>WOXC01010280.1:0-362500 GCA_011680675.1 Gymnobelideus leadbeateri
GGAAGGCAAAAAGGCAAAACCACATTCTCAATGAATTTGGTTCAGGGAGAGAATGACATACATACTAAATAGGATATCTCAACCTGCAGCAGAATAGGGGGAAGGGGGATGAGAGGAGGGATGATGGATGGGAGGGCATTCTTGGGGGGAGGGGAGATTGGAAGTACCCACTATAGAAGAGGACAGGATCAAGTAGGGAATGGACCAGTTGGGGGGTGGGATGGGTGGGAGGGAATTATAAGCATCCTTGCACAATATATCTACTATGATAATGTTTTGCATAGCTAGACATGTACAACATATACTGAATTACTTATATCCCAAGAAGGAATGGGTGACAAGGGAGGAAGGAAATGGATCTGAAATTCGAGGTCGTAACATTAAATGTTTCAAATATATATAAATACTATTATTAATACTCTTTTGCCTATAATTGGGAGATAAGATGTGCAGGCATTGGGACACAAAGATTCATCTTCCTCTAATGGAAAATTCGATGCGGGTATGGGAGAAGGTATGGGAGAGAGCAGATTGGAGGAAGCGATATCTTGTGGGACTGCTATTCTGGGAGGTTGGGTAGGGGAATAATGGGGGGAAAATGATTGTAACTCAAAATCTGGCGGAAATGAATGATGTAAAACAGAAGTTAATAAAGTATTTGTTTAAAAAAAAAAATAACAACAGATTGGAGAGGAGAGTGTCCTGGTCATAGGTCAGAAGGTGGTTCAAATAACCATTTTGGCATGTACTTTTGTAACCCCAGGCATGCCACACTAAACTTTCTGATCATCAATTTCCTCCTCTATAAAATGGGAAATAATGTTTCTACTCCCTACTTCATGGGAGTATTTGTTATAAGGAAAATTAATACTTAAGTGCAATAACATGAGCTATTATTCTGAGTTGCTAGAGTAGGCAGCTGCTGGCAATTGGATATGAGTTGTAATTAGCTATGGTTCCTCATGTTCCTAAGCATTACATTTGAGAAAGTTATTCTGTGGATGCTGCACTCTGCAGGAGAACCCTGATGCCTCAATGTGGGAAGCTGAGTGCACCGGCTGCTCTGAGGAGTTTGGAATAGTCCATCTGTTTTGGGTTTTCAGAAACCCAAGGTGAAGAAAATAAATAGCAAAGAAAACCAAAAATAAAAAATGCCCCTAGTTTGAGACCTGCAACAAGGCTGCATGTACTCCTAAATCTCTCTTCTCTTATCCTGATGTTCTAAGCCCTGCTGGGAGGCCTGACCAGGAACTGGAGAGGAAATCATCTAGGTCTTGCTATTTAGGATTTTAAACTTCCAGGAACAAGAGTATTCTAGTCCCATCATGTTTATTCCCTAGTTTAATTGTTTTTAAAATTGTTTAACTATGGATAATGCTTCATGTATCATCTGTATAAAAATATCGCAGAAAAACAGATCAGGGTTCCCAAGTGTCATGGAGAATGGATATAGATAGAAAGAAATAGATATAGATACACAATATACATATACATATATATAATATGTATGTAAACACACACATAAGCACATAGGCATCCATGTATATGTATGTATATGTATAAATCCAGGACACTTTACACTCTAATAAGTTGTTATTTATGATGCCTAAGAAAAAGCCAATGCATTTAATCAGTAAAAGGGATGGTAGATCTATATCTATCTATGTTTATATATATATATATATATATATATATATATATATATATATTCACACATATATTAGTATAAATACACCCATACACACACTCCCACACCCATACACACATACACACACACACACACACACATATATATATATATATATATATATACATACATATATATATATAATTTTAAATAATCACATGATATATAAAAAGAATGATAGTGAGGAAGAAGACACAAACTAGGACACAAACTATGCCCCCAACGAGCTTATGATTTAATAGGGAAGTAAAAGACCATAACAGATATCTTGTAATACCTACTAGTATAAAATTGGTGTGTGATTTTAAAAATGATATAATATCTATGGCAAAGGTTTCTAGGAGTTTCTATTTGAATATGACAATTTATTAATTTGACAAATCAAAAATAAAAGCTCTAGTTATTAGAAAGATACTATAATCATTGTCATTGGAGGAACAAAGTGGATGGGAAAATGAACATATGTTGGCACACAGTTGGATTGGAGTTGCCACTCAAACAGGCATTTACTGGACATACAGTGCAAGTCATATCAAGAAGCATTATTAAACCCTAGTACATAATAGGTACTGTGCTAAGTGCCTACTATGTGCCAGGTACAAGGAACTATGGACAGTGAACTCAGCTCATAATCTAATAGAAAGAGAAGATTTAGCTGGATCATGATAGTTGGATGATTGTATGGCTCTTTCAGGGATCCCAAGGTGTTATTTGTTACCAAAGTCCACCTTTTAAATACTAATATTCTCCACGTGATTTTACAGGCTTCAAATTTGTCATCGTCACAATCTAAGAAGAATCAAAATTACAGTTCACTGCCTCAGTGGATTACATGCTGTGAGGCAAGTAAATCTCTTTGAGACGTTTAGTTTGTGACTTTCTCAGCTTCCTCTGTGACCCCCATCCCCAACAGATTTTTACAACTCTAGTAGAGGGAAAGCTAACAAAACTGTCCACCAATATTCCCATCTCCATCCCCATAGTGAGTGACTGATTGTAGCCAAACTTACTCTCTGTAAATCTCTAAAGACAAGTTTCCAGCCTGAGCTGTCTCATTGTTCCACAATGATCAATTCAAACGGACCTACTTGTTTTCAACTGCTTCTTCTCACCTCCTGCACCTACAACATGGGGCAGTATATCAGCAATGCAGTGTTCACAATGCCTAGAGTAACTATAAATATGCTGATATGGTTATCAGTCACATAATGTAACAGGATCTCTACATGTGGGATATAGCTAGAACATTTATTCAAATACCAGAAAACTGAATCCCCAAACAAGAAAGTCAAAGACATCACAGTAGTTTTGAAGTTGGCACATGTAGTTAATGTAGTAAACACCCACGTTCTCAAGCCTTCAAAACAGAACAGGCTATGTCAGGCAAAGATCCTCTTCTCCTCACTCACAGCAACTGCTCAGTGTCCACACAGCTTGGCCCTTCCCTTCCCTCCCCCCTCCGTAACTCCCCACATTTCTGGTCCCGGGCAGTCCTCAGCAGGAGTCCTTAGCAGAAATTCTGGGTACCCCCCCAAAAAATGGAGTTCTCGACACAGCTACTGCTTCCAGTCAACCACTGACTCTAGCTTGTCTCCAGCTTTTTCTTGCCCCACCCCTTCCTGCTACATCAGAAAGTTCAAGTGGCATGGAAGATCTTCAAATCCCATAACTATTACAGGCAGTCCATCTCGTGCTTCTGCCTTTATAGAGGCTGTTCTCCATTCCAGGAATAGCCTACCTACTCACCTGTACTTCTTAGAATCCCTAGCTCTATTCACTAATAATCACTTTGTCTTTACTCCATATATACTGTGTATTGACTTGTCTGTAAGTGTATTTTACCCTACTCTGAGTAGAATGTAAACTCCTTGAAGATGGGGGCTATTTCATTTGAGTCTTTGGTTCCCCCACACTTAGTAGAGCCTGACACATAGTAGGTGTTTAATAAATGTTTGTTGAATCAAATTGCTTAGCACAGGGCTTTGCCTGTGTTGGATATGCAATAAATAGAAGTAAAAATTCACATTTCTCTGACACTTTAATATTTAGGATTCTTCAAGAAAGAGGATAACTAGTAGTTTGATTTCATAGATAAGGAAACTAAGACCTACTGAAGTTATGTGACTTGCCCAAAGTCCAAACCTTGAATTCTGGTCTTCTGACTCCCAATTCAATGTGGAGAGGTGGTTACGGCAGAGGAAAGAGCACTGTGATTGGAATCAGAAGACCTGGGTTCTGACCTGGGACATAGCATTACATGTATTGGTGCTTCAGTCTCCTCATATGTAACAGGAGGGGTTTGGACCAGATGATTGCTAAGGTCTCTTCCGGCTCCAAAAACCCTATTTTTAAATTTTACTTTTCAATATATAGAAGGAAGGCTGGGTAAAAGAAAGCAAGAGCGTGATACATTATAGCTTTAGTCTATTTAACTAATTTTCTTCTTCCCCTGTCTAACCTTGAATGTATATTTATTCAGCATGGAATTCTGGTCCCTTCTTTCCTCTTCTGTTTTCCTCCTTGGTTCAGAATAGAAATCGAACTTAAATGTTTCTGCTCCCCCAGTCAAATATATCTATTTAATTCGTGATGAAGTTGGCTTTGGAAAAACAAACCAACAAAGGAGCCCCCTGAGCACCAGTTCTAGGGCAGGGCATAGGGCCCCTGGGTGCTGTGGGCTCAAGACATCCCTCTTTGGAGCAGCCATGGGGATTTGCTCTTTCCTCTCCTTGGTAGCAAGCCAAGAAGGGAACTTTTTATAGAGGCAATAAAGAGCCTGAAACTACCCCATAAGCTTTGGTGTCAGGCAGCAATTCTCCTAGCACTGTTCCTAATTAACTTCTAACCTGCTGGCAATGGGGATTTTTTCTCTCCCTTTAACTGCTAATGAAGTCTGGAATCTCAAAGTCTCCCTTGATTTTTACTGGTACAGTGAAGTCATTAATTAAAAGCACTGTGGATTCTGGGCTTATTGGGACCTTTTAAGGTGCCATGTGGTGAAGGCCCTGGCATCTTTCCCTGTTTTAACATGGCATTTCAGTCCTGCTACAATCTGGTTTCAATCTACCTTTCCACACAAACTTCCCATTACTCCACTTCATAAACTATAGGCTCCAACAAAATTGGAACTATTGGCTTATTTCACTCTATTTCTCCCCCTGCCTAGGTATATCCATCCACATGCTCCCCTGAGTATGGAACACCCTTCTCCTGTCCAATAATTACAGCTTTTAGCTTTAGCTAGAAGGTACTTAGAGATCATCTGATATCACCTTATTATTTTACAAACAAGAGAAAGGGAAGGTGGCCATTAAGGGTCAGGATTTAAATCTGGGTCCGATGGTCCCAAATCCAGTCCTTTTCCACTACACATGATCTCATGTCCTTTCTAATTACATTATCAATTCTTTCAGGGCATGCTTTGCTTTTCATTTTTGTATCCTGGTATTGGCATGTGATGCTCAGTGCTTCAGGTGACTTTAGGGACAATGACAACCCCACAACCCTGTCCCAAGCATCACCTAATTAATTCTTTACCTTTCTGTGTTCAAAGGTAGTCTAGTGGGTATTGCTGAAATGTCCTCATTAATTTCCAAAATTATGGAAAATTCTAATCAACTTATCCCTGACCTCAAAGTAAAATAAGGGAAATCTCTTCTTCTGTAGAATAACTTTCCTTTCCTCAGTCTCTAATGCCAATTTTGTAGGCTTAGAAAAATCATTATTAATGATCAGGTAGCTTATTAGCATTACCAAATAATAAAGAAAGCCAAAGATTTTCATTATACATGGAAGGCTACAATGAGACTCCCAGTGTGGGTCTCTTCGTAGAAGGGAATGAAAAGAGCTGTTGACCAGAATTTCTCTTACCAGCTGTCAAGACTGCCACCTGATGCTCAGCCTGGTCTCAGCTATTGAATACTCCTTTTTAAATTTAATTTAATTTATTTTTGCTTTTCGGAGGAGGAAAGGCAGGGCAATTGGGGTTAAGTGACTTGCCCAAGGTCACATGGCTAGTTTTATGTTAAGTGCCTGAGGCCGGATTTGAACTCAGGTCCTCCTGACTCCAGGGCCAGTGTTCTGTTCACTGCTTGACCTAGCCACCCCATCTGTCTACTCCTGACTCTTATTTGTCATCAGCTCTTACTTTTACTTTTCCCTCAAGGCTTATCTACTTGTGTTAAACCTCACTTCTCTGTCTTCCTAGTCTGTTGCCCCCAAACTTGAATGTAAGTCCCTTCCTTAAGGCCCCTTGAATATCAAAATAAACTGTCTCCTGAATAACTTCAACTGACCTCAGACTATCCTTTGATAATATAACTTGCCTCATAACAGCTGTTAATAGTAGGACCCAAGGATCCTCTCTATCCTTCCTGAAGAGTTCTCCAAAGTCTTTGTAATCCTCTGTACCAACACCAGTAGAAGAAGTTTGTGGACCTAGATCTTTGCTATCTAGAACTGAACAGCCCTATCTTCTAGTATAGACCCTCACATATAGTAGGGCTTTAATAACGGTGGCTGAACTGAATTGTTATGCATTAAAAAAAAAACTCCCTTTTCCATGCCTTCTCCTGTCTTCCATTGAAATGTGAAAATTATAGAGATCCTCATTTGGAATTGGGGTAAGAGGAGGAAGAGTAGAAATAATTTAATATTCAGATTTTCAATGGATAGTTTTCATTCTACTTCCCAAAGTGAAAAAAAAATCATTCTGAAGCCTGGTGGGAGAAAGTTCAAAAACTTAAGAGGCACACCAGAGGCAACCAAAAAGACCACAGACTGAATTGGATTCTGGTGATTTCAATTAGTTCAAGCTTTTGTTTAAGTCAATGGTTCCTACCCTGTGGGCAGAAGACCTCTCTCTGGTAGGGAGGTGGGAAGGAGAAAAGAGAAGGGGTTGAAAGGAGTTATCACAAGGTGTTTTTGAATCCATACAGGCCCCTCCCTCCAGAAATGTCATTTTGATCTTTACTTAGCTCCAACAAAGTAGGCAAGGTGACACTATAGTAATTATGCAACTATCCCTTCTGTAGAACAAATAAATGTCTCAAGTACTAATGAATTGTTATTTTTTTCAAATATTGTGCAATGATTAATAAAATCAGATACTGTGCAATGATTAATAAAATCCAAATGTTTCTAGTACAGCTGTGATCATCTGGGATATTAATTTGTTGTTATTGTTGTTAAGTAGGCAACCTCATAACTTAAAAAGTATAGACCAGTCCCAGTCATTTCAGTCACAGAACCTGAAGATGCTACTTTATGGTCGAAATCTCCTGTGGAGGTATGGGTTCAAATCCTTTTTTTTTTGGTGGGGGGAGGGAGGAAATCAAGGCAGTTGGGGTTAAGTGACTTGCCCAGAGTCACACAGCTAGTAAGTGTGAAGTGTCTGAGGTTGGGTTTGAACTCAGGTCCTCCTGACTCCAGGACTGGTGCTCTATTCACTACACTACCTAGCCACCCCTCAAAAAGCCTACTTCTGACAGTGTTCTTTGGGGCAGCTAGGTGGCACATGGATATAGCACTGGGCTTGGAAACAAGAAGACACATCTTCATGAGTTCCAATCTGGCCTCAGACATTTACTAACTGTATAACCCTGTGCAAATCATTCAACCCTGTGTATCTCAGTTCCTCATCTGTAAAAAATGAGCTGGAGAAGGAAATGGCAAACTACTCCAGTATCTTTACCAAGAAAACCCCAAAATGGTGTCATGAAGAGTCAGATGCAACCGAACAGTGGGCATCACCTCTGAATAGAGCTGATGATAGCAGTGCTTGTACTATCTACCCATAGACTTGTTGCAAATAAAAATTCTTTGTGTCGTGAAACGAGCATTGAATCTAGTCGGGAGACCTAGGTTGAAAGCCCTCCTCTGCCATTTATTAGCTATGTGATCTTGGACAAGTCAATTAACCTCTGTTTCAATTTCCTCAACTATAAAAATGTAAACATTAATACCTATAATACTTCCCTCACAGGGTTCTTATGAGATCATATCTTCAAAGTGTTCTGCAAACTCTAGAACACAATTTAATTGTAGACTCAGAAAAGTACGCTGCCTTTGGCAGGGTTGGCAACAACCTCCATTTTCAGTATAATATAGTGAGAAGGCCTAAATTTGAGTCCTAGTTCTGACCCAGAACCTAGCAGAGTGCCTGGGATGTAGTAGGTGCTTAATACATGTTTAATTCTTGATTGATTATTGATTGATAGACATTAGCTAGATTTGTGAGTTGGGTCAAGTCACTTTGTCTCAATTTGCATCCATAAAATGGGAATAATAATGCCTGCCCTAATACCTACTTCAGAGGGATGTCATGAGGCAAGCAGTTTGTAAACTTAAAAGCATCATAGAAATATGAGCAGTTCTTATGTTTGCCATTAATATTGTTATTAAGGACCTACGAAAAGTAGTTTGGATGTATCCATGGATTTTGCCCATTCTCTAAACCCTTAAGATCTTTGATAAAGTAGTTGGAGAAGCTTTACAGAGTTGATGCTTGTGCCCAAAGTAATTCCTATCCCCCTGAGGCATTGTACTCTTAATGGGAGGGAGAAGTAAGGAGGATGAGTGACAAGGGATTGTAGACTCCCAGAGTGGGGAGAAAACAGCAAGTAACAAAAGGAAGAAAATTCAGGAGCTGCCAGAAAGCATCAGCTGCTTCTTATTTAAGGATTTATTTAATAACTAAAACCATAAATGGCCACAGGATGTTTCAGTATTTAAGACATGGCAGTAGCTTATGAGCCAGTAGACTTTTCTCCTTCCAAACTCTAGGAGCAGTTCATTTACTAGACACTTAACTAATTGCTCAAATCTAAATAAGCACATCCCCCCTATTCCCACTGATAGCTAACTATTATCTCATCTATGAACATGACATTTAAAAAATATCATAATTAAGATTTTCAGTGAATCCCACACAGAGAAAATTTGTGTTGTTAATGAAGTTGTCTAGTTCCTGTTTCTGCTCAGCTTTACCAAAGATGAGCATGTTCTTAATGCCCCCATACTAGGAGAATCCTGAGAAAAAACACCTAATTACAAAACTTATTCATCTTTCCTCACCTACAAATTAAAACAGATATATCACAATGGATAAAACAGCAAAAGTTGCTCCTTCCTTTCATTTTTATCCAAATAGTGAATACTATTTGTAGTAGCAGCAATGAAAATAATATTTGACATTTCCATAATCCTTTAGGATTTACAAATCCCTATATTCATCATTTATCATCTGATCTTTTATACCAGCTCTATGAAGTAAGTAGTAAAAATTTCATTATCCTTATTTTAAATATGAAGAAATAAACATTCTATAAGTGAATGAAATTAATAAACAAAAACATTTATTTAATTTGTATTCTATGCTAGGTATTTTTATAAGTTCTGGGAATACAAACCCCCAAATCAAGTTAGTTCCTGCCCTCAAGGAGCTTAGATTATAATAAGGGAAGATACATTTTGATACTTGGTCTTCATGGATAGTTTTTTTGGGTTTTTTGGTCAGGAAAGTCACAGAGATGGTGGGTGAAAAGGGTGAAAGGGAAAACAGGGAAGGGGTACCATTGGCTCCTGGAGTGCCAGTGCATAGCAATGTCCAGGGAACAGTGTGATGGGTCTGGATTGGCTCAATAGGATGAATTCTCACCAGCCAGAAGTCCAAGGCTCCAATGCAGGAATTTAGTTTCACATTGGAGGTGGACACTGCAATCTTTATCACCATGGTGAGGGTCAGGGTCAGGTTTGAAGATAAACTTGCTAGTATCCATATACAGTAAAGTAGTGAAGTGGAGGCTCCTACCTGAGTTTTAAAACCCCCAATCCAATGGTCTTTCCACTAAGCTACAAATATTGTCTTAGATACCAATGAGCTGTCCAGAAGGACGATAGAAAAGGAGTGATATATATTGTTTGCATCTAATTCATTAAACATTTAAATGCCTGCTCTGTGCCAGGCACTGTGCTATGCACTGAGGATACAATTAATAAAAAGAATAATAGTCCTTACCTGCCAAGAGCTCACAGTCTAAAAGGTGAGAAAACACACAGAAAGAAGCAGGAAGGATGGGGGGAGGTAACCAGAGAATTCCTGGCTCAGGAGCATCTTGTTCCATGGAACTGAGACTATGAAGGACAGCAGGTGCAGAGTGGAATAAGATAAAAGTCCAGTTTCTGCCCTCTGCAAAAGAAGACATTAGGGGAAAAATTGGCACTCTATCCTTAGTGCTCCAGTCAAAGGGGAGAGGAGCTGTCAGGCAAGGCTTGGATTAGATTAGAAGTGATGCATTTAACATGGGAGGCACATCTTGCTCTTGGAGATGAGGCCAGGCAGAGCAGAATGCTGAATGCTGGAGTGGCCAGAGCACTGGATTTTTGGAACTGGGGGAGAGAGTTCAAATTCTAGCTCAGTTTTTAACTATGTGGGTGACTTTGCGAAAGGAACTTCAACACTATGCCAATAATTTTTTCAGAAAAGGAATCAGATGATTGCTAATGTCTCTTCTAAACTATATATTTGTAAAATATAAGCACTTTGAAGTGCGGGACTGTATTGAATTTGTATGTATGGTGCAAGGCACCAGCACTTGTCACATAACATGTATTTAATACTAATTGTTGGTTGATTGATGAACCATCACAGATTCGTAATTTCAAGTTGTCAGAGTTGAAAGGGGTCTGAATGTCCTTGAAGTCCTACCCATATCTGAAAAACAAAAGAAATCTCCCATACAACATCCCTGCTATAATATGCCTGATAATTAGATATCCAACTTTTGTTTGAAGATCTCCAAATGTAGAGTCCCTTTCCCTAGCAACCCATTTCACTTTGAGATAGTTTTGATTATTAGGAAGTTGTTCTCTACCTCATATCTAAATCTGCCTTTTTCAAAAGTTCCACTGATGAGTCTTCATTCTGCCCTCTGAGGTAAAACAGAGTAAACCCTAATCCCTCTTCCAGGTGACATCTCTTCGAATAATTGCAGACAACTATCATGTCCCAACTGTCTTCAGTTCTCTAGGCCATGTCCCCTATTCTTTCAGCTCATTCTCATGTGGCTTAAACTTCAGGGCCTTCATCAATCCACATACTAAGAATTGATTTATTTTCACCACCAGGGCTGTTAATTAGGACTGGCTATGTTCCAGAACTCAAAAATTCATGCCAGGCAGGACTGGTCACCACTAATCACCCCATCTCTTTCCTTAATCATTTCAGCTTCTGCTGCACCTGGCTTTTGAGTCCTTGGCATGTTTCTTTGAGGGGATAAGATGTTATATGAGTAACTGTGTCAAGGAGAATGTCTGTGCCCCGTTATAGTGGCGCTGAGTTTCAGGGAATTGTGCTGCAAGTCTAGTAGAGAACATGACTCATTAAAATATAATCTCCTGAAAGAAGAAAAGGGGGTGGGGGTGGAAATCTAGCTGCCAAAGTCACCAGTAGTATTTTAAGCGATGGTGTTTGTACATGGACTTTGAACACTGTATTCCTTCCTTTTTCCTTTGTTCTCACCATCACAGGAGGATCAGTGGCTTTAAAATTAGGTATCTCTAACAATTATAAATCAACATGTTAAGAGAGCAGCTGAGACTTGTCAAGGGCTGTTAAGAAATCCATTCAGTTTTTTTCTTCCAAATGCTCTTCCTATTATGTTGTTACTCTTTTCCCCATCTTCAGCTCTGAGTGGAACTTTTGATGAAGCAGTGACTGTCTAGGCAACCTGAGACTCCCTTGGGAAAATTGGCATCACTTCCCCAACAACTTTAATCACTTTGCAGCCAGTCCTATCCAAAATCCTTTCTTTTTTTTATTTATTTTATCCATTTGTCTGTTTTTGTACCATTTTCCCCATACTCTTCATTACCTGGTTCTTAAGCTCAATTTAGTGAAGCTTTATTAAGTGCCTACTATATGCAAAGCCGTGGGTATTGAGTTAAAAAAATGTTTTGTTGTTTTTTTTATTTTTAATTTCCATGTCTAAGGAGAGCTTTCTTTCTTCTATGGAAATACAGCAGGACAAGATTGCTTTTTTTGTTTTGTTTTGTTATTGTTGTTATTTGAACTACTTAAGGGCAGAGACTGTCTTTTGCTTTTCCTTCTATCCCCAGCATCTAGCACAATGCCTGGCATACAGTAGACATTTAATAAAAGCCTATTGACTGTTTTAGTTTGTATCTTCAAAATCTGGCACAATTACATGAACATAACAGGTTGCATACTTACAGAATTGAACCTTCACAGAGGAGATTTAAATGTGGTATCAGAGATTTAGAGCTGGAAGAAACCTTCAAACTTATCTAGATCAAAACCTTCATTTTACAGATGAAGAAACTAAGATATGCAGAGAGGTACCCAAGGTCCCATAGGAAGTGACTGAGGCAGGATTTAAACCTGGGTTATCTGTCTCTTAAGCCAATGTTTTGTCTTCTATGCCATGCTGTTCCCAAGTGCTGCAGAGGTAAACTCCAGATTTAAGAACTGATTGAAGATGTGAGGGAAGAAAAGGAAGATTCCAGGAAGCACCTGGATTGACTAGATGAGTGGTGGAAAATTTGGAAGAGGGGAGTGTTTGTGGGGTGGGATAATGAAGATAACTCGACTTTAACTGGATCCATATTAGGATGGTCTGTGACTGCATTTTCATCTTCTTTATCCAGGACCTGAAAGTGAATGAAAGGTGTGGGATTTTGGAAATGGTGATCATATTCAAAAACATTCGAATTAAGGAAGAAAAAAATAGTTTCTCACTTTTCTAAATGAATTTCTGTCGACTGGTTTTTTTCTTTAATTTTCTGGAAAGGATGAAAAAAAAGTACATCTGCATTTCTTTTTCCCCCTCCATTTCTTTTGAGTTTGGGAACATCAAAAGCAAGTCTTACATCTGCTCTTTTCTTTTCCTTAATTTGGAGATCTCCTGAGAGCACTCTTGACATTAAAGTCCTTCCCATCATGAAGGGAGGGGAAATGACAGTTTCACACTTCTCCTCATGAATTATACCTGTTTCAATTCAGTAACTTATCTGGAGAGTGTTCAAAGTCATTAGAATCCAATGCCTTCATACAGGGTATTACCTAACTGAGACCAAACCATTTTGGAATTGGGTCAGGTAGAGCCCCTAACTCTGCCAGTCCGGAGCACAGTTAGAAAATCTTGCTACAGCATTATAATTTGCTCCAATTTGCTAACGAAGACTAATTATCCAAATAATTCAGTGTGACTATCTGCTCCTGACCACTGCAAATCTCCCTGCTGTTCCTCAAAGCTCTGTTTGTTCCCCATTTCTTCTCTTGTTTTAAACCCCTTACTGTTCTGAGTGCCTTTTATTTAAAGAGAAATTGGATACCTACTGTGTAGATTTCTGCAGGGAGTCCTTTAATGTAGACTGTTGCAATTTTCTCCAGGAATATGCTAATAATTACAATGACTAGGGACTTGGACTTTGTTATCTACAGAGGAGGAAAGGGAAAAAACTAAGGCAAAAAAAAAAAACAAAACAACCCAGCACAATAAACCAACCCACTGAACAGAGGACAGAAAGGGGAAAAAAGAAATAAGGTTATTTATTTTAAGTCCCAGCTAAAAATAGAAAAATGTTAAGATGCAACAACTTTCCCTTGGACATTTCTAAAGATTTTAGAAAAAATGGAGTGGGTAAAAGCAAAGGAAGGTCACTGAATGGATCAGTCCTACTTTGGGCTCTGTACTTCTCACAGCAGTAGAACTTTCCTTTGAGTTTATGGGGAGTAGAACTGTACAGGAACTCTGTGCTGAGATGAATGGGTCAGTGAATCACAGAGATGGACAAGACCTCAGAGGTCAGAGAAGTATAAAATCTAGTCCATGGGAACTGATATTGAGAACTAGAAGTGATCTTAAAAATTATGTAGGGGCCAACCCCCTCATTTTACAGGTTAGGAAACAGAAGCTCAGGTAGGTTAGGGAATTGGTCCAAGATTGCATAGGTTGTGAGAGAAATAAGACTTGAACCTGCATGTTGTGAATCCAGATATTTAATGTCCCCACTGATTTAGGTGGACTCTTTCATGGGACCACCATGAGAAACTATTTCAACCCCTTTTTTTATAGATAAAGACACTGATACCCAGAGACTTGGAATAAATCATGCAAAGTCATTAAAAGGAGCACAGGATTATAGACAGAGCTAGAAGGGATATTAGAAATAATTTACTCCAACCCAATCATTTTAAAGGTTATGAATCTGAGGGCTACAAAAGTTAAATGCCTTACTCAATATCATGTATGTAAAAAGTTGCAGAACTATGGTTGAGATCCAGTCCTTTGACAATCCAATCCAAATCCTATGCTTTTTCCATTAAACCAAACTGCCTTCAAGGTCACCTGGTCTATGCCTAAAGAGAAATCTCACAACCATATCCCTGACAAGTTGTCATCCAACCTCTTCTTGAAGACTTCCTCTATTGATAAACCCAGCCCATTTTGTTATTTCATGGTTTAAATGGTTAGGAAGTTTTGCCTTAGGTCAGATGGGAATATACCTCCCTAAAATTCTGACCTATTGCTTGTGTAATTCCTGTTTTAATATTGCAAAGTTTCCAGCCATGTACCCTTCCCTATAAGTCTTTTCTTCTCCAGGATAAACAGCCCTGAGTTCTTTCAACTGAACCATCTATGCTATGGTCTTAGTTCCCTTGCTATCCTTTTAACATCCTATAGTGGATCAATTTCTTTTTTTTCTGTTTAATTTGTTTTTAATATCTCTAATAAGTATTTCTAATCCTTCCATAAAAGTACATTACAGTTCTACAGTTTATTGCAAACAGATTTCTTATCTGTCGATATTCAAACTATAATACATATTATTCAATTATTGGCACTATTTACTCTACAACACAATGGAGAATGTTTCTTTAAATAAAGAAAAAATAGCAACTCAAGAGGGGAAAATGTCAAACAAAAGGTCCTTTTACCAAGACAATTACATATCTATACCAATAGTTACATTAAAAAATGCTAATTTCTGAACAGGCACAGGATTAAAAAGTCATGATGAAAGTTAGCCAGGTTTTGTCCAGAAATATAATATATACTGCAGCTTATTATTATTATTATTATTATTATTATTATTATTAGCAAATCCTAGTTTGCCAAGCTTCAGAAGGCAAAAGTCTAAAAGTATAAGTTTCAATGTTGTCCACCTAGTCTTCTTGCCCAGAAGAATCTGGTGACTGGTACTACTTTGCAAGAGAGCACACTGTCACCAATGTTTTTCTTGTTAATTACTCCATTAAAACAGCAACATTCCTGTCCTTAAGATGCAAGGCCTGGGGGCGGAGCCAAGATGGCGGAGTAGAAACAGCTAGTCCAAGCCTCTCTGCCCCCAGATTCTCCACAAACCATGTAAAAAAGGACTCTGAAAAACTTCTGGAGCCCCAGCACCCACAGAACGACACAGAGAAGCTAACCTCCCGCTGAGGACAGCCCAGCACCCTGCAGGAAGGACCAGCGCAGCGGTCTGGGAGCCGGCAGAGCGCAGAGCGCAGGAGCAGAGCCGAGCCCAGGTCCACGTGAGCCGAGGTTTTAGCCCCAGGGCGGCAGGGCCAGCAGCCGGCTGGAGGAACCCCAGAACACCAGGAACTGTGGCGACCCCAGAATTATCAACATAGACTTGCCTAGGACAAAGTAAGAGGTTAGTGTCCTATGGACTTTGGGACCTGTATTTGGGGAATGCGTCAGCTCCCTCCCCTGGGGGCTAGAAGCCGCTGAGGAGACACGCCATTGTGTAGTTTTCATAGGCATTTCCGGCTCCCAGCCTACAAATCCTGGGGAGATCCAGCGATCAGTCTTGGGGGGTAATCGCTCTTGCTTTAACCTCCCTGGATCTGGATTGTGATCTAGGGTGGAAGTTGTGGGTGGGTTTACAGCTTGCCAGAAACAGAAGTTGCCCCCACACGTTCGGGACGAAAATTCCTCTAGCTGGCCTTAAAGCCATAGTGTGGCAACAAGCCCAAAAGTCAAGCAATTAAGTGGCAACATGCCAAGGCAAAGGAAACAGAAAAATGCAACCCTAGACTCCTATTTTGGGGGCATAGAGCGGGAAAGGACTGTGAGGTCAGAAGTCCTGCTCCAAAAGCCCCAGGGGAAAACATGAGTGGGTTGCAGGCCATAGAGGACCTTAAGAAGGACTTTAAAAATCAAATAAGAGAAGTGGAGGAAAAATTGGAAAGAGAAATGAGAAGGATGCAGGAAAAGTATGAAATGAGGGTCAACAGCCTGACTGAGGAAAACAACACCTTAAAAAATAGACTAACTCAAATGGCAAAGGAGGCCCAAAAGGGCAATGAGGAGAAGAATGCCTTAAAAAGTCGAATTTGCCAGATGGAAAAAGAATCTCAAAAGTTCACTGAGGAGATTCATTCCTTCAGAGTTAGACTGGAGCAAATGGAAGCTAGTGACTTTCTGAGAAATCAAGATGCTGTTAAGCAGATCCAAACAAATGAAAGATTAGAAGGCAATGTGAAATATCTCATGGGAAAAACCACTGACCTGGAGAATAGATCCAGGAGAGACAATTTAAAAATTATTGGACTACCTGAAAGCCATGATCAAAGAAAGAACCTAGAAATCACCCTTCAAGAAATTCTCAAGGAAAATTGCCCTGATGTTTTAGATCCAGAGGGCAAAATAGAGGTTGAAAGAATCCACCGATCACCTCCTGAAAAAGATCCCAAAAAGAAAACTCCCAGGAATATTATAGCCAGGTTCCAGAATCCCCAGATCAAGGAGAAAATACTACAAGCAGCCAGGAAGAAACAATTTCAATATTGTGGAAACACAATCCGAATAGCCCAGGACCTGGCAGCTTCTACACTGAGGGATCGAAGGGCATGGAATATGATATTCCAGAGGGCAAAGAACTGGGAATGAACCCAAGGGTCACCTACCCAGCAAAACTGAGTATTTTGTTTCAGGGGAAAATATGGTCATTCAGTGGAATAGAGGACTTTCAAGCATTCCTGAGGAAAAAACCAGAATTGAATAGAAAATTTGACATCCAGACACAAGAAGGAAGAGATGCCTGAGAAGGTAATCAGGGAAAAGAAATCAAAGGAACTTATCAAAGTTGAACTATTTACATTCCTATATGGAAAAGCAATAACTGTGACTGATGATATCTTTCTCACTATGAAAATAATGGAAGAAGGGGGTGTGGTCATATGAATACATATGTGAATGTGTGTGTATATGGTTACAGTTATATATGGATAGAGGGCATAGGTTGAATTTGTTGGGAAGGGAGAATACTCAAGGGATGAAATTATGAGGTGAGAGAGGAAAGTGGCAAGAGGAGATGGGGAGAGACAGGGTAGGGTAAACTATCCCATGTAGAAGAAGCAAGGGGAAGTGGTTGCAAAGGAGGGGGAGAATAAGGAAGGCTAAAAAGGCAAAACCACATTCACATTGAATTTGGTTCAGGGAGAAAATGACATACATACTAAATGGGATATCTCAACCTGCAGCAGGATAGGGGGAAGGGGGATGAGAGGAGGGATGATGGATGGGAGGGCATCCTTGGGGTGAGGGAAGGTTGGAAGTACCCACTATAGAAGAGGGACAGGATCATGTAGGGAATGGACCAGGTGGGGGGTGGGATGAGTGGGAGGGAATTATAAGCAGCCTTGTACAATATATCTACTATGATAATGTTTTGCATAGCTAGACATGTACAACATATACTGAATTACTTATCTCCCCAGAGGGAATGGGTGACAAGGGAGGAAGGAAATGGATATGAAATTCGAGGTCTTAACATTAAATGTTTCAAATATATATAAATACTATTATTAATACTCTTTTGCTTGTAATTGGGAGATAAGATGTGCAGGCATTGGGACACAAAGATTCACCTTCCTCTAATGGAAAAGTCGATGGGGGTATGGGAGAAGGTATGGGAGAGAGCAGATTGGAGGAAGCGATATCTTGTGGGACTGCTATTCTGGGAGGTTGGGTAGGGGAATAATGGGGGGAAAATGATTGTAACTCAAAATCTGGCGGAAATGAATGATGTAAAACAGAAGTTAATAAAGTATTTGTTTTAAAAAAAAATAAAAATAAAAAGAACTAAAGACAAAAAAAAAAAAGATGCAAGGCCTAGCAAGAAGCCTCCCGCAAATCCACTGGATACCACTATGTTCTGTTTGATAAATTCTGTTGACTCTTCGATGATGGTATTAATTTCAGGTGCAACTTTATTTGCTCTTTTTTTTTAATCTGTCTTTTTGCTTTGTTTACATCTTTTTCAACTCTCTTCCAGTCAACTTGCACATAGCCACTATGACTAGCATTCTGCAGGAGAAGAAAGCCACCACCCACTGCAGTTGCTGCAAGTTTTCCAACTTTCTGGAATAAAAATCCTGCACACCATCCAGTCACTCTGCCCATTACAATCTGAGTAGCCACAGAGTATTTCTCTACAATAGGTCCGGAGCTGTGGCCAAACACGAGGTTCCACCAGTGGTGTCTTCTGGCATACTCTATTAAATCCAGCACTTTATAAGAGTCATCATCACTATCATGTTCTGTGGGACGGGGGTGCCTGGTCGCCATGATCCTGCCAGTGGCCTGTTGTCCGTGGATCAATTTCTATTCTAAAATGCTATACCAAAACACAACTGCTAATAATCTGCTAGATGGAATTGGACCAATAGAACTATCATTTTTCTCACTTTGGACAAGATTGTACTATGACTGAATGGCAACCTGAGGGATTTTTTTTTTCTTTTTGTTTTTACGAAATTCTGGATGAGTCATGAAAATAGGTTGAAAGTATCTATGGTCTTTACTATTAGCTGAGTTTAAGCATGTATAAATTGCGTAAGGAAACTTGTATTGCATTATCAATATCACATTCCTATTCAAAGCACATGGAGATTAATTACTATTATCATGTCCCTAGTCAAGGCATCCTTTCCACATAAAAATTATCTGATAAATCATTCAAGGTCTCAACAATTCATGATCTCTTCAGTGTGATGTAGAGCTCCTTCTCTCATGTAGATCTCAACTTTTCCTCATATTAGTAGCAGGTATCCTGAGTTTCTTTCTAGAAAAATTATTAAATTGGTATCCAGATTTATGATGCCTAACTTATTTGAACTTTGGACAACAAAGTTCAGACAAGCCATTGCCACTCCGATACTAAAAGCCTTTCCAATTTGGTAATATTTCCTGGGACTTGTACATAGCAAAGGCAAAACCTTTGAGCACTTAGGATCACCTCTATGCTATGATGTGGAATTGGAGGAGGACTTAAGTACTGAGAAGTGGCACTGAGAAATCAGAACTAAATCTTTAAAGTAGTTCATGTGTGGTGACCTGAGAGATGGAGTCTTCATTAATAGTCAGATTATAGAATCTCGAGCTAAAAGGGACCATAGAGACCAACCACTCTAACCCTTTCTTTTACTTGTAAGGGTGTCTTGCTCAAGGATACACAATATCTGGGATTTGAATTTCAAGGGAGTATAAAGGAAATCTGAAATCAAAATGAAATTTAATGTTTTCCCACTAAAAATAAATGCCAGGTATTACATTTTTGTAGTGACATAAAATGAAAACCAAACCAGTTCAAAAACTAAAGGGTAAGATCTCTCCCAAGAGGTTAAGAATTTCTGACCAAACCAAATATCACGAAAGTATATTATTAATTCACTATATAGAAGATAGATGCTTTACAAATGCTAAAATAGAACTGTGACCTTGAGGAATCAAAGGAGACTGAACTAGATAGAATTTGTACATATTTATGCACCTATAATGCATTTAAGGTCATTTTATTTATTTGTATTGTATTTATTTATTTATTTGTAATGAAGGCTTTGCTTTGCATCCCCAGATCATGTAGCATGGAGGCACCCTGCTTTTGGAAGACATACAGAATTCCTCTATCACACTAGTAGCTACATTTTCATTAACTGCGTAGTTACTATAGGCTGCAATTTTTTTTTTAGGTGCAAAGACTTGTTCTCTTTCCTGTGCACCTGCAGAGGGAATGTCACACACTCTGTGGTCACCATGAATTGAACTGGTAAGAGGGGAAGGGTTTCTTTCTCCTACAGTCCCTTTTAGATCCTGTGACCCCAAGAAGTATGCTTGGGTTATTTTAGTTTGTTCTATGTCATATATCCTTCTCAGTTTCTAGGTGCAAGTGGTAATCCCCTCTGGACCTAGAGTCACCAAGACATGCTGATCTCAGAGCCATTGTTCCAGGTGAGATGTTGTGCAGCCAGTCGACCCAGCAGGGGAACACACATACACACACACACACACACACACACACACACATATACACACACCACGCATAGACACGTACACACGTATGTATGTATATGTATATATACACATGTGTGTGTAAAAACTAAGCTTAGCTGTGAGCCAAATTCCTTTCCCTTCCAGAGAATGAGGTGATAATGCAGGTGCTCCCTACTTATTGGGGAGCATGTGTGTATATGTGTGTAAACATATATTTGTTATTATATGTTTGAAATCAATATACCTTTGTAAAAGCTTAACTTACTATTAGTAGCTAAATGGATTTACTATATAGGGGACCCACTCCTGTAACTGGGGGACCACCATAAGTGAGTATTATAACTAAGGGCTGAGAACCTACATACCACCAAAGCCTCTTAATAGTATTGGAGAATTCTGGGGGAGGAGATGTGACATAACTAGGTTTCCAGCAGGGGGTGGGGGGTCATGTTAGTTACTGTTATATATTTATTTTAAATTTAAACAATGCATTTAAATTTAACTTCTATTGATGGGTATCTAAAGATATAAAAAAAGGTATGTAAAAACAAAAAAATTATAAATTATTAAACAAGCACCCCAAACATGAAAGGTTATTTTCATCTTTTGTTTTTAGTATCACCTTCATTTCCAAATATGTCTCTTATTATACCTATTATATACCTATACCTATTATACCATAACCTATAGCAAAAATTTTAAAAATAAGAGACAGTAAATATAACTATTCAGTAAAACTAACCAACCCATCAATTAAGTCTGAGAGTATCTGCAATGTTGTATACCCTTCCTCTTCCATCTCTACAAAAAAATATAGTTCACTCTTTTCTTTATTTTTTCTTAAATATTTTTTTGCGTTTAAAAATCTATTTTCTTTTCCTCCCACCTCACTTGAAAAAAATAAACAATTTAAAAAGCCTTATAAGAAATATGCAGTCAAGGAAAACAAATTCTTTCTTTGGTTCTGTCCAAAAAATCCATGTTTTAATCTGCACCTTGAATCAGGTGGTAACATGTTATACTGTGGTATTAATCAGAGCTTTTAGATTTTTTCGAATTTGCTTGTCTCTATAATATTCATGTTGTATAAATTGTTCTCTTGGTTCTGCTCACTGCTTCTGTTCAGCCTTTAATTATTAAACTGCAGTATGGTCTAGGTGAAAAGATAAGTGATTTGAAATCAGAATATACATGTCTCTAAGTCCCAAAAGTATTTAGGGCTTCACCATCATGTGAAAAGCTTCTTGGAGCCTCAGTTTCCTTAACTCTAAAATGGTCATTTAATGTATACAATCTCACAGGTAAAGTGATATGAATTGTTAATAATATGTCAGACCCAGGCTGGAGCAACTTGCTGACCCCATAGGTAGCATTAGCCCAATAGAAACAATTTACCTTATTGAAGTCTTATAGCAAGACCTCACTTCTCTATCCTCCATCAGCCAAAACCAATTCCTTTGGTCTATTACAGGTCTAAATTCTGTGATTTTACAATTTTGACAAGCCAGGTGTTGAGGGGATCCAGGTTTAGCAAGGAGAGCTCAGTATAGCTAGACACCAATAGGAAACATCATTCAATGATTGGGCTTCCTGCTGCAAGAGAAGGAATCATAGGGTATATAATTCCATGGTCTGACTATCAGTTATCTACAGTAAATGATTTGAAGAATTCCCACCCCTCTCAAATTTTTCTCCTAGTCTGGTCTAAAGTTCTCCATTGCATAATAATTCTTGCATCGCATAAATATGGGAACATTGGTTCAAGAACATCCAAATTAAAATACACAGTATTTGAAGAAATGGTATTCTAGTTCCCTCCCATTAGCACAATATAACAATGTAATTTATTTAAATAATTTTAGAATAAATTGGACCCTGAGATAACAGACAAATTACAGTAAGGAGGAGGCAGACAAGTCCTACGTGAGGGTAAAAATAGCTGAAGATGCTGTACCTAGTAGTGCAGGTGCCTACCAACAAGACATACATTGAAAGAAAAACAAGGGACATGCCTAAAACTCAAGCCATTTTCAATTTTTTCCCAGAGAATGGCGCTATATGCTATATATACCTACATTATGTCAACAGCAGAGAACTCTGAAATAAATGCTATTTATAGAATCTAGAGAGGAAGCAGCCTCCCTCTTCATCTGGTGTCTTTCATGTGATAAGGAATGTAACCCCTGGAGTCTGCATGCAACTCGTATGGAGAGAAATCTGATGTATGGCTTAGGAAGTGCTTTACATACATTATTTGTGCCCAGTCAGGTAATACAGGTAGTATTATACATTTTACTGATAAAGAATCTTTTTCACTACAGTTATTTTTACATCTTGTTTTGTGAGTTATAACTTGATGAAGGTCAGAAGACAAGTAAGATTTCAAACCCAGGCCCAAGTCTTATTTTTTTCCTACTACTCCACAATCCCCCCAAGAGGCTATTGCATGTGAGGTGGCAATGCTCTGTAAAAATCATCTTGGCAGATGGTTAAACCAGGTTGAGGGTAGGTGGCAAGTGAGTTAAGGGGATGTCTGCCCCAAATACATGAAGTCTTCCTCCAGCAGAATGGGCAGATGAGAACAAATTTTTCCCATGGCCATGAAGGTACCTGAAGCTTATTCGGACATCAAAGATGCCAAGATCATCCACTGCATCCTGAGCCATCACCAATCATCTTGATTTTTTTGTCTTGCCACTGGACTTTGAAGATTCTGGAAGAGAAATAATTTAATTTAGTGTAACTGTCTCACTTAAATCCAATTTGTGTGCCAGTCAATACATCAACCTGAGATGTCATTGGTCCTCTTTGAGGCCTGTCAGTTACCCTCAATCTGGTTTAGTCCATGTGCCAAAATGGTTTTACAAGGGTGTGGTTGCTGCACATGCTATAGTTTCTTGGAGCTACAGGCAAGAGTTGGGTGACTGGTAGACAACAAAGGTGGATGAGCAGTCCTAAAAGGGGGTTAGTAAGCCCTCACAACAGAGGTGCTAGTCCTCCCTGAACACCCCATAGAAGGCAGTGCAGCTGGAAAGTATCTTTTTTTTCTGCATGTACTCAGTAAAGGCATGATTTTTTCATTTGTTTTATAAGGACAAAAATAAGTTCACTCTAATGCTCACTATAGAAAATGGGGAGCAGAGATAATGATACTGGTTACCTTCCATCATGATATGTTGCATTAGTATCATGGCACGTATACAAATTAAATTTGTTAAGGCTTTAAAAAGCAATATTTGATTACTGAGTCAAAGCCTATCCAGATGCTAATTTCCAAAAACCTATAAAAACCTAACAAATCCAGAAGATTTTTTCCTTTGGTTTTATTGTTTAGAATATTAAAGGTCACTATGAGTCATAAATGAGATGTGGAAGTTTAAAAAAAATTTAAAGTAGTACATTAATAGAAGTATTGTATCCAGAGTAAGGGATGGGAGATCATTGTCCATGCTATTTCAACCATATCAGATCATGAGTAGCATGCAGTGTTTAGTTCTTGGAATCGTATTTTAAGATGTACATTATTAACAGGCTAAGTTACTTGCTGAAATTGAAGAACAGAATGGTAAGGGGACTGTAAAAATAGATAATGATAGCTAAAATTAATATAGCACTTAATTTTGTAGCTGATACTGAGCTTAAGTACTTGCAATTATTATATCATTTGAGACATTTAAAATTTTATTGTATTTTCTTATTTTAAAGGATGTTTATATTTAATTTTCTAAATTAAATGTAAAACAATTTTAACATTTTTCTTAATATTTTTGTGTTCTAAATTGTGTCCTTTCCTCTTTTCCTCCTTTACCTCATCCCTCCCTGAGAAGGCAAGCACTATGATATAGATTATACATGGTCAGTCATGCAAAATCTATTTCCCTATTAGCCATGTTAGAAAAGAGAACACAGACCAAGAAAAAAAAAAAAACAGAAAACTGAAGAAAATGTTAAAAGCATGTTTTGATCTGCATTCAGACTATACCAATTCTTTCTCTGGAGGTAGAGAAGATTTTTCATCAGAAGTCCTTTGGAATTGTTTTATATCATTGTATTGCTGAGAATAGCTAAATCATTGAGAGTTAATCATCATAAAATACTGTTGTTACTGTTTACAATGATCTCCTTGTTCTGCCCAGTTCACTTTTTATCAATTCATATATATCTTTGTAGGTTTTTTTCTGAAATTATCTCACTCATCATTCCAACACAATCATATATTATAACTTGCTTAGCCATTTCTCAATTGATGGGCAGCCCCTTAATTTCCAATTCTTTGCCATCACAAAAAGACCTGCCATAAATATTTTATGCATATAAGTCCTTTTTCTTTTCCTTTGGTCTCTTTGGGATACAGACCTAGCAGTGATATTATTGGGTAAAAAATGCAGTTTTATATTCCTATGGGCATAGTTACAAATTGCTCTCCAAAATGGTTGGGTTACTTCAAAATTCCATCAACATTGCATTAGTTTCTCAATTTTTCTACATACCCTCCAACATTTGTCATTTTCCTTTGCTGTCATATTAACCAATCTGATAGGTTAGAGGTGGTATCTCAGAATTGTTTTAATTTACATTTCTCTCATCAATAGTTATTTAAAGCATGTTTTATGTGACTATAGATAGCTTTGATTTCTTCTTCTGAAAACTGCTTATTTATGTTCTCTGACCATTTTCAATTGGGGAATGACTTGTATTCTTATAAATTTGACTCAGTTCTCTATATACTTGAGAAATGAAGATTTTATCAGAGAAACATGCTATAAAAATTGTTTCCCAGTTTCCTGCTTTCCTTCAAATCTTGGCTGCATTGATTTTGTTTCTTCAAAGAATTGTTAATTTAATATAATAAGAATTGTCCATTTTTCCTCCCAGAATACTCTCTATGTAATATTTAGTCATAAGTTCTTCCCTAATCCTTAGATCTAACAAGTAAAATATTTCATGCTCCCTTAATTTGCTTATGATATCAGCTTATATTTCTAAATCATGTGCCATTTTGTCCTTATCTTGTTGTACAGTATTAGATGTTGGGCTATACCTATTTTCTGCCATATTGCCTTCTAGTTTTCCCAGCAATTTTCGTCGAATAATGAGTTCTTGTCTCAAAAGCTAGGATAAACACTAGATTACTATGGCCATTTTCTGCTGTATATTGTGTACCTAATCTATTCCATAGATCCACCACTCCATTTCTTAGCCAGTATCAATTTTTTCAAATGATCATCACTTTGAAATACAGTTTGAGATCTGGTATGGCTGAGCCACCTTCATTCACATTTTTTTCCATTGATTCTTTTGATATTCTTGACCTTCTGTTCTTCCAAATGGATTTTGTTATTATTTTTTCTAGTTCTATAAAATAGCTGTGGGTAGTTTTATTTGTATGGCACTGAACAAGTAAATTAAGTTGGTGAAATTATCTTTATTATATTGTCTCAGTCTACCCATGAGCAATTATTATTTCTCAAATTATTTAGATTTGATTTTATTTGCATGAAAAGTGTTTTGTAATTGTGTTCATATAATTCCTGGGGTTGTTTGTTTGTTTGTTTTCTTTTGTCAGGTAAACTCCAAAGTATTTTATATGGTCTTCAATTATTTTTAATGTAATTTCTCTTTCTATTTCTTGGTGCTTCTGAACTTTGTTGGTAATATGTAAAAATGGTGATAATTTACATGAATTGATTTTATATCCTACAACTTTGCTGACATTGTTAATTATTTCCACTAGTTTTTCAGTTGATTCCCTAGGGTTCTTTAGGTATACCATCATATGATCTGCAAAAAGTGATAGCTTTGTTTCCTTATTATCTATTCTAATTCTTTTAATTTCTTTTTCTTGTCTTACTGCTATAGCTACGATATTGAATAATAAGCATCCTTGCTTCACCTCTAATCTTATTGGGAAGGCTTCTAGCTTATCCCCATTACAGATAACACTTGCTGATGGGTTTAGAGAGATATAACTGGGAATTTTAAGGAAGGTCACTTTTTTGTTGCTTTCTAGAGTTTTTAATAGGAATGAGTATTATATTTTATCAAAAGCTTTTCTGAATTTATTGGGATACTCATTTGATTTTTGTTGTTTTTGTTAATGATATGGTCAATTATGTTGATTGTTTTCCTAATATTCAATGAGCCCTGCATTCTTGGTATAAGTCCTATATAGTCAAAGTGTATGATTTTTGTGATATATTGCTGCAATCTCCTTACTAGCATGTTTTTTGCAACAATATTTATTAAGGAAATTTCTCTCTTTTTGCTCTCTTGGTATAGACATCAGAACCATACTTATATCATAGAAGGAATTTGAAAAAGACCCCTTCTTTGCCTATTTTTCCAAATAGTTTATATAGTATGGGAATTAATAGTTCTTTAAATGTTTAATATAACTCACTTGTGAATTAATATGCTTCTGGGGATTTTTTCTTAGGGAGCTCATTTATGGCTTATTCAGTTTCTTTTCTGATACGGGGCTATTTAAGTATTCTATTTCATCTTCTCTTAATCTGGGCAATTTATATTTTTGTAAATATTCATCCGTTTCACTTAAGTTGATAAACATATTGCCATATAATTGGGCAAAATAGCTCCTAATAATTGCTTTAGTTTCATCTTCACTGGTGGTGAATTCACCCTTTTCATTTTTGATACTGGCAATTTGGTTTTCAGCTCTCTTTTTTAAAATCAAAATAACTAATGATTTATCTATTTTATTAATATTTTCATTAACAAGCTTCTAGCTTTATTTATTAGTTAAATCATTTACTTGCTTTTAATTTTATTGTTCTCTCCTTTGATTTTCAAGATTTCAAATTTGGTGTTTAGTTGGAGATTTTTAATTTGTCTTTTTCTTTCCCCATTTTTTAGTTTTATGTGCAATTCGTTATCTGCTCTTTCTGTATTTTGTTGATGTAAGCACTTAGTGATACAAATTTTCTTCTAAGTACTGTTTTGGCTGCATCCCAAGAATTTTGGTATGTTGTCATATTGTTGTCATTTTCTTTAATGAAATTATTTATTGTCTCTATGATTTATTCTTTAAGCTAATTTTTTAATATTAGATTATTTAGTGTCTAATCATTTGAGCCTTACAACAGTCCTGTGCTGCTATGATCATCCCCATTTTACAGATGAAGAAACAGAGGCAAAGAGGAATTAAGTGTCTTATTCAGGGTCACACAGCTAGTTATTGCCTGACACTGGATTTGAACTCAGATCTCACTCCATGACTAGTTCTCTTACCATCATCCCCCCTTGCTGTTCCTAAAATGAACTGTTTGAAATCACTTGTAAAGAACTGGGGAACATTTAGTCTGAAGGAAAGAAGACATGAGTGGACCATGATACTGTAATTATATTCAAAACATTTGCAGGACTTTCATTTGTAATAGGGACTGGAATCATTCTTATTATCCTGAAAGGGTAGAATTAATTATCTGACCTGATATTCCTGCTCCACCCTTCAAACCAAAAGTCCAGAGAAAATGTCTGAAAGACACTCAACTCAGAACTCCCAGGGACCATGCATCTTTAGTTTTGTCCTGGACATTTTTTTTCTCTTTATGCCACCATGTGAGTACTGTCCTTCCCCTTTCTTCCTCCCACTTTCCATATCTTGCTCTAAGAATTATAATCAAATAATCACAACAATTTCCTTTAGAAAGGCTTTGTCAATCAACTAACTACCTTATTCTTACCATGCCTGTGACTTCAGAAACCAAAATCACCTTCCCCAGCTCCTATTTCCCTATGTATTTTATCCCTTAGTGTTAGAATATGAGTCCTTTCAAGGCAAAGACCTTCTCACTTTTGTATTTGTATCCCTGCATTTAGCATAGTGCTTGACTTGTCTTAAGTACTTTTTCATTCATTGATTGACTCATTCCTTCAATAACAGGATGATATAGTAGTAAATAGGATGGACTGGGCATCAGGAAAATCTGGATTCAAAAGAAAGAGTGTCATGGAGATATGAACCTAATTTTCATGAATGAGATTACTCTTATATGTCTGGAAGTGCTAGGGAGCCTCCTGACACCAATTTACAGGAGAAGGAGGGAGCTGACTGGGAAAACTTCATCCTAATCCCTTTTGTGATTGGCAGAGGATAAGAGTAAAGTTCTGCTATTCTCTGCTTCATTCAGCACTTGTAGTTTCTGATCTCTGCCCTTTAGTTACCTTTTAGCCCTTCTCTCCCATCTTCCCTAGTATTGTCAGATTTAATTTCCTTATGAGTAGGTAGTTCACAATTCTCCTCTGCCCCAAGTTATTTAACGATTTGCTATTGTATTGGCAAATGAGGAAAGTTCAAACTTTTCTGCCCAGCATTCAAAGTCCTTCACATTACATTATTCTACTTCACTATCTTTCTAACTTTACTTCATATAGCTCAGCTCCCTTCTGGGTACCCTATATTCCAATCAGACTAGACTGCTGGCTGGCATTCTTAACTACCCTGCATTTTTCTGCCTCTTTCTGTGCCTTCATCCTTGCTGTTCTATATGGAATGTCCCTCTTCTTCCACCACTGCCAACATTTAATTCCTAACTAATCTCATCTTAAATGCCACTTCCTCCATGAAGCCTTCCCTGAGCCTCTCTACTTACTATTAACCTTTTCCTCCTCAAACCTCAGGTAGCACTTTGCTTCACACCTTTTACATGTATTGTGTGTAATTTTGTATTTGCTTTAGTGGATCCATGATATCATCAATGTGGGAACTTCTTCCCATTTTTTTCTGTTGTTGTTCAGTTGTTTCAGTCATGTCTGACTCTTTGTGACCCCATTTGGGGTTTTCTTGGCAATGATACTGGAGTGGTTTCCTATTTCCTTCTCCAGCTCATTTTACAGAGGGGGGAAAACCCCCAAAATAAAAACTAAAGCAAATAGTATTAAGTGACTTGCCCAGCATCACATAGTTAGTGTCTGAGGCCAGATTTGAACTCAGGAAGATGAATCTTCTGACTCCAGGCCTGACACTCTATCCATTATGCCACCATTCTCCTAATCATTTAGGTTGCTAAATACCTGTCATATGATTTTATAGTGTATATTTTGGTATGTCATGTCCCTTTATCCTACCATTATCCTCTGCACCCATAAGGAGTTTAATATATATTGTTGCATTGAATTTTTAGGGTTTTAAACCCCTGGAGCAATGCTCCCTTTCTCCTGATCTGGAAGTAAATGGCTTTGTCCTTGCAAGTAAAGAGGGCAAAGACATGGTGAGCCAGACCTTGTTCTACCCACAAAGGTGATATGTGAGCATGCATCAGTGTGCACTGTAAATCCCACCTGAGCCTGGGGAAGGGAGAAACATGATTAATGGAGAAGGGTAAAGACAGTCCCTTGGGTCCAGTGCTCCGTAGGTATGAAGGATGAGAGTTCCCCTGCCACAAGAGTACTAATAAATGGCCCCTTTCACCTTGAGAGGTTGATTTGTCTCACCCAGTTTCCCCAAAGCTCCACTTTTCTCCCTCTTCGTTCTCTTTTCTTTCTTCTTTTTTCCTTTCTCTTTTGACTTCCTTTTTCCCTGTCATAATTGGTTGGATCACACTGAAATTCTGTATGAGTCCATTAGGACCCTAATCACCTGTTAAAGAGACGAGCATCCACTGTGGAACAGCAGCATTTAATCCTTGGAGAGGAACTAATTGAAATTTCTCTATTGAATCCATGCCTGAGTAGGTCCAGTGAGGACGTTCAGCACCGAGGCCTTGACACAGAGATTATCTATACTAATAGGCTTAGGACAACTAAGGAGGAGAGGAGAGGTGTCCAGCACAGATATGTACTGATCATTTCAGGTTCAATTCAGTGCCCTTCCTTCCTGCTCAGTTGTTTTTGGAAGGCCCTGAGCACCTCTAGCTTTTATGCCAGGAAAGCACTCGATGAAAGCATGGTCACATTATCATAATTAGTTTTTGTCCGGAAATATTTTAATGCTATTTTAATAAGATCTGAAATTTGAGGAGGGAAAGACAAATTATATAAAGCAAAACATGGTTCTAATGTTCTTTTGCCTAGGAAAGTGGCACATGGCACCATGGAAAGAGCTCTGGACTTGGAGTCCTAAGTTTCTATCCAGGTTATGGTGCTTACTAACTGTTTGATCATGGGCAAGCCATTAGTCATCTAGAAGATATAAGATTATTATTATATGCATATGTACATGCACAAATACATAATACATATACATATATACACACACACACATGCATTCACACATATTCCTTTTACTACTTGCCTCAAATGGGCATTAGAAATCATTGCAGTACAATTACATCATTTCAAGTTGAAGAAATTTGAGAGACAGTGCAATAGTGCACGATAGAACATTCTGTTTGGAGTTAGGAAGACCTGACTTTGAATCCTGCCATAGACACTTATTAGCTTCATGATGTTCACCAGAGTACCTCTTCTTTCTGGGCCTCAGTTTCCCTCTCTGTAGAGGGAGGGGGTTGGGTTTGATCACCTCTAAAGTCCTTTCCAATTTCAAATCTATGATTCAATGATCCTGTGAAGTATGTATATGTACATGCACAAATGCATAATATATATATATATACATACACACACGCGTACATACATATTCCTCTTACTACTTGCCTCAAGTGGGCATCAGAAATCATTGCAGTATAATTTCAGCATTTCAAGTTGAAGAAATTTGAGAGATGGTGAAATAGTGCACGATAGTGCAGTTTCCAAGGAAACTGATGAATTATCCTACATCATACAGTAAACTTTTGTGAGATGATGGGGATGGGAACATGCATCTTTTAAGTATCTACTCTGTGCCAGGTACCATATTAAGTACATTATAAATATCATCTCATTTCCTCCTCACAACAATGCTACAGTGATAAAGGTAGATATTATTATTATCTCCATTTTATAGTTGAGGGAACTTGGGCAAGTAGAAGTGACTTACCCAAGGTCAAGTGTCTGAAACCATATTTGTCCTTTGGTCTCCAAGCCCAGCTTTCTCCTCACTGTGCAGCCTAGTTGTCTCTGGTGGCAGAGAGGGAGCTAGAATGTAGGTCTCCCAGGTCTCAATCCATCTTTAGAGAGTTTTACTCATCTTTACTCAGATCAGGTAAGACATATAAAAAAGTCATATCAATGTGAACTTTTTATTTATTTTCAGCTTCTTTGCCAAAAACCATTACATCTAATGAGTCACACATAGAATTTTACTACGCAAACTAACCATGAGAATTCTATGCCTTCACATAAATATAGCTCACATTTCTGCAGGACTGTGAGGCTTTGAAAAGCACTGTACTTATATAACAACCCTGTGCAGTGTGCAGTACAATCGTTATTTTTGTTCAGTTGTTTCTCAGCCATGTCCAACTCTTTGTGACCCCATCTGGTCTTTTCTTGGCAGTTATACTGGAGTGGTTGACTGTTTCTTTCTCTAGCTCATTTTACAGATGAGGAAACTAAGGTAAACAGGGTTAAGTGACTAGCCCAGGGTCATAGTTTGTAAGTGTCTAAGACCAGATTTCAACTCAAGAAGAGGTATCTTCTTGACTCTAGGACCAATACCCTATCTACTGTGCCGCCTACCTATCTACAATCATTATTGTTTTTTATTAAAGAATAAAAATCAAATCCTTCAGAGGTGAAATTACTAAACCAGGATAACTTAGATGTTAAATTGAAGATACAGTTCTTATGTCTCTTTTGACCCAAGGTCAAGTGTTCTTTCCATTATTACCTGTTGTCTCACAGATCAATGAACTTTTGTAGAGTTAATAAAGAACTTGGGTAATTAAGAAGGGCATCTTTTCTACTACCTCCATATTCTCCTTAGGACAATATAGCAGTGCAAGATATCCTAAACACCTAATGCCCCTTCTCTTCTTCCAGTCATTTCACCAACCTCACATCTAGACCAAGGGTTGGGCAATCATAGCCCAAGGACCAAATTAACACTGCCTTCTGTTTTTGTACAGTCAGAGTTAAGGATAGTTTTTATATTTTAAAATATATTTTCTTTTTTAAACATTTTAAAATTAAATAAAGCTTTATTTCAAAATGTAAAGACTATCTTGTGCATTTGTCCCTCTGGCCATAGTTTGCCAATCCTTTATAGAATCCAAATATTTCATTTTACAGATCAAGAAACTAAGGACTAGTAGAGTGGCATGATTTACCAATATCCCATAAGAGATAAGAACTGGAACCAGAATTTGAACACTTGTCTTGTGATTCCCAAATTAATGTTCTTTCATGCTATATATTCACAATCATTCTAAACCACCCTATGATCTGCATTGCCTTCTACTTGAAGTGATTAGGATACATTAACACTTGCACACCAATAAAACCTCTGTTAACTCAGTATTCCCTATGGTAGCAAGTCATGAGCACCCTTTACATTCTGTATGCAGATGGTATTAGTTAATGCAGTAGATAAAGCAGTTACTTTTTATAGCAGGGTTACTCATATCTCCTGCATAATGCCTTGTATTTAGGGGAAAATATTCCCATAGGGCCATTGGTGTAGAATTACAGGTCTTTCATTTGGGGATTTTCTTGGCTTAAGAAGTGTAATATAGGAGTAATCAAAATTAGCCTCTCTTCAGTTTGGTATACCCTTTCTCCCTTATACATACTTAAGGCTGCTCTTGGGTGAATACATGAAGGGAATTTGGGAATTACTTTAGGGATATGGAGGGAAATATTTCTGTTCAGGTATAGCTGAGACTAGATTGCCTCTAAGGTGTCTTTCAGTTCTAAATATATAATCCTATGACCTCTCAGGTCCATTCTCTTCAGTGATTTTCTAATTCTATCATTCAGCTGTTAAAAAGACACTATGTACCTCCTGGGATGGCTTTTGCTCTGATAAAAGCAGAGGTAATGGAGCTTCTTGACAAACTTCTTGGGAGTTCTGGGTGCAAGGTCTGTCCAAGAAGCTCTTGTTTTCATCAGCCTGATCAAAACTGGCAAAGGCACTTGCTACTATTGCAGATCCTTCATCTTTCTGTTATTACTCATTGCATGTAAAATCAGAGGATGTCTGCCACTGCAGGACTTAACACATCAAGTTCGCCCCACACATAGATTTAACTCCACTTGCCTAAGTAGAAGTGGCCAAGAAGGGAAAAGAACACGCATGTCGAGATAGAGAGAGGGAGAGACAGACAGACAGAGACAGAAACAGACAGAGACAGAGAAAGACAGAGAAGGGGGAAAGGGAGGGAGAGAGAGAAACATTTTCAGAAGGAAGATTAAATAGCTTTCCAGTTTTTGATGAAGGTTAGTACAAAACCTAACAGCAGGTCCACGTGATGTAAAATTAGTGTCAGTTTCTGAACAAAGACAGTGACAGGTCCCTTCAGCTAAAACAGAGCAGCACATTAGATTAGTTATTGCTTTATTTGTGTGAGTGATTTCCTTTTTGCCTGATTTCAGGCAAAAATGGATTTAGCTATCAGTCACCTTATATTCTGGAACTGTTTCCAGTGAATGTGATGACTACAAAATCTTGTTCTTTATTAGGGGGTTGCGTGGAGGAAGGAGGGGAAACAAGAACCACAACTGGAAAGCGCAAAGTCCATTCCCTGTGGGAATTCTTGTAACATAATAAATAACTGGGTAATGCTTACCATGCACTAACTCATTGGGTAATAATTCACAATTTGCTTGATGGACAAGGATGCGTTTCACAACCTTCCTGTAGTTCTATGGGGTCCCTTCTGGGCAGTCCCATTTCTTCTGTGCAGTGGGTTCCTAAGTTCCCTGTGAGGCAGCTATTTATCTGATTCCCTCTGAATGAAAGGTCGCTACCTCTGAAATACATGGCAGCCCTTTCTCATGTTTTCACCATTCACCAGAAAAGCGGCCTCCCAGCAGTACACTGGCTCCCCCGGGAAAGTCATCCATCAACACAGACCTGTTTTTCCCCTTAGGTGCCTGCCCATTTTGTGCTTCTTATTAAACCTCATAGCTTCTTATTCATCAAAATCATGCCAATGAAGGGTTGAATTCCTTCTGAGGTGCATATTCAGCAGAATGCCAGGGAATAACAGAGATGGAGAGGGAAGAAAGGGGCAAGGGAGAATAGGGATGGAGTGTACAAATTAAAGTTTTGGAAATATTTTTATTCAAAAGAGCTAACAGAAGAAATGTTTGGGTCAGAGTTTCAGGGAAGTCCCACCCAGCCTCCTAAGTTCTGCAGTTTAGCTCACCTATTAAAATATTCTAACCAATAAACCGGGAAGGGCAGGCCCAAGTGATAGAAACCATAATAATCTTATTTCTAAGAATTGGGTAGTCAGAGAGAATAAGGAGGAGAGGTTTTTTTTTTCTTTGTTTTTATTTGCAAAGCCTGTATTTCATGGGGGCATAACTGGAAATGGACTCCTAAGCCCCATTACTTGAAGGCTTTACTTGGCTCAAGGACCTCACATGACATCATAGGACCCTAGCTTCTCAGAGTTGGTTGAACCTTTAGAGGTCGTCTATGCCTTCCTTTATCTGAGCAGAAAATTTCAAGTGATTAGTAGTTTACTACTTCCTGAGGCAACCCATTTCCCTTTTAGATCTCTGATTGTTAGGAACTTGGGGTTCTTTGTGTCCTTATGTTTAGCTAAATTCTCTCTATATATAACTTTACCCACAGCAACTATTACTACCCTCTTGGTGAAAACAAAACAGTCGAATCTCTCTTCCACTGCCGACCCTGCCTGCACATATTTGAAGACAGCAATCAAACCTTCCTTCCCTCCCTTTCCCTGCCCTCTTCTTCTTCTCTGGGCTAAATATCTCCATTTCTATCCATCATCCTTCATTTGTATGATTTTATATCACATTGTTGTCTTTATTGCCCTCCTTTATAGAACAATGTCAGAAGGAGAAAGAAGGATTCACCTGCTATGTGCCAGTCATTGTACTAAGCACATTGCAGATATTATCTCATTTTATCCTCACAACATACTGGGAGGGAGATGCTATTATGATCCTCATCTTACAGAAGAGGAAAATGGTGCAGACAACAGTTAAGTGATTTGCCCAGGGTCACACAGCTAGCAAATATCTGAGGCCAGATTTGAACTCATGTCTTCTTGATTCTATGTCCAGCATTCTATCCACTATACCACCTACAGAAAGTACTTAGGTAAAAGCATTGAAAAACCAAAACTATAATCCCTCATCAGAAATCACTGGTTTTTCCTATAAATTAGGAGCCCAAAATAATAAGAAATAACTCAATTCTGTGGAGCTGTAAGATTTACAAATTGGCGAATCAATAAATGTTTATTAAGAGCATAGAACATGACAGCCACTGGGTTAAATACTAGAGATTATTATTGTTGTTCAGTCATTTTTTCAGTTATCAGACTTTTTCTGACCTTGTTAAGGGTTTTCTTGGCAAAGATGCTGGAGTTGTTTGCCATTTCCTTTTCTACTTTATTTTACAAATGGGGAAAGTGAAGCAAACAGGGCTAAGTGACTCGAATAGGGTCACACTGCTACTAAGTTTCAGAGGCCTGGATTTGAAGATGAGTCTTCTTGAGGCCAAGTCTGGTGTTCTATCCACTGTACCACATAGCTGCTAAGTTCTATAAATACAAAAGCAAAATATGAACCAACTCTCACCCTCGATGAATTTATATTCCATTTGGGAAGGGACATGTGAAAATTTTGCCTATGGCCTGGAGGGCCCCCTTCCAAAGCGGAAGCAATGAGTCTAGACTCGCATGGACAAGATTTGATCCTGAAGATGGCCTGATTAAAAAGGAGTCAGTTTTGGTTTTCTTTTTCTTGCTTTCTCTGGATTATTATTCCACCAACCTAGAGAGCCGGTATGGCACATTTCTAGGGGCTCCCCTAAAATGGATTAACAAGTACCTCCTGTAAAAGGTCTATTGAAGGGGAGGTAGAGACAAGATGGCAGAGTAAAGACAGGGACTTGCATGAACTCTCCCTCCAAGACCTCTAAAAACCTTTAAATAATGACTCTAAGCAAATTCTAGAGAGGCAGAACCCACAAAAAGAGGAAATGAAACCATTTTCCAGATGGCAGAGTAAAGACAGGGACTTGCATGAACTCTCCCTCCAAGACCTCTAAAAACCTTTAAATAATGACTCTAAGCAAATTCTAGAGAGGCAGAACCCACAAAAAGAGGAAATGAAACCATTTTCCAGACCACAACTTAGAAGGTCAGCAAGAAGGGTCTGGTGCACCTGATTGAGAGAGGAGAGCAGCTCATAGCACAGACTGGGTCTCAGGAAACCAGGAGCAGGCCTTGGGGCAACTGAATAAGTGGCAGCAGTGGAGGTTTCCAAGCCTCTCAGACAGATGGCAAAGACAAATTAGAAGGTCAAAAGGAAAGGTCTGTCACATATGGTAAGAGTGGAACACAGTCCAGTGCAGGCTACACCAGCATAACCCCAGCAACAGCAAGCCTTGGGAGCCACTGAATCAGCAGCAGCAGTAACTGCTCCTGGAGCTCTCAGCACAGACGGTAAGGGGGTCAAACAGCTCATCAGAAGGAGATTACAGGTGCCTCTTTGCTAGCACTGAGGCAGAACTCTGTTGCTTTGCCCATACTCAGCCTGGTCCCAGTCCTGGGTGACAGCTCCAGGACAAGGAGTACTACACACCAGAGCTTAAAGGCTGCAGTGGAGCAAGGACTCTTGCCAGAGTTCCATGGCAGAAATGATGCTTGTGGTTGCTCACAGAGCTGAGCACAGGCCAGGAGAGTGGTAAACACCTCCCCTTAGATCATTCCACCTTGGAAGAACAGAAAACTGATAGGTACCTAGAATTGTCTCTGAAAATAGCTGCACAAAACCCCTGAAGCCTAGGACTCTGATGCACTCCACCCTGGAAGCAGAGCCCTACTTTAACAAAGAGTTAAAAACCAAGTAATAGGCTGAGAAATGAGCCAACAACAACAACAAAATCCTAACCATAGAAAGTTACTATGGTGACAAGGAAGATCAAAATCACACATTCAGAAGAAGATAACAAAGTTAAAGTTCCTACATCCAAAGCCTTCAAGAAAAATATGACTTAAGTCTCAGACCACAGAAGTGTTCAAAAAGGATTTAAAAAATCAAATCAGAGAGGTAAAGGAAAATTTGGGAAGAAAAATTAAACTGATGCAAGAAAATAATGAAAAACGAGTTAACTTGGTAAAGGACACACACACACACACAGACACAGAGGAAAATAACACCTTAAAAATCAGATGAGGCCAAATGGAAAAACAAAGAGGCACAGAAATTCACTGAATAAAAAATGTCTTAGAAAGTAGAATGATCAAATGGAAAAGGAAGTATAAAAGTACATTGAAAAAAATAATTCCTTAAAAATTAGAATTGAGTAAATGGAAGCTACCAACTTTATGAGAAATCAAGAAACAATAAAAGAAAACCAAAAGAATAATAAAAAAACTAGGGGCAGCTAGGTGGTGCAGTGAATAGAGCACCGGCCCTGGAGTCAGGAGGACCTGAGTTCAAATCCAGCCTCAGACACTTAACATAAAAACTAGCCATGTGACCTTGGGCAAGTCACTTAACCCCAATTGCCCTTCAAAAAGCAAAAGAATAAAAAATGAAACTAGAAGACAATGTGAAACATCTCATGGAAAAACAACTGATCTGAAAATAGATCCAGGAGAGATAATTTAAGAATTATTGGACTAACTAAAAAGCATTATCAAAAAAAGGGCCTAGACATCATCTTTCATAAAATTATCAAGGAAAATCGCCCTTATTCTAGAACCAGAGCATAGAATAGAAATGAAGAAAATACATCAATCACTTCCTGAAGAATATTCCAAAATGAAAACTCCAAGGAATATTATAACCAAATAGAAAAAAAAACCAAATCTAGAATTATCTCAATAATATAATATTTGAAAGAATATTATAACCAAATAGAAAATTCAAATTTTCTATTCAGCTCTGGTCTTTTCATTAAGAATGTTTGAAAGTCACAACGTATGTGTAACTTTGATAGACTGGACTCTTCTCAGTGATGCAGAGTTATAAGACAACTCCAAAAGACTCATGATGGAGAGAGATGTCTACATTCAGAGAAAGAACTAGAAAGAACACAGTTTGAAAGCAGATTGAAGCAAATTACCTGCTCTTCTTTTTCTTGTTTGGTGTTGTTTCCTCTTTCCCATTGTTCATTCCATACATTTCAGATGGAATACGGGAATTAACAGAAGCATATGAAGATAAACAGGAAAGGGAAATCAGAAGGGACTTAATAAGGTTAAACTATTGACATTCCTACATGGGAATAGGTGATACTTGTAATGCATAAAAAGTTTCTCATTATTAGGACAGTTAGGAGTATATATAGAAAGAGGGCACAGGTGTGAGTTGAATATAAAGGGATGATATCTAAAAAATAAACTTTAGGGGTAAGAGAGTAATGTACTGGGAGAAAGGGAAAGAGGGGAGAGGCAGAATGGGAATAAATTACCTCGCATAGCAAGAAAGAGCTTTTGCAGCAGTGGTGAACAAGGGGGAGGTGAGGAGGAGTGAGTGAACCTTACTCTCATCAAAATTGGCTCAGAGAGGTAATAATATATATAGTCAACTGGGTATAGAAATCTATTTTATCCTATAAGAAAGTAGGAGAGGAAGGGGATAAGAAAAGGGACTGGCTTATAGAAGTGAGGGTAGATTGGGGGAGGGGAAAGCCAGAAAGAAAGCATTTTTGAAGACAGACAAGGTGTAAGGAGAGATAGAATAGAATAAATGGGAGAATAGGATAGACAGAAATACAGTTAGCAATAGTATCTATGAAAAAAACTGTAAAGCATGTTTCTCTGATAAAGATCTCATTTCTCAAACATGTAGAGAACTGAGTCAAATTTATAAAAATAAGAGCCATTGCCCAATTGATAAATGATTAAATATATGAAAAATTTTCAGACAAAGTAATCAAAGCTATCTCTATTCATATGAAAAAAATGCCCTAACTCACTATTGATTGGAAAAAGGCAAATTAAAATAATTCTGAAGTAAGACTTCATACCTATTAGGTTTGACTAATAGGACAGAAAAGGAAAATGAGAGATATCTGGAGGGAATGTGGGGGAAATGAGACATTAATGCACTATTGGTGAAATTGTGAACTGACTCAACCATTTTGTAGAGCAATTTGGAACTATGGCTGACGGGTTATAAAATCATGAGAATAAAATGGAGAAAATACACCAATCTCCTCCTGAAGGATATCCCAAAATGAAAACTCCCAGGAATACTTTAACCAAATCCCAGAACTCCCAAGTCAAGGGGAAAATATTGCAAGCAGCCAGAAAGAAAAATTTAAATATCACAGATTCTTTGACCTAACAATACCACTACTAGGTCTGTACCCTAAAAGAGATTTAAAAATTAAGAAAAGCATCCATATGCACAAAATATTTCTAGCAGCTCTTTTCTAGTGGCAAAGAATTGGAAACTGGGGGAATGTCCATCAATTGGGGAATGGCTAAACAATTATGGTATGTGATCTTAATGGAATACTATTGTGCTATAAGATAGGATGAGCTCTCAGAAAAACCTAGAAAGACTTGTATGAAGTGATGCCAAGTGTAATGTACTGTGTACAAAGTAACAGCAATATCATAAGATGATCAGTTGAGTGACTTAGCTATTTTCAGCAATACAATGATTCAAGACAACTCAGAAGTACTTATGATAGAAAATGCTATGGGGGGCGGAGCCAAGATGGCGGAGTAGAAACAGCTCGTCCAAGCCTCTCTGCCCCCAGACTCTCCACAAACTATGTGGAAAAGGACTCTGAAAATCTTCTAGAGCCCCAGCACCCACAGAACGACACAGAGAAGCTAACCTCCCGCTGAGGACAGCCCAGCACCCTGCAGGAAGGACCAGCGCAGTGGTCTGGGAGCCGGCAGCGTGCAGAGCGCAGGAGCCGAGCCGAGCCCAGGTCCACGTGAGCCGAGGTTTTAGCCCCAGGGCGGCAGGGCCAGCAGCCGGCTGGAGGAACCCCAGAACACCAGGAACTGTGGAGACTCCAGAATTATCAACATAGACTTGCCTAGGACAAAGTAAGAGGTTAGTGTCCTATGGACTTTGGGACCTGTATTTGGGGAATGCGTCAGCTCCCTCCCCTGGGGGCTAGAAGCCACTGAGGAGACACGCCATTTTGTAGTTTTCAGAGGCATTTCCGGCTCCCAGCCTACAAATCGTGGGGAGATCCAGCGATCAGTCTTGGGGGGTAATCGCTCTTGCTTTAACCTCCCTGGATCTGGATTGTGATCTAGGGTGGAAGTTGTGGGTGGGTTTACAGCTTGCCAGAAACGGAAGTTGCCCCCACACGTTCGGGACGAAAATTCCTCTAGCTGGCCTTAAAGCCATAGTGTGGCAACAAGCCCAAAAGTCAAGCAATAAAGTGGCAACATGCCAAGGCAAAGGAAACAGAAAAATGCAACCCTAGACTCCTATTTTGGGGGCATAGAGCAGGAAAAAGGACTGTGAGGTCAGAAGTCCTGCTCCAAAAGCCCCAGGGGAAAACATGAGCGGGTTGCAGGCCATAGAGGACCTTAAGAAGGACTTTAAAAATCAAATAAGAGAAGTGGAGGAAAAATTAGAAAGAGAAATGAGAAGGATGCAGGAAAAGTATGAAATGAGGGTCAACAGCCTGACTGAGGAAAACAACACCTTAAAAAATAGACTAGCTCAAATGGCAAAGGAGGCCCAAAAGGGCAATGAGGAGAAGAATGCCTTAAAAAGTCGAATTTGCCAGATGGAAAAAGAATCTCAAAAGTTCACTGAGGAGATTCATTCCTTCAGAGTTAGACTGGAGCAAATGGAAGCTAATGACTTTATGAGAAATCAAGATGCTGTTAAGCAGATCCAAACAAACGAAAGATTAGAAGGCAATGTGAAATATCTCATGGGAAAAACCACTGACCTGAGAATAGATCCAGGAGAGACAATTTAAAAATTATTGGACTACCTGAAAGCCATGATCAAGGAAAGAACCTAGAAATCACCCTTCAAGAAATTCTCAAGGAAAACTGCCCTGATGTTTTAGATCCAGAGGGCAAAATAGAGGTTGAAAGAATCCACCGATCACCTCCTGAAAAAGATCCCAAAAAGAAAACTCCCAGGAATATTATAGCCAGGTTCCAGAATCCCCAGATCAAGGAGAAAATACTACAAGCAGCCAGGAAGAAACAATTTCAATATTGTGAAACACAATCAGAATAGCCCAGGACCTGGCAGCTTCTACACTGAGGGATCGAAGGGCATGGAATATGATATTCCAGAGGGCAAAAGAACTGGGAATGAACCCAAGGGTCACCTACCCAGCAAAACTGAGTATTTTGTTTCAGGGGAAAATGTGGTCATTCAGTGGAATAGAGGACTTTCAAGCATTCTTGAGGAAAAAACCAGAGTTGAATAGAAAATTTGACATCCAGATGCAAGAAGTAAGAGATGCCTGAGAAGGTAATCAGGGAAAAGAAATCAAAAGGAACTTATCAAAGTTGAACTATTTACATTCCTATATGGAAAAGCAATATCTGTGACTGATGATATCTTTCTCACTATGAAAATAATGGAAGAAGGGGGTGTGGTCATATGAATACATATGTGAATGTGTGTGTATATGGTTACAGTTATATATGGATAGAGGGCATAGGTTGAATTTGTTGGGAAGGGAGAATACTCAAGGGATGAAATTATGAGGTGAGAGAGGAAAGTGGCAAGAGGAGATGGGGAGAGACATGGTAGGGTAAACTATCTCATGTAGGGAAGTGGGTGCAAAGGAGGGGGAGAATAAGGAAGGCTAAAAAGGCAAAACCACATTCACATTGAATTTGGTTCAGGGAGAAAATGACATACATACTAAATGGGATATCTCAACCTGCAGCAGGATAGGGGAAGGGGGATGAGAGGAGGGATGATGGATGGGAGGGCATCCTTGGGGTGAGGGGAGGTTGGAAGTACCCACTATAGAAGAGGGACAGGATCATGTAGGGAATGGACCAGGTGGGGGGTGGGATGAGTGGGAGGGAATTATAAGCAGCCTTGTACAATATATCTACTATGATAATGTTTTGCATAGCTAGACATGTACAACATATACTGAATTACTTATCTCCCCAGAGGGAATGGGTGACAAGGAGGAAGGAAATGGATCTGAAATTCGAGGTCTTAACATTAAATGTTTCAAATATATATAAATACTATTATTAATACTCTTTTGCTTATAATTGGGAGATAAGATGTGCAGGCATTGGGACACAAAGATTCATCTTCCTCTAATGGAAAAGTCGATGGGGGTATGGGAGAAGGTATGGGAGAGAGCAGATTGGAGGAAGCGATATCTTGTAGGACTGCTATTCTGGGAGGCTGGGTAGGGGAATAATGGGGGGAAAATGATTGTAACTCAAAATCTGGCGGAAATGAATGATGTAAAACAGAAGTTAATAAAGTATTTGTTTAAATAAAAAAAAAAAAAAAGAAAATGCTATGCATCCTCAGAGAGGGAACTGATGGTGTCTGAATACAGACTGAAGCACAATTTTTTTCTTTCTTTTTCTTGAGGGTTTTATTTGGCTTATGTCTTCTTTCACAACATGACTTATGGAAATATCTTGTGTGACTACATACATATAAACTATATTGAATTGCTTTTTTTTTTTTGCTTTTTGGAGGGCAGTTGGGGTTAAGTGACTTGCCCAAGGTCACACGGCTAGTTTGTGTGTGTGTGTGTGTGTGTGTGTGTGTGTGTGTGTGTGTGTGTTAAGTATCTGAGGCTGGATTTGAACTCAGGTCCTCCTGACTCCAGGGCCAGTGCTTTATTCACTATGCCACCTAGCTGCCCCTGAATTGCTTGCTTTCTTAATGAGGGGTCATGGGGAAAGAGGAAGGGAAAGGATTTGGAACTCAAAAATTTTTAAATAAATGTTAAAAATTGGTTTTGTGTGTAACTGGGGAAAATAAAATACTATTTTTAAAAAGTTAAAAAAATAATCAAGGTATGCCTTGGGTTTTTCAGTCCTTTAAGTTGTGTCATCATCCTGATGCTAGTCATTTCCTCTAAGAAGTTGTAGTAGATATCACTTCCTATCAAATAAACAGCAGACTGTCTTAGAGACTCCTAATCTAACTGATGAGGCTACAGATAAGACTGGAAATTTGCAATTCTCAGGATTGCCATTTGGTCACCATGGCTTTACAGGGACTGTAGGGAGGTAAGCAGCAAGAACAGGAAATGTGAAGTCTAGTCTCAGATTTGCCTAGGCAAAACCATATCCTTGCTGCCACATGTTCCATTGTTGAGTAGGTAGGGATGGAAGCAGAGCTTTGCTACAATTCTTAGAGACAACCAAAGGGGTAGATCCTCATGGTTCAATTGATAATCACCTCTGACACACCTCCAGTTACAGGAATATGTGAGGATCAACTGGGGAACCAGAGCATGCAGCTCACTGAAGGGGACCAGAGAAAATATTTCCATGGAATGTTGTGTGGGGACAGATTAGAGTGAGGATTTCTTTCCAGGGTCAATGAGGTCTGCTCCAAATTCTGTAATTATGGAATTTTGTTTGGCTAGTAGTGATTGAAGAAGAATAATATATAATCAACCTAGAAAGGTAATTTACAGTCCTGTTTTGAAGGTTTTAAAATGCTAAAAAAGAGTATGTTTTATCTTAGAGTTAATATAAAGTTCATTTTTCAGAAGGGCACCAGGGTCAGACTTTTGCCCCACGAATATCATCTTGGAAACTTTGTTGAAGATAGATTAAAAAGGAGAGAGAACTAAGGAAGAGAGATCAATGAAGAGGCTGTTGCGTTTCTGGGTCATGTGAGCAACAAGATAGATATTTTCTGATCCTCATGACTTCTCAAACCTTTCCAAATTAGGAATTATGCAGAAATAGAGATGGGATGATAAATGAAAGCATTTCACCTGTCTATGTGATATAGGACATGATCAGGTTAAAAATTGATGAACTAACACAATATTCCCTGACCATTAGCATGCTCACTCATCAATGCCTTCTATACCACTCACCATACTATGCAACAGGGCTACATAAGTTGACCCATGGACTTACAACAGAACTCCTCCCCTTCTTCCACCTTGGATATCCACAGGACAAAAATTTGCTCAAGTTATGATAGCAGCAAGAATTTGGAACTATGGCTGAAGGGCTATAGTTCTCTGTGGTAGTTCTCTGTGCCTAAGCAGAGCTTACCTGGAGAACTGAGGAAGAAAAGGAAGTGGACAAGGATATTATGGTAAATGTTTAAGAACTGACTTTCCAGTAAAAAAAAAAAAGTATATAATGCGCGCGCGTGCACACACACACATACACACACACATACGCAAAGAGTTGTGTGGTTGGTTGTTGCTTGTTGTCTTTCATTGTCCTTTATTCTCAAAAAGGTCCAAAATAACATCACTGTGCTAGAGTCAAGTTTCAATACGTCTGACTGTGACTGATCAGACCAATACAAGCTTGGGATACTTTACCCCAGGTAAGATGGGTACTCCAAATTTGCACATACTGTATTTCCTTTGAGCTGTCTCAATTCTTTGCTCATAGAGCACAGCACCTGCTCTGATGTGGGCACACCATGCTGAGTGGTCCTGTACCAGTGTCTCCCATGTGACATAATCAATTCCAAAGTTCTTAAGAGAGACCTTGAGAGTATACTTATATCACTTCTTCTGATCACCATGTGAACTCTTGGCCTGTGTGAGTTCTCCATAAAATAGTCTTTTTGGCAAGCATGTGTATGGTATTCAAACAATGTGGCCAGCCCATCAGAGTTGTGCTCTCTGAAGCAAAAATGTTTGGCAGTTTAGTTTGAGTAAAGACATCAGTGTCTGGTACCTTATCCTGCCAGGTGATCTTCAGAATCTTCCTAAGACAATTCAAATGGAAGTGATTCAGTTTCCTGGCATGGTGCTGGTATACTGTCCAGGTTTCACAGGCATACAACTATAAGGTCAGTACAATGGCTCTGTCAGCACAGCAGCTGCTATGAATATGCATATGTATTCCCAGGGTTTGTTGGGAAAATATAATAAATCCTCTTCCTCCAACACAAAACCAAAATATTTATTTGGGACAATCCTATTAGGATACCTGAAGGAAAGGTTTAGTAAGTTACTCATCACTAACATGGGAGTGCAGATATCACAAGTGTTCTTTCCATCAAACTTCTGCATGAGCAAGTTCCCCTAGACAAGTTCTTCCCTCTGCCTGCTTCTCTCTCAACCCAAGTCTTTCTCTACCCAAACTTCTCCTTGCAAGCAATACAATATATACTGTTCTCAATCAAAGACTCAGCACTTGATTGGCTTAGTGTCCAGAAGCTTGGAAATCAGCACTTAATCAGAAAGGTGTGGGGATCCTTATGGCCCAGAGTTTAATTGGCTTTGTACCAGGGCTCCATGTGAGGCCTATTAATGGATGGGGAAGATCTTATATCCCTTAACATTACACATACTTTCCTTCTGAACCTCCCAAACACTGAGCTAGATTTGGCAATGCTTGCATCAAACTCATTATCAATGTGTACACCCCTGGAAAGTACAGTACCAAGGTAAGTGAGCTTATCCACAGCATTCAAAACTTCTCTATTTGCTGTAAATGATGGTTCCATGTATGGATGGTGTGGTGATGGCTATACACACATATACATACACGTACACATATACATATATGAGCACACGCATACATATGTGTACACATATATAAGTACACCCATATATGTACATATGCATATATACACATATGTACACACACATATATACATTAATGTATATTATTTCTGTACATTCATGCACATTATTTCTATGTATGTGTGTATATATATCTTCATTACTAATTGCTTTATTACTAATATTTTATCCATCTTTTCCCTAAGTCTAAACAATCAGTAAAACAATATATAAAGCCTTGACTTGTAGTATTTGCTAATTTTTGAAGTATAAATGCTCACAGTAAAATTTTTACTATCAACTCTTGCTAGCCAGTTAGAGTTGGATCCAGCACAGCCCTAAAACTGGGGTAGGATACATGTGTGTGGCAGTATAGAACTCCATTAACCCTGAAGGAAAGAGCCTAGTATCCATCTGGGGCCAGTTCTGTCCTCTCTCCCCACCCTACCCCACCCACCCCAACTGAAGTCACTTGAGACAGGGACCTAGGCTAGTAAAATTTAAATAGCCCATAATGGGAGGTGGTTGAGACAACTTTGAGATCAAGCCCTCAAAAAAGATGCCATCAAACAGGAGAGTCCTGAAGTAAGCAAGGGGGAGTGGGACTAATAAAGGAGGCTGCTGAAGCAGTTCAGGTCAGGGGTTATATAGATTTAGAACAGGACATCTAGTCCAACATCCTTACTTAACCATTTGTGGTTAAGTGACTTAACCAAGATCACACAGGTTATAAGGATTAGTGGTGGAATCTTAACTCATATCTTCTGATTTTAGAGTATTGTTTCTACCATGTCTGAACCATGGTGTGAGTTGTGTGAGTGGAAAAATGGTATAGGTATCACATATGATATAATGTTGACTTGATATATCTTGGCAACTGAATAGATTTGGGGGATGAGAAGAATAGGGAGGCTAAGTAAATGGAAGGTCAATGGTGTCACTGACTGATAGAAACAGAAGTTTGGATAAGGAGTATTTTTGAGGGGGTGGAGGGAAAATGAATTTTGGGGGGCTTTTACATGCTGAGTTTGAGATGCCCATTAAACATCCAGTTTGAAATATTTAATAGGCAGCTACCGATCCCTAACTGGGGCTGGAAGAAGAGCCTACAGTTGAAAGTATAGATCTGGGAGTTATTTCCACAGAGAAAATGGTTGAACCAGCAACTGATGAGAGTACTGAGAAAGGTTGTGGATAAAGAAGAGGACTCAGGATTGGGCCTTGGAAGACACTCAAAGTTAAAAGGGGAGATATGGATTCACAACAAAAGTTATTAGGAAGAAGTGATCACATACATAGAAGGAAAAGCATGTGAAAGCAATGTCATGAAAACTCAGAGAGGATCCAAGAAGAGATGATATTCATGAATGTTGAATACTCCAAAGAAAAAGGACTGAGGGGAAACAACCACCATTGGATTCAGCAATCAAGACTTCTTTGATAGCTTTGAAGTGGTCACTGGTAAGATCATAAGACAAATTGTAAGGTGCTGAGCAGTGAATAGGAGGAAAGTGGACACAATTATTCCTGATTAGAGATGAAATGAGGGGCGGCTAGGTGGCGCAGTGAGTAGAGCGCTGGCCCTGGAGTCAGAAGGACCTGAGTTCAGATCCGACCTCAGACAACGCACAAACAAAACCTAGCCATATGGCCTTGGGCAAGTTACTTAAACCCAATTGCCCTCTAAAAAGCCAAAAAGAGAGAGAGAGAGAGAGAGAGAGAGAGAGAGAGAGAGAGAGAGAGAGATGAAATGAGATAAAAGATAAAAAAGCTACTAAAATCTGAAGAGAGAATATAAAGACACTAAAGCAACTAAAATAGCAACTTAATGAAACTTTCACAAATGATTTTGAAAAAGGGATAGTTATACTTAAGCTGAAATTCCAAAAAAGTACCCTCTCTTTGTTTTTTTGTTTTTATTTTTCCAAATACTTTATTAAGTTCTGATTTACATAATTTATTTCTGCCAGATTTTGAGTTACAATATTCCCCCTTTTTTCCCCTACACACCACCCCAGAATAGCAGTCCCACAAGATATCCCCTCATCCAATCTGCTCTCTCCCATATCTTCTCCCATACCTCATTCGACTTTTCCATTAAGGCAAGGTGAATCTCTTTGCCCCAATGCCTGCACATCTTATCTCCCAGTTACATGCAAAATAGTATCAATAATAGTATTTATATATATTTGAAACATTTAATTTTAAAACTTCGAATCCTAGATCTATTCCCTTCTTCCATTGTCACCCACTCCCCCTGGGAAGATAAGCAATTCAGTATATGTTGTATATGTGTAACTATGCAAAACATTACCATAGTAGATATATTGTAAAAGGCTGACTATATTTCTCTCCCACCCTCCCACCCCCACCTGGTCCATTCCCTACTTTGATCCTGTCCCTCTTCAAAAGTGGGTGGCTCCAACATCCCCTCCCCGTAGCATGCCCTCCACTCCATCCTTTCCCTTTCACCCCCCTCCCTCCTACTCTTCTGCAGGATGAGATATCCCATTTAGTATGTATGTCATTCTCTCCCTGAGCCAAATTCAATGAGAATATGATTTTGCCTTTTTGCCTTCCTGTTCTTCCCCTCCACTGCAACTACTTCCCCTTCCCTCTTCTACATGAGATGGTTTACCCCCACCCCAGTGTCTCCCCATCCCCTCTTGCCACATTCCTCTCTCACCTCTTAACTTCACCCCTTAAGTATCATCCCTTCCCACCAAATTCGACCTGTGCCCTCTATCCATGTATACCTGTAAATATATATATACACATTCACATATGTATTCATATGCCCATATACCCTTCTTCAATTATTTTCATAATAAGAAAGGTTTCATCAGTCACAGTCGTTGTTTTTCCATGTAGGGATGTAAATAGTTCAATTTTGATAAGTTCCTTTTGATTTCTTTTCCCTGTTTACCTTCTCAAATATCTCCTGCCTCTTGTGTCTGAATGTCAAATTTTCTATTCAACTCTGGTTTTTTCCTCAAGAATGCTTGAAAGTCTTCTATTCCACTGAATGACCATATTTTCCCCTGAAACAAGATACTCAGTTTTTCTGGGTAGGTGACCCTTGGCTTCAATCCCAACTCTTTTGCCCCCTGGAATATCATATTCCATGCCCTTCTGTCCCTCGGTGTAGAAGCTGCCACGTCCTGTGGTATTCTGCTTGTGTTTCCACAATATGGAAATTGTTTCTTCCTGGCTGCTTGTAGTATTTTCTCCTTGATCTGGGAATTCTGGAACCTGGCTACAATATTCCTAGGAGTTTTCTTTTTGAGATCTTTTTCAGGAGGTGATTGGTGGATTCTTTCAACCTCTATTTTGCCCTCTGGATCTAAAACATCAGGGCAGTTTTCCTTGAGAATTTCTTGAAGGGTGATTTCTAGGTTCTTTCTTTGATCATGGCTTTCAGGTAGTCCAATAATTTTTAAATTTTCTCTCCTGGATCTATTTTCCAGGTCAGTGGTTTTTCCCATGAGGTATTTCACATTGCCTTCTATTCTTTCATTTCTTTGTATCTGCTTAACAGCATCTTGATTTCTCATAAAGTCACTAGTTTCCATTTGCTCCTGTCTAATTCTGAAGGAATGAATCTCCTCAGTGAGCTTTTGAGATTCTTTTTTCCATCTGGCAAATTTGGCTTTTTAAGGCATTCTTCTCCTCATTGCCTTTTTGAGCCTCTTTTGCCACTTGAGTTAGTCTATTTTTTAAGAAGTTATTTTCCTCAGTCTGGCTGTTGACTCTCATTCCATACTTTTCTTGCATTGTTCTCATTTCTCTTCCCAATTTTTGCTCCACTTCTCTCATTTGGTTTTTAAAATCCTTCTTAAGGTCCTCTATGGCCTGTAACCTGCTTGTATTTTCATTTGGGGCTTTTGGTGCAGGAGTTCTGACCTCACAGTCTTCCTCCTGTTCCATGCTCCGATCATCTTTGCCCCCCAAATAGGAGTCCAATGTTGAATTTTTCTGTTTATTTTTTCCTTTGCCTAGGCATGTTGCCACTTAATTACTTGACATTTGGGCTTGTTGGCCCAGTAGGACTCTGCCACCAGACAGGGGAGCTTCTGTCCCAAACATTGGGGTCTTCTCAAATGCTGGAGGTATTAGTTGGGTGCCCTCCCAGAAGCCCCCACATGCTCTGGCAAGCTGGACACACACCCCAAGACCTCTACCCCAGACCACAATCCAGATCCAGGGAGGGTAAAGCAAGAGCAATTACCCCCCAGACTGATTGCCAGATCCCCCTATAGTTCACAGGCCAGGAGCTGAAGCTGCAACTGAAGCTGCAGAATGGCAGCTGTTCCTTGTCTCCTCAGCCTCTTCTAGCCCCCGGGGAAGAAGCTGACATGCTCCCAAATATTGGTCCCAAAGTCCATAGGGCACTAACCTCTCACTTTGTGTTGGAAATTCTGGAAAAGCCACAGCTGCTGGTGTTCTGGGGTCCCTCCAGCCAGCTGCTGGACCAGCCACCCCGGGGCTAAAACCTCTGACTCATGTGGTCCTGGCCTCAGCTCCCAGAGTGCAGTGCTGTTCGCTCCCAGAGCACTGTGCTGTCCACTCCCTGCTGGGCTGCCGGGCTAAGGAGGTTAGCTTCTCTGTGTCATTTTGTGGGTTCTGGAGCTCCAGAGGTCTTTCAGAGTCCTGCTTTTACATAATTTTGAAGTGGTCTGGGCTGGAGCGCAGTGGAAGTGCTGTTTCTACTCTGCCATGTTGGCTCCTCCCCCCGTCCCCTTTCTTTGAATCCCTTGACATGAAGCCAATTATAGATAATAGATTTAAACCAGGACTTTTGGTCTAAAAAAGCTAGTATCTGATATAAATGTCATAAATGAACAGATTATTTTTATATTTGACGTGAAGTATAAAAACATTCCATGACTTGTAAAAATAATGTTTGTGCTAGTAGTTGCTATGCAAAGAACCTTAACAGGAAAGGTGGATCTATCCAGGAATGCACTTAATAACAGGCCTCAAAAACACCAGGGTAAAAGCTACTTTAAAGAGCTATTGGAGGCAGCTAGGTGGTACAGTGAATAGAGTACCAGTCAGGAAGACCTGAGTTCAAATCGGGCCTCAGACACTTGACACACTCACTAGCTGTGTGACCTTGGGCAAGTCATTTAACACCAATTGCCAATTGCCTTGCTTTCCCCCTTCAAAAAAAAGGGATATTGAAATTCTGTCACAAGATATAGAAAGGTTATATCAATATCTAGCTGGTACTTGACATGGAAAACATGAACTACATATTGTCTAATTACAGGCCACAAAAAAAGAAAAATGTGGAAAGACATCAGAAAAAAAGCATTTTAGAAACCAAAAATCTTATTATTCCTTTAAACACTAATTTAAAATGAAGGTCGAAAGATTGAGGCAATGCAAGGAGTCACATCAGTGCAGAGAATAGAAACAGCATTTCTTCATCAACAAAAAGCTTTGTTAAAGTTATTTGAAAAGAAATCAGAGGCTAAAGGAAAGCTTCTTAAGAAGGAAAATGTGGAAAAAGTTCTAGTTATGTATACAGTCACAAGAAACTCAACACAAGGAAAATGGAAGGTGACTCAAATGAGAACATAAAGATTGCCCAGCATTGGTACAATTGCCAGAACAGTTAATATTGAGAGAGGTGATTAAATGTCTCTAACCTCTCTGTAAAACTGGAAGGCTTCTCTATCAGTTCAGTTCTATGATGATTGGTTCTGATACTTCAGTGAGAAGTGATTTTCTTAGAAAGGTTTCAATAACTTTTTGAAAAGATTAAAACCTGATCACTGAGGCATCACCTTGAGCCAGTCTTTTATGCTCCTTTGGCCTCAATTTCCTTAACTATAAAGTGAAGGGGGTGGAATTGAGAATCATAAGATCTCTTTCAGTTCTAAATCTATCACCTAAAGATGAAAATGCCAATTATCCTCCCAATAGGTGTTTATGCACTTTATATAAAGAATTCACAATTTGTATCACGAAACAAACAAATGCACTTACAAGAAAACTATATTGTCTGAGGAGAAAAAAATTGGGGTATGGAAAATATAATAATTCCAGGCTGTAAAAAGCAATATATTTGTGATTTTAAAATTAATAAGCTGCCAGAAAATGCCATAATATTTATATCATATGTTAAAATCTGGTATTAAGAAGCAAAAAAAAAATAAATCAGAGTTGAGAGAAAAGCCTTAAGGAGGAGAATGTAGAAAATTTCTAGTTGTCTATATGGTCACAATAAGTGTAGTTTGGATCAAATGAGAACATTAAGCTTGCACACTTTAAAAAATCAATTTATTTTTAGCTTTCAACATTTATTTCTATGAGATTTTGAGCTTCGAATTTTCTTCCCTTCCCTCCCCTCCCCCCACTCTAAGATGGTGTGCAATCTGATATAGGCTCTGCATATACATTCATATTAGACATTTTCACATTAGTTATATTGTAAAGAAGACTTCAAACCAATGGGAGCAACTACAGAAAGAAGTAATACAAAAAAGAGAGAGAGAAAATAGTGTGCTTCAATCTGCATTCAGACTCCATATTTCTTTCTCTGGATGTGGATAGCATTTTCCATGATGAGTCTTTTGGAGTTGTTTTAGATCCTTGTATTGCTGAGAAGAGGTAAGTCTATCAAAGTTAGTCATTGCACAATGTGGATGTCACTGTGTACAATATTCTCTTGGTTCTGTTCACTTCACTCAGCATCAGTTCATGAAATCTTTCTAGGTTTTTCTGAAGTCTATCTGATCATCATTTCTTATAGCACAATAGTATTCAATTACATTCATATACCACAACTTGTTCAGTCATTCCCCCATTGATGGGTATCCCTTCAATTTTTAGTTCTTGGCCACCACAAAAAGAACTGCTATAAATATTTTTGTACATGTGGGCCCTTTTCCCATTGATATGATCTCTTTGTGATACAGACCTAGAAGTGGTATTGCTGGATCAAAGGGTATGCACAGCTTTACAGCCCTTTGGGCATAGTTCCAAATTGCTCTCCAGAACAGTTAGATCAGTTTACAACTTCACCAGCAATGCATTAGTGTTCCAATTTTCCCACATCTCTAACATTTATAATTTTCCTGTTTTGTCATACTAGCCAATCTGATAGGTGTCATGTGGTACCTCAGAGTCATTTTGATTTCCATTTCTCTAATCAGTAGTGATTTAGAGCATTTTTTCATATGTCTATAGATAACTTTAATTTCTTCATCTGAATACTGCCTGTTCATATGTTTTGACCATTTATCAATTGGGGAATGATTTGTATTCTTATAAATTTGATGCAGTTCTCTATACATTTTAAAAATGAGGCCTTTATCAGAGACACCAATTGTAAAAAAATTTTCCCCACTTTCTGCTTCCCTTCTAATCTTGGTTGCATTGACTTTGTTTTTGTACACTTTAAATAAAAAAATACAATATAAATATATTTTTAAAACTCAACTTTAAAGGGCTTTATTTAGGATGGAAATTTAAGCCCTTTTTATTTCTGCCTGAACTTAAAATGCAGGATAAATATATTTGCTGAGAAAGTTGGAATATTCAATGTCCACATAACAAGTTGTTTTTTGTTTAAAACATGCCATTCACACAATAAGCCAATAATCATTGATATAGACAACTTTTTTATTAGTACCACAGTTTAAGACTTAAATTTCTATCTAGAGTTTATTATATTATCATCTCTTTTAAATAAAATAAGTTATATGTCTATATAGATATGCATAGATTATGTATATGTGTACATATGTGTATCTGCGTATATAGATATACTTTTCAAATTGAGGAGGGAGCCAGATTAAAATATCTCATTAATCACTTGATATGCATGGATAACAAAAATATGGCTTTGGGGGAAGAACAAGAAGACAAAAAGGCAAAACCATATTCTCATTGAATTTGGCTCAGGGAGAGAATGACATACATACTAAACGGGATATCTCACCCTGCAGGAGAATAGGGGGAAGGGGGATGAGAGGGGGGTGATGGAGGGGAGGGCATTCTGGGGGGAGGGGAGGTTGGAAGTACCCATTTTTGAAGAGGGACAGGATCAAAGTAGGGAATGGACCAGGTGGGGGGTGGGATGGGTGGGAGGGAAATATAGTCAGTCTTTTACAATATATCTACTATGGTAATGTTTTTGCATAGATATACATGTACAACACATACTGAATTGCTTATCTTCCCAGGGGGAGTGGGTGACAAGGAAGGAAGGGAATGGATCTGAAATTCGAAGTTTTAAAATTAAATGTTTCAAATGTATATAAATACTATTATTAATACTATCTTGCATGTAATTGGGAGATAAGATGTACAGACATTGGGGCACAGAGATTCACCTTGCCCTAATGGCAAAGTCGAAGAGGATATGGAAGAAGATATGGGAGAGAGCAGATTGGATGAGGGGATATCTTGTGGGACTGCTATTCTGGGGTTGTGGGTAGGGGAAAATGGGGAAAAAAATTGTAACTCAAAATCTGGCTGAAATTAATGATGTAAACCATAAGTTAATAAAGCATTTGTTAAAATAAAAAAAAAATGTGGCTTCATGGAAAAATGCATTAAACAGGTTCCTAATTTTGTGGAATTTTTCTGTATAAATATAATATGGATGGAATAACTGAAGCATTTTTAATCTATCCCAAGGAAAGATAGAGGCTGAAGTCTTAAATATTAATCTGGAAGCCACACTGAGAAAAGAACTGAAGGAGATACCTGCAAATACTTTGGTCTTCTCCAGGCGAAATACATCAAGTATAAGGATATCAATGAGAAGGCAGAGATTATATATATTATGAGCCTCAATGGCATTCTGTAGTTTAATCCAAATAAGATGGATACCATTAAAACATTGAATACCTACGAAATGCCTACCTTATTGTACAATTTCAACTATAAAATGGACCACAATAGATTTTTAAAATATTCTTAAAGATTTGTACTCTATTAAACATACATAAAACCTATTATCCTAAAACAAAGACAAATTGATGACTTCTTGATAAAGAAAAAGATTAATATACTTCATAACATGGTAATATTATGGTAATGATAATAGCCAGAATTTATATAGTATTTTAAACTTTCTAATAGATTTCTATATCATATACCTACACATAACATATTATATGTATCTCTGTATATATATATATATGTATATATATATATAAACACACATACATATACATACATATGCTATATCTATATCATCTTTGTATCTGTATATATATTTCCCCATTTTATATGTTATAAAATTGAGACCCCCAGGACGGAAGAACTAGCTAGCTAGCATTTATATGGAGTTTTAATGAGCTTTATTTTATACAGAATTCTACAGATATTGGTAGCTAAGTTGCACAGTGGATAGAGTACTGGGCCTGGAGTCAGGAAGATAAGTAAACAACAAATACAAATTCTTGTCCAGAACTCACAAAAATCCTGGAAGATAGATGTTATTATTACCTACACTTAACAAAAGAGGAAACTGAAGAAGAAAATGATTAAGTGAATTTTTCAGGGTCCATAGAAATAGTGTTTCTGAGGGTAGATTTGAACTCAGGTCTTCCTGACTCTAGTCTAGTGATGTATCCACTATGCCACTTAGCTGACTAAAAGACAAAAAGGAAATTTTCTCTCTCTCCCTCTCTCTCTTTTTCCCTCTTTCCCTATTTCCCTCTTTTCCTCTCTCCCTCTCTCCCCCTCTCCTTCTCTCTCTCTGTCTCTCTTTCTCCCTCCCTCCCTCTCATATATCTCATATATGTGAATATATATATATATATATACAATTTATATGCATATATGTAGAGATAGATATGCATCTATCTGCAAATACACACACATACATACACATATATATACACACAAATGTGTGGGGCAGTAGGTGGCACAGTGGATAGAGTGCCAGGCCTGGAGTCAGGAAGACTTTGACCTTTGTGAGTTCATATCTGGTCTCGGACACTAGATAGTTGTGTGCCTTTGGGCAAGTTACTTAACCCTATTTGCCTTAGTTTCTCATTTGTAAAATGAGCTGGAGAAAGAAATGGCAAAATCACTTTAGTATCTCTGCCAAGAAAACCACAAATGGAGTCATAAAGAGTTGGAGAGGACTGGAATAAACCATATATATATATAATATATATATATATATATATATATATATATATATATATATATATATATATATATATATATATATATATATATATATATATATATATATATATATATATAATTGTGTGTATGTATATATATGTATATGTATGTACACAAATATATAGACCTATATAGATATATCTATATAGACACATATGTGTGTGTCTTTATGTGTATTCATATGTAGCTGTTCTTGAGTTGTTTTAGTCATGTCCAACTCTTTGTTATCTTGTTTGGGGTTTTCTTGGCAATTAGGGTTAAGCAACTTAAGAGCGGTCCTGTGAGATGACACTATATGTCCAGGTTTCATTATCCCCCTTTCATATAAGTGAACAAGTTCAGAGAAGTCATATAATGTGCTCGTGGTTATATATCTCGCAAGAATCAGAAGTGGGATTGAGCCTTTCTCTTCCTAGGTCCAAGTCCAATATATTAACCAAGCCAACATATAATCTTGAATAATTCACTTCTTGTCATTGGACCCTCGATTTGCCAACCTGTACGTAATTGATCTCTGACGTCCTAATTGATGGCTTTAGGTCCCTTCAGGCTCAAAACCTTCATAAAATTTTCTCTTCTGATTCAAGCCTGGTAATTCCCTCCCAGATGCACAGTGCAAAAGTCAAGAGTTACTATAAATTAAAGTAATAATGAAAAGATTGCCTTTTAGATGAAATCCATCTGCTTGAGCAAGAGAGGCCCATGGCTGATCAATAGTTGTTGCCCTTTCAGTCTAAAACCTTGTATTAGGATAGGGGAAGGATTTTGGCCTCAGTGCCTCAACTGCATCCTTTGGCTGGAAGCACAATTTTTCAAGAGGAAAATGTCACTCCAAATGTGTCCTTGGCAGTCTTCTTCATGAAAGTCTTTGAGACTATAGGTCTGGAAGGAAAAAAAAAAATATATATATATATATATATGTTTTTTTTTAATATTCTAAAATACTTTGTTGCTGTGAGGTTTTTTAATCAATCTGCAGATGGAGTTATTTAAGATTGTTGCTTATCTGTGTTGATAATCCTGAGGGGGTGATTTTTCAAATATGTGTATATGAAAGGCAGGACTTTTCAAATCTGTGTATATAAAAGGGAGGCACAGATTTAATTTTTTAAAGGCTTGATACAAATCTGCTCTTCCTGCTTGCTGAGCCAATGTGGGCACACATGCACACTAGCTACATACAGCCTCAGATGCCAGAAAGGTCCCTGCTCACAGTTGTCAGATTCATTTGGAGAATGCTGATTTTTAATTTGGCACTCAGTGTGGGGCTCTGCCACAGAGAGAATATCTGGGCAGGGGAGCCCCAGCACCTGGCTGGCCTCTGCTGTTCTGTCACACATGAGAAGCCCCAAAGAAAAGAAAACAGAAAAAAAGTGAAAGCAGCAGGTCTGTGGCAAGCTTTCCAAGTCAGCCTAGCTTCCAAGATCTCAAATTTTGATCAAGGACCTTGTGATGCTTTGAAAGTGTTTTACATTCACTACTGGCTTATTTTTGCTTTGTTTTGAGATTTTTGCTTCTCCATTTCAGAAATGTTTCATCTATTGTTTTCTTATCAATGGTAGCACAAGAATTTAGGCAACAGTCCAGAGGCCAGAGCTCTGGAAATTTACTTCTAACATAGAGAAGCAAGGGAATGTGAAGCTGGCAAAGAGTAAGAGAGGTCCAGCCTTCCCCGATCCCCCTTAGGGATTCCTCAGGGCCAGTCCCCTATATGACTGGTCAAGCTTGAAGTCTTCCTTGACATTGAGCCACTTTGGGTACTATTGGCTTCCAACTTCAAGAGAAAAGATGGGAGACTCCAACCCCATTTCAGGCTGCTGAAGGAAAAAACTCTAGGAAGACCTGAGAGGAGCTAGAAGTCTCCATCATGTCTCTAATCCAGTTGCTGCATAAGAGATTATCAGGCGTTTCTCCTTGGGTGAGAGCCAGGCTTCTCTCAGCTGAGCTGATTTACCTCACTCCCAGTGGGTAAGCTCCTTCAGTCTGCATTGCTTGGGTTGTATTCTCCTATGAAAACCTCTTATTTCTGTTTTGCCACAATTTGAATACATAGGCTTGTTTGCTATTCTCTTTGTGTGTTCATTCTGGAACTGGTATTAGGTAGGAAAGAGATCAAGCCCTGGATATAGAATTTGGGATCCCCTTTCCCCCCAAAATGACAAAGCAATCAGAAGTTAGCTCTAAACTGATAATATCCCCTAGATTAACAAAATGTTTAAGAGAGCAGATAGATATAATGCCCAATATCCCATCTTTCAGAGGAGAGTACCATGGCTTCAGCCCTAACTTCCTGTTTCTCCTCTTAGCAGGAATGAAAACCTCTCTTGTAGAATGGTGGGGGGGAAGAAAAGGCTAGACTGGGGGCGGAGCCAAGATGGCAGAGTAGAAACAGCTCATCCAAGCCACTCTGCCTCCAGATTCCCCCCAAACTATGTAAAAGGGGACTCTGAACAACTTCTGGAGCTCCAGCACCCACAGAACGACACAAAGAAGCTAACCTCCCGATGAGGAAAGCCCAGCAGCCCGGCAGGAAGGACCAGCACAGCGGTCTGGGAGCTGGCAAGAAGAGATGGGGAGAGACAGGGTAGGGTAAACTATCTCATGTAGAAGAAGCAAGGGGAAGTGGTTGCAAGGGAGGGGGAGAATAGGAAGGCAAAAAAGGCAAAACCACATTCTCGTTGAATTTGGTTCAGGGAGAGAATGACATACATACTAAATGGGATATCTCAACCTGCAGCAGAATAGGGGGAAGGGGCATGAGAGGAGGGATGATGGATGGGAGGGTATCCTTGGGGGGAGGGGAGGTTGGAAGTACCCACTATAGAAGAGGGACAGGATCATGTAGGGAATGGATCAGGTGGGGGGTGGGATGAGTGGGAAGGAATTATAAGCAGCCTTGTACAATATATCTACTATGATAATGTTTTGCATAGCTAGACATGTACAACATATACTGAATTACTTATCTCCCCAGAGGGAATGGGCGACAAGGGAGGAAGGAAATGGGTCTGAAATTCGAGGTCTTAACATTAAATGTTTCAAATATATATAAATACTATTATTAATACTATTTTGCTTATAATTGGGAGATAAGATGTGCAGGCATTGGGACACAAAGATTCACCTTCCTCTAATGGAAAAGTCGAAGGGGGTATGGGAGAAGGTATGGGAGAGAGCAGATTGGAGGAAGTGATATCTTGTGGGACTGCTATTCTGGGAGGTTGGGTAGGGGAATAATGGGGGAAAATGATTGTAACTCAAAATCTGGTGGAAATGAATGATGTAAAAGAGAAGTTAATAAAGAATTTGTTTAAAAAAAAGAAAAAGAAAAGGCTAGACTACAGAGGTCTGCCTCCATACTCTTCCTCCATTTGAGCCATACACAAAGACAGGTCTCTCCACAAATGGACCTCATTCTACACAGAGGGACGTCTTTCTTTCTCTACCATACTTTATTCAGATTTATATAAATGTTTATTATATAAATTTACATAAATAAATAATAAATATTTTAAATACACTAAGAACCTAGGGTAGCTTCTTAATCCTTTATGCCCTTTATTTCAACCAAATATATTTGAGGAATTTCTCAACAATTCAAAATTTATTGTGGGAGAGGTTTTAAAAGAACACCCAAATCTCTACTTTTCTATACCTAATCTCTACACCTACATAGACTTTGGTGAATTTGAATGGTTCTTTGTTAGGGAGTAAGGTAGGGAAGAGGGGCATCCAGAGCTCTGGAACACAGAGAGCTTGTGTTTAAATCTTGCCTTTCATATTTACTACATGTGTAAATTTAAGCAAGTGATTGCTCAAGGTTAAACACTGGGCAAGTCACCCTTTCTGGGTCTCAATTTCCTCATCTGTAAAATGATAGAGTGGGTCTAGGTAGCATCTAAAGACTCTTCAGGTTTAAATTTATGATCCTATAATCTATTGAGAATTCTAGCAAGACTGTAGATAATGGCTACAGTGACTAGTCAGAAAGATTCAAATCCACCTTTGGTAGTAGTTGTGTGACTATGAGCAAGTTAACTAAACTCCTTGAGACTCAGGCTCAAAGGAAAAATTTAGATAAATAGAGGAGAAAGATAGATATAGAAAAATATAGCTGAAAAACCTCTCTACAAAATTATAGGTTGGCTGTAATCTGTACCACTGTAGGGATTACCAAAGAAATGATCTATTGATCCAATAACATTAATAGCCCTAGCACACATGTACTAGGATTAACAGTGCCCTTTCAATCATGTGTTTTTCTACTGACCAATTTCTACATGACCAAGCCAGAGAACATACATGTTTTACATAACCGTGTAACTCAGAGTTTCTTTGTTGTCTCCCAGGAAAAACCAAAGATAAGAAACTAAAAAGAAATGCTAAGCACATTACATTTATTTTCATCATATTTTTCCATTCCTATTGTCTTACCCTAATCGTTTCAGGTCCAGAGCAAATGATCTGGAAGATATTTTCATAGTTACCATAAACTTTCATGGTCAGACTTCCCGATACAATAGTAGCCTTTAAGCATCCTTGCCCCATAGTGATCTCTAGTGTCCAGTCCTCCAGGGAAAAAAAAAAATCCCTAACTATATCCCCCCCACAGGGCTTCTGTGAGTTGCAGTCAAGGACTACCTCCATAATTCCAAATATATCCAAATAAATACAAAATAAATACCTCCATAATCCATAATAACCTGCCATACACCTAGAGCACTGGCTCTGGAGTCAGGAAGACCTGAGTTCAAATCTAGTCTCAGATACTTAGCTATGTGACCCTGGGCAAGTCATATAACCTCTATTTCCCTCAGTTTCTTTAATATGTAACATGAGAATAATAATAGCACCTACCTGCCAGGGCTGTTGTAAGAATCAAATAAGATATTTAGCACAGTGCTTGGCATATAGTAAGCACTATATCAAATCTGTTATCCTGAATTCCAGCCTCCTGAGCTTCAGGGCTACTCTGAGACAGGGTGCCCTCCATCTTTTGCCACCTAGCTCCCTTTCTGGCACAAATATCCACTTCCTGTCTCTTCCAACTCCTCCTGATCCCGCCTTCTGTGAAGTGAGACTCACAGGACATATTACATTCTTGTACACTACCTGCCATGAGGCTGGGCGTTGAACACTAGTCCCATGCCTTCCTCAATGACCCTCTCTCCAGTCATTGATACTCTGACTGGACTTAACTCCTAAGTGGCTAACTTACTCCCATCCCCTTATATTGTCTCTCTCCCGGTGTTTCCGAATACTCAGCAGCTGAGATGAAAACCTCATTCCCCATCCCCCACTATCTGAGCCCTTCCTCTGATCTAACTCAACCCTATCTCTCTCCCCCTTTCAATGGCCCTCCCCAGATTTTCCTGAAGCTATTACTGTACCCTCTGGAATGCCTACTTTAAGAATAACAAACTTTTTTCTTCTTAAACCATTTCCTTTCTCTTTCCATTTCCCAGAAGGTATTCACTGAGGCCTAGATCTCTCTTTATAAAACTTCTTCCATCACATCCCTCTCCAGTACTGGCTAGACTTGATTGCATATACTCTGGTTCACTGGTCTCAGTGTGGAAACCAAAATACTCCTTGTTACCCACTGCCTTGTCCTGATTCATTTCTTGCTACAATTACTTAGCAAACTGAAGTTAATGTTATTCAAATTGATCACCCAATCCAGACTCTGGCGACTTATCTATTGACTCCCAGGAAATTTGTTCTTTTTTCTTCCTCAGTAACTACAGTTCATTGCTCACAATCTTTCTATCCTTTCCATCTCCTGTGTTTACAAAAGGGGATGTCAACGTACTTATTTATACTCCCTCACATGCTCTAACTTTAGTTCATCAATGCCTATCACTCCCTCCTGCATTCTACCTTATCTACTTACAGAGCTGGTCATACCCTTGATCTTCACAAGAGAGTTACATTTCCATTTTCAAGAACTCTGTAATTCCCTCATCGGATTCTAATCCTCTCCTCTGGCCTTCCCATCTTCTAAAAATCCCTATTCTCGTCAATGGCACCATCATGCTCCCAAATCCTCACTCTACCTCACTACACAGGTCCAATATACAGCCATTGTGATTCTACATTCACAACATCTCTCAAACACTTCCTTCTCTTTAATCAAATAACTATTAACTAGTATAGGCACTTGCCAGTTCTCTCCCCAGCTAAGACAATAGCCTTTTGATAAACATCCCTGCCTTAAGTCTCTCATCACTACAATGAGCTACCAAAAGAATTTTCTTAAAGTGTAGGTTTGACTATATCACCCCCTACCCTAAACCATTAACGTGCTAAATTATCTCTAGAGGCTCTTTATTACCTCTAGGATCAACCATAAACTCCTCTGTTTGGCATTTTAAAGCCTTCACAATCTTCCTACTTTTCTGGTCCTCTAACATTTTATGTCAGAACAGTACAATATCTAGCTACACTTGGCTCCTCTCTGTCTCTCACAAGTAACACTCCACTCCTTTCTACATTCTTTTGCACAATGTGTCCCTTGTCTGGAATGCTCTTTGGCCTTGCCTATCAGTATCCCTGTCTTCAAGAATCAGCTCAAAGACTACCTTCTGTAGGAGGCAATTCCAGTTTCCCCCAATGCTAGTGCTTTCCCTACCTTCCATCCACTCTTAATTAATCTTGTATGAACCTATTTATTTCTACATTGTCTCCCCCATTAGAAGACAGAGAGAGTTTTCCCCCTCTTTCTTTGAATCCTCAGTGCTTAGCACAATACCTAGTATATAATAATTATTTAATGAATACTTACTGATGAACTGACTTTGAAGTCCTAGTCATGTATTTAGAGAAGTCTTGTCCCAAACCCATTACAGAGCAGCTTTTGTAGAATCAGTTTGCGAACCTCTAGCACTTTCTTCATTCATAGCATCAGAATTTGAGCATTAGAAGAGACCTCTGAAGCCATCTAGTCCAGCCCATGCATGAAAGCAATCGCCAGTATATGATACCAACATATATATCAAGTGGTCTTCTAGGGTCTGCTGGTTGTCTGTGGAGATGATCACAGTGACCTTTGTTCTTACTTTAATTCATTCAGCAACTATTTGTTGGACACTTTCTACATGCAGTGCTCTAAGCTAGGGACTAGGGGAAATGCAAAGTTTAGAAAATATGCCAATTGGGCTAGGGCACCAGTCAGAGGACCTGAGTTCAAATCCGGCCTCAGACACTTAATACATACTAGCTGTGTGACCTTGGGCAAGTCACTTAACCCCAATTGCCTTGACTTCCCCCCTTCCAAAAAAAAGCAAAAAAAAAGTAAATATGCAAATTAGTAGATGGATAAAAAGTGCATTTGAAGTGCTTATTTACTATGTACAAAGTGCTATGCTAAGTGAGGATGCAAATAAAAAAGCAAGACAGTCCCTGCTCTTAAGGAGCTCATCTTCTTATTGGGAAAACATATATAGGGAATTTTTAATGTGAGTCAGATGGAAAAACCTAGCTAACTTTAGGGCACAGCAGCAAAGTAAATTTTAGTGCATCTTTTAGGTGAGGATAGATCACTTGGCCTGGAATTAGGAAGAGCTGAGTTCAAATCCAGTCCAAATCCTTAGACATTTACTAGTTACGTGAACTTGGACAAGTCACTTAAAACTCTGCTTCAGTTCTCTGAACTATAAAATGGGGATGATAATAGCATCTACCTTCCAGGGTTGTTGTAAAGATCACAACCTTCCCAGGATTTTCAAAGGTCAAGGGAGATAATATTTGTAAAGTGCTTAGCATAAAGCTTGGCACACAGGAGATGTTATATAATGCTATTTATGATAAGGATAATGATATTGTCACTTCCACTGGCAAACTGATGTTTCTGATGTCAAATTGTTTAACAGTGCTTTAGACTTTGGTCTAAAGAACTTTCTTTTCTAGGTCTTTAGGTATGGCTCCTAAGGAGGTGTAGGCTGTAATATCTTCATGGTGATTTTGAAGGTAGTATTTCCACAAAGGCTGCTTCTTTCTATAATAACTCCTAGACCTGGGATGATATGGGAGTGAGTGGGGTACCGCTATTGTTGGGGGTTCTATGATTTGGGATTCTAGGTCAGCACCAAGATCTATGGGGTAGGTGATGGTTATGGTAGCAGTGTTTTGACCCACCTGGTAAATGCTACCTCCCATTTCTCTCCCAAGATGCCTTAATGCTGCTAGGCTGGCTTGCCTGCTGTCAGTGGCAGGGAGTTGATAATTGGTGATAGTGGCTGCAGGGATGATGGGTTTCTCCTTCACAGGATTTGTTCCACTTGATTATGGCTGTGGAGCCAGGCTGGAAGCAGAGTTGGTTGTCTGAGGGATGCTATTCTTTTTGTTGAGTTTCTTGTTGGGTCAACTGGCCTTTGCTTGGTATAAGTGGTGGCAGATTTGGTGGACTGTTTCTTCATAAGGGTTGCTTAGCTCTGTGCTTCCTGCCCTGAGAGAGTTTATAATCCAAGACAGAGATAAGCACACATTGAGATAGACAAAATATACAATTATTATATGTTGAGTGTACTAATAACTCACATTTATATAGCATTCTAAGTTTTATAAAGTGCTTTCTTCATAACCACACTTCAAAGTAGAGGACATAAATCTCAATATCCTCATTTTAAATATGAGAAATCTAAGGATATGAGAAGTTAATTACCTTCTTCATGATCATGGGGAGCTGCTAAGTGTGTGAGGCAGGATTGAAGCGAGGTCTCCTAACTCCAGGACTTGTGTTCTGTGGGTATTGTGGAAGGCTTCTTTGAATTGAGCTTTGACTAGGAATTTAACAAGGAAGGAGGAACATGGAGAGTACTTCATGTCTCAGCAAAATCCTGGAAATGGAAGGGCATATAGCATAATCTAGGGAAAGAAGGTTTGCCTGCAGTATAGATTGCACTGAGCGTGGCAGAAATAATATGTTGTTCATCCTTCATTTTGAAGAGGACCAATTACATCCCAAGTGATGTCTTGGATTTAAGTGAGGCAGTATTGTACAAAGTCATAGCCTCACTGTCACTTCCAGAGTCAGCAAAGTCCAGAGGCTAGAAAAAAGTCAAGAAGCCTGGTGAGGGCCTGGGATGTAGTGGATGACCATGGAATCTTTTGTATCTGACCAGACTCTAAGTGTTTCAGCTTCCTTCATGGCCACTGGAACAAATTGGTTCCTTCTGCCCATTCTGATGGGGGAAGTCTTCACCTGCTTGCAGTAGACATCCCCCAACTAACCAAAGTATTTGAATTCTGTCAGTTCCCCTCAACCTGGTTTTAGCTCATCTGCTGAAACCATTTTACTGAGGTGTGGCTGCTGCTATACATTCTTCAGCTTCTTAGAGCCACAGGTGAGGGATAGGAATGAACTTTAACATAAGATTGTGCTGCAAAAGCTATGTTGGCACCTGACTGGAGAGGTTCTTGAATGCCTGCCTGTTCTGGACTTTAATAGGGAGTCATTGAAGATTTTTGAGCAGAGGAGTGATGTAATAAGAGCTAGCAGGGATGATGTCACTAGGACTAAGAGAAGCAGTGTGATCACAAACCTGGACCTATCATAGAAAGTCCTGTTTAACTTATCCTTGTGATCTGAAGAAGCCAGAGGAAACAACTTATCCAGTTTTCTGGAAAATAGTTCCTGCTGTTGCTTTGATCTCAGAAAACTTAAGAGTTCTGACCTCCCGGAGTACCTTGAACTTACTGGTAAAGAAGCCCCTAGCACAGTGCATATTGCCATCTTCATAATACCAGAGGTAAATCATGCTGGATGGTACACTAATGCCTATTGCTGCCCCTCGGTACTTCCCCCAAGAGAACAGTATTTCCTGGGTGGGAGTGATGAAGCGGTTATTTACAGCTCATAATCTCCATAAAGCTCCTTCATAGATCTAAATTCCATTCCTTGATATGTGAGTTTTTCTCTTTTTTTTCCTTCTTCTTAAGGAATTCACATTTGTCTCTATCTTCCATTCTGACATTTGTCTCTATGTTTGAACTGACTGTAAATAATACAGACCTTAACAACTGCATAAGCACTGTATTCGAGGTAGGATCAAACATCCCTACCCTCAACATTTTTCTTTTTAATAGAAACTCAGACTTACAGTTCTTGGGGGAAAAAATTATGTTGGGGAAGTCTAAAAATATATTAGCTTTTGATAAATGAATCTCTGAAGCATAGAATGTTTATTATTGCTTAATCTAAAATGCTGAAGATGAATATTTGTGCCACTGGGTATGAATGGGAGGGCAATAAAATGGCCCTGAAAGACTGCAGGTTTCTCTACTGAAACCCTCCCCCTATTCACACCCCCAGGATGAAAAATTAGCCTACAGCCTCTTCTGAGGGATTACCAGCACTTTCTGAATCACTTGCAGCTACACTGCTGGCCCAAGAGCAGTCATCTTTAGACTTCAGTTGTTTCAGGGCAGGTTGGAATTTGCTGTGGAAATATGGAGATGATGATATAAAAGAAGTTAGATAGAAAGGATCTTAGAACTTACAGTGACCTCAGAAGCCAGGGATAGCCACTTGTACCTGCAAAGGAATTATCTCTCCAGTGTCCGCTATAAAATGGTCATCTAGCCAATACTCAGGAATCTCTGTTGATAGGGAATTCACTAACTTATTCCTGCCAGCCTCCCCACAGCTTCCTCTTTGCACAGCTCTTACTGTAAGAATAGAATTGGGGGGCGGCTAGGTGGCGCAGTGAGTAGAGTGCCGGCCCTGGAGTCAGAAGGACCTGAGTTCGGATCCGGCCTCAGACACTTAACCCACACAAACAAAAACCTAGCCGTGTGACCTTGGGCAAGTTACTTAACCCCAATTGCCCTAAAGGGGCGGTTAGGTGGCGCAGTGAGTAAGAGCGCCGGCCTCGGAGTTGAGATGACCCGAGATCAGATCCGGCCTCAGAAAATGAGCACCCACGCATAAATAATGACTAGCCATGTAACCTTGAGCAAGTTACTTAACCCCAATTGCTTTAAAAAAAAAAAAGAATAGAATGGAAGAAAACAAACATGTATTAAGGTTCTATTATATGCCAGGTGCTAAGAACTCTACAAATTTTATCTTATTTGATACTCACAATAACCCTGAGAGGTAGGCAATATCATTTTCTCCTTTTTTATAGTTGAAGAAACTGAAGCAAATAGCAGTTAAGTGACTTGCCTAGGATCACACAACAAGAAAGTATCTGAAGCAGGATTTGAACAGACTCAAGGCCCTGTGCCCTATCCATGGGCAGCTAGTAACCTAACTGCCTTAGAAGAAAGTTTTCCTTATATGAAACCCAAGTCCTCAGTTTCCTCATCTGTAATATGAAAGAATTGAAATGGAATGATCTCTGAGGTCCCTTTCAGGTTTACGCCTGTGAACCTATGCACACACCTCCTTCCATGCTTTTAAAATGATCATTTTGTCTCTTGGAATCTCTAGTCCCATTAGAGGCTAATCTCAAGTGCCACTACCTGCAGGAGCCTCTTAGTTTTTTTATCCCCAATACACAACCAGTTATAAGTGCTCCACCCACCCATTGTTTTGTGTGTATATATATGTACACACAAGTTATATTTAGTTATGTAAGAAACTTATGTTTTTTTTTTGTCTTTGTATTCTTAGGGTGTAGTACATAGTATCTTGTAAATAATGGCTGCTTGATAAAAACTTAATGAATTCAAATTAACTCTTTGATGAACTTAGGATACTCATTGATTCTTGGCACTGGTTTTCCACTTGAGAGTTTTCTTCTTTATTTTATACTTTTCTAGCAATGACATTTGCCTAACCTTGATTCTATCAAACTGTGACGACTTTGAGAACTAACTCTCACACAGATAGCAAGGACTTTGGGCCCGTGCAGGCTTGTACTACTACTACAACTATAACTACAACTACTGCAACTAATACTACGATTGCTTTTAATATTAATGTTAATAAAATAATAATGGTGATAAAAGAAGGAAGAAGAAGAAGAAGAAGAAGGAAGAGGAGGAGGAGGAGGAGGAGGAGGAGGAGGAGGAGGAGGAGGAGGAAAGGATGAGGAGTACTTCAAGAGTTACAAAGCACTTTACATGTCGGATCTCACTTGATCCTTACAATAGCTCTGTTAAGTAGGTGCCATTTTACAGATGAGGAAACTGAATCTGAGAGGAGCTGACTTGCCCAGGGTCACACATCTAGGATGTATTTGAGATAGGATTAGAACTTGTGCCTTCTTGACTCCCAAGCCCAATGTTTAATCCACTGTGCCACTTACATGCATGAGCCCTGAATATGCAAGCAAGACATCTCAAAGCCTGTGCCCTGTATAAAGTCAGAAGCCTCAATTTGCCTGAGAATGAGGAAAATGTCTTTGAGCCTGAAGATGTTAGACAATGATAATAGTTGACATTTATATATTGCTTGAGAGTTTACAAAGCATTTTCTGTGTATTATCTCATTTTGTTTCTCAACCTAGTGAGGTAGGTAATCAGTCAGATTGAATATGAGCTCTTCCCTTCTTTACTCTTTAAAATAAGAGTTTTGTCCTTTTTTTGTGTGTTAGGCATACTGATTCTGATCCATGTGATTTTCCTCACAAGGCTCAATGCCTTATAACTGCATGCTCTTTGTAGATGCCTCAACAAAGGGAGGCAGCCACAGGGCATGGTTCTTTGCTATTTTGAATGGAAAAGTAGAAAGGAAAATTGCAATTTTCTCCCATTCATTTTCTTTATTTTCATTTTTAAAAATTGATAAATTTTATTTTTATATCACCTCTATTTCCCAGTGATTTCCTCCCCTCCCAGAGAGCCATACCATATAGCAAAGAACAGAAATGAAAAGCAATATGTTATTCAGCAAAACCAATGCATGTGAAGAGTCTGAAATTATCTAGTGCATCACAACCATATTCCCTATAATTTGAAAGGGAGTAACAGTAGCACCTTCTCATATGTCATCTCCGAAACCAAGCTTTTTCATTATAATTTTACACCATTCATTTTCATTTTTTCAGTTCAAGAGAAATCTCACTATTGATCAGTGACCAAATAGACTCCCTCTCCTCCAATAAAAAATCACCTCCAGTTCCCCTCAGTTTCCCTCCTCCATTTTCTAGTGCTTAGTTTTACCTAGTTTTCTGCTATGGGCATCACGTCCCCATACCTGTACTCCCCCACTTATCTCTGGGCTCTCTCTGCTTTATTAGAGTGTGATTGAAGCATGATTGCCATTGTTGTCTTGCTACTGCCAGCAAGTATTCAAAGAACTGTGCTTCCCCCCGCCCCCGAACTTGTCCCAAAAGAACCCCCTTGTGGTCCCATTCCTTTATTTCAAAAATTAATTAGCAATTCATTCAGAAGTCCTGATGTTATGACCAAACATTCTGGAGTACACTCTCAAGTCTCCTTACTATACTGGTCATTATATGTAGCCATCTCTGGTCAGAATCTAGTATGTCAATGTCCTGTTTAAAATGTATGCTATCCCTCTGATAATATGCTCATTCCCATCAAACATTCCAGGTATATTCAGGCTTTCTGAACATACAGAGAAATCACAATAGATAGAAAGTAAAGTATTACTGCAATTCATAGGCTTGAAAATAGTGTGTACAGTTCCTGTAAAGAAAATGTCATCTTAATGGTGATTTCAGAAGATGGACTACAGAGCTACCCCTTGAATTTATTTGTTAAATTTCTCTATTTTTGGGGAAAAAAAAAACACTTACAACATAAAATGAAAGCTACAAAATCTATTCTATCCTTTGACCCATTGGTTCCACTGCAAGCATTCTATGTTCAGCATTGTTATTAAAAAGAAGAAAAAAAGTCCTGAGTGCTGAAATATTTATAGCAGCTTTATCTGCACCAAAAAAGTAGAAACTACCCATATGAAAATGATTTCGGAATGGTTGAATAAATTGTGGCATATCAACATAATGGAATATTATTGAGCCATAAGAAATGACAAACATGAAGAAGACAAAGAATTATGGACTTATATGAAGTGATACTACATGAAGAAAGAAGAATCAGAACAATAATATACAAAATGACTATGATCATATAAAAAATGGTTATAACAAAATCCAATAAAGTACACAGATGAAAAAGGGAGTGGGAGGGAGCACAGAAGAATAAAAAAAGTTGGTTATTATTTTGTTAAATTTAATATACACATTTAAAATTATAGCTTAGAATTTATGGGTTTATGTGTAGTTTCATTTTAAGAATTGAATTTGTTTTTGTTTATGGTATACCAAGTTTATGATGAAAATTACTTTAAAGTATTTTGAAAATTTATTTGCTACATCTTATATGACCCAGATTCCTAGTCCACTAGCACTCCCATATTTTCTTCAGATGCCATTTCCCATTTCCATGACCAGCAAGTTGGCAGAATTTATGATCAATTTATGGAAATACTTTTAGAATATAGTTTTTGAAGAGTAATATTTGTGTGTATGTGTGTGGGGGGGGGAGGAAGAAGAGGGGGAGAGAGAAAAAGAGAGAGAGAGAGAGAGAGAGAGAGAGAGAGAGAGAGAGAGAGAGAGGCAGAGAGACAAAGACAGAGATAGAGAGAATGAGAGAGACCAAGAGAAGAAAGAAGGAAGGAGACAGGGAAGTGAGAAAGATTTTATAGGTACTTCATTTGTACAGCTTTATATATTTTTAATAGTGATAGGAATTGCATCTTACTTGTGACTTCATTGGTATAGAAAACAATCTGGTAAGGAATCTTCAAATACCAACTTAGGTGAGCATTTTTTTTTCTAACTTATAATAGTCTTATGCAGTTGACTAAAGTACATATCCTCATTTCCCACCTATCAACACTCATTTTAGACCCCTTTGACTTCTCTACCATGTCCCTAGTAAATTCATTGTGGCCACCACCAGTCGTCCTTACTTATGTTTTGCCACTGGGCTCTGAATGGCTCTGGAGGAAAGAGTGAAGCTGATGACTTTGCACAGCCTTGCCTCAATTAAATCCAATTTACTTGCAAGTCATCACCCTCCTGATGTCATTGGATCCCTTTGAATGAAAGAGAACAACAAGAACAAACTCATCATCTGAAATCTCATCATCTTTCAGGATCCAATCAGAGTTGCTACTCACACCTCATCAATGTCCTCTATCCCTCTGACTGGGGGTGAGGGTGGGGGTAGGGGTGGGGATGCGGCCATAAACTCCTCTGTTTAAGGAGAGGGGATTGGTCTGCTATCTCCTCAGACATCTCATCGCCCATGTGGTGGCACTCATTCTGTACCTCTTCAAAATCTCCAGCAGCTCCCACTTCGGATTTTCAACTTCTCTACCACACTAGGTACTTTCCATCTGTCTTCCTCCATTAGATTCTAAGTGCCTTGATAGCAGGGACTCTTTCTTTTTTTGTATTTGTATCCCCAGCACTTAGAATAGTGCCTGGCAAATAGTAGAAGCTTAATAAATGTTTATTTATTATGGATTATGGAAGTCAAGTGACTTGCCCTTAGTTCAGACAGCCAGAATAGTTTCAAGGCCAGACATATCCATTAGGCAGCATTATCTCAGATACATATATTAACAAGTTAATATAATAAACTCCTCAAGTGCTGTTCTGAGTCATGGGAAGAAATGATGCTAAATTCTTACAAGTTACACTGTGAAGCACTTGCTTTGCCAGGTCTTGCCTTGCTGGTACAAATTCAAGTATAGACTTAGTACTAGACTCCATATTTAGGATAGTGTAAGGAGGCTCAGGAACAGAAAACTGGCCTCGAGGGAATGGCATTTTTTTTTTCAGTCACAACAACTCATTGGAACATTTTACAAAGATTAGGTAAGGTGACAATTTGCATTAGAGGAAGGACCATCATTAAATTACTAATTTTCTGGAATTATTTAACTTTTAAAACCTATCATACAATAGAAAGATAAAATAATTTATAAATAGCCTCCAGAAGGTACTTTCGACAATACATATGTCTGTCCTAGGAGCTAGAGAACAGGACCCAAGGGGCTCTTCTAATCATATTCTATTATAACGTTAATAATTTAATTCAACAACATTATTAATTTGCCTTTACTGTATGCCTGGCATTGTCCTAGGTACTCAGGATATAAAAACAACAAAAAAAAGTCTCTGCCATCATAGAGCTTACCTTGGGAAGGGAGACAACCTTGACAAAGACAAATAGATGCAAAGTAATTTTGGTGGAGGATGGGAAATAGGGAAAGAGGATCAGAGCAGACCTAAAATAGAAGGATGCAATTTCACTGTCCTTCTAATGGAGTCAGAAATTCCAATAGAGCTGAGGAGGAAGAGTGTTCTAGGCATGATGGACATCCTCTGTAAAAGCATGGTGAGTGATGGAGGGAAATGGAATGCCATGTACAACAAAGAACAATTAAGGCAAGTTGGTAGGACTAGAGAAAGCCCTATGATACATCAGAAAGATCATTGCCCCTGAAGTCAGGAGATTTTTATTCACATTCCACCCATGATGCTGATCATCTGCTCTACCTTGGACAGGTCATTTACCTTCTATGGATCTTAGATTCTTTCATCTTAAAAATGGGTATAATAATAGAACCTACCTCCCAAGTTTGTTGTGAGGATCAATGGAGAGAATAATTATAAAGCACTTAGCAAGGTGGAGCAGTAAATAGAGAGCTAGACCTGGAGTCAAAAAGACTCATCTTCATGAATTCAAATCCAGCCTCAGACACTTCCTAGCAGTGTGACCCCGGGCAAGTCACTTAACTATGTTGGCCTCGGTTTCCTCCTCTATAAAATGATCTGGAGGAGGAAATGGCAAATCACTAGTATCTTTGCCAAGAAAACCCCAGATGGGATCATGATGAGTCAGACATTACTGAAATGACTGAACAACGACAACATTTAGCAAACAGTGCCTGGCACATAGTAAGTGCTTTATAAATGTTAGGTGTTGGGGTGGGTAAGTGGTGCAGTGAGCAGAGCACTGGTCCTGGAATCAGGAGGACCTGAGTTCAAATCTGGCCTCAGACACTTAACCCATACTAGCCATGTGACCTTGGACAAGTCACCTAATCCCAATTACCTTGCATTCCCCCCTCCAGAAAGCTAAAAGAAAATTAAATGCTAGGTATTTATTATTATTATTATCATTATTATTATTATTACTAAAATAAAGCTAGATGACCTCTGATTTCCTGTCCAGTTCTATCTATATGATCAGATAATTATGTAGGGTGCATTATAATAAGTAATATGAAATAAGTTACGAAAGATTTAATAGAGACAGATTTTGAAGACCTTTAAATGCCAAAAAGAGGGTTATTAATTTTATCTTGGAGGTAATAATGAGACAATCAACCATTGGACTCTCTTAAGGAGGAAAGGAGGGGCGGCTAGGTGGAGCAGTGAGTAGAGCGTCGGCCCTGGAGTCAGAAGGACCTGAGTTCAGTTCCGGCCTCAGACACAATGCACACACAAATAAAAACCTAGCCATGTGACCTTGGGCAAGTTACTTAACCCCAATTGGCCTCCAAAAAGCAAAAAAAAAAAAAAAAAAAAAAAAAAGGAGGACAGGAACATGGTCAACCTTGTGCTTTAAGAAAATCAATTTGACAGCCAAGAGGTAGATGGATTAGAGAAGAGATGTATATGAGAAGGGGAAATCAATTTAGAAGTTATTGTAGTAGTCTAGGGCAGTAGTGACAAGAATTTCGATTGAGGTGGTAGCCATAGAAGTAGAGAAAAGGGAATGGATGTGAGAGATGTTGTAGGAAGAAATTAGTAAGACTTGGCAACTGATTTGGTATTGGTGGGTGGGATATGTGAGAGGGTGTAGAGAGTCTGATAATGCTGGATGAGTGAAACTATATGTTTGTTTTCAAAAGAAATAGGAAATGTAAGAAGGATGGCTTTTGAAGAAATGACCCTAAGTTCTGCTTTAGGAATATTAATGGATATTCAGGTGGAGTTTTCCAGCAGATAGGATGTTTTGTTTGTTTGGGGTGTGTGTGTGTGTGTGTGTGTGTGTGTGGCCCTGAATTCCAAGAAAGAAATAAAGTGTTAGATATGTGAATTTGGGAATCCTCTGAATGTAAATCATAATGATAATTAAACTCATGGGAGCTGACAATGTGGTGTAGCAGCAAGCACCCCAATATCCCCAGGGTGACTGCCAAGACAGGTTCTTAGATATGCTTTCAAAAGGAAAACAACTCAAAATCAGTTAACAAGCTCACTTTAATCAAACAAACATATATCATTTACCCAATTCAGGGGAAAAAGGTCAGCACCCCGAACTTCAGAGTATATAGACAGTAGTTTCAAAACAAAGAAACAAACAGATCAAGCAGACAGGCTTCCAAACTGTCCAACCATTACATCAATACCAAATCACAGTTACCAGGGAGGGAAGCATCAACATCTGGTTTTTCAAAGCCGGGGGGCTTTCAACAACTTCCCAGAGTCTCATCTGGTCAAATCACACAACACTTCTCAAAGTGAGCCCCAAAGCAAAGCCTCAAATCAGGGATTATATAGTCTTCTCCTGGCTCAGAGAATGTAACCACCCTCTTGACCCACTGCCCAATCACACAGCATCAAGGTGTGGTCATTCCTGAAAACCAAGCCTCCCACCACAGGCTCCATGTGACCACATTCAGCCTATTAGGAGGCAGAGCATATTTTCAAATCAAGGAAGGTTTTCAGAGTCTCTTAAAGCCAATCAAAGTCTCTTAAGCCAATCAAAGGGCCTAGGGGCAGGGAAGATCTTTAAATCTACATTTCCATTACACGTGGTCAACAAAGGGGAGCAAAAAATATATGACCCAGTAGGGAAACTTCTGATAAACTCACATATACTGGAGAGAATTTGGATAGTAATAGAGATGAATGAGAAAGAGCAACCGGAAAAGTTAAGAGTAGAAACAGTTTCATACAAAAACAAAACAAAACCAGTGAAGAGAGAGTATCTGGGAGGCAAGTATGTTCTATAGTGCCAAGTGTAGCAGAGAAGTCAAGGCATAAGGCCTGAGAACAAGTCATAAGATGCACCATTTAAGAGATCATTGGTTTGTAGGCAGAAATTTCAGCTGAGTCAGAAGCCAGATTGTCGAGAACTGAGAAGTCAGTGGGAGGCGAGGGGTATAAGCAAATAAATGGAGATGGCATTTTATAAGCATTTGACTATGAAAAAAGCAGAAAACTTCGTTTTTCTCTCCCTTCCTTCCTTCCTTCCTTTCTTCCTTTCTTTCTCTCTCTTTTTTTTCTGATGGAAGAGATCTGGGTATATTTGTAGTTAACCAAAAAAGGAAAAAAAGAGAGCCCATGGATAAATAGAGGTTGAAAATCAGATAAGGAGGGATATAATCCAAAGGAGTAAATTCCCTGTTGAAAGCTGAGGAAATGGGAATAAGGGCACGTACTTATCAGATTAATTTATCCTTATGTCTGAAGACAAAGAAAGCATTATCAAAAGGGAGATAAAATACATATATTAGGGAGGGAGGGAGGAAAAGGAAGCCAGGAACATGATTCAACAAACCTTGCAGAGCTGTGTTTACAATGGGGGTGGGGGTTAGGGCCAAATGGTGAATTTTAGGAATAGAAATTGTCAAATGAGAGCATTGGTTAGGAAGAGAGGACTTGAATAGTGTCCCTAAGGGAAGCTCTAGGCTATGGGCAGTAGTTAGGGTCATGCAGCAGCTCGAGGCATGAATGAGTTCCTTTCATTATCATGGCACTAATGATTCAATGGGATATTAACTTATTTGTAGTTAATGATTTTAGTTAATAGAGAGACTCATTTCTTTCTCATGGATTTTTTAAAGCCTTTTATGTGTACTTAAAAGGCCTTATGTCCATCTTTAAAGAGACTCCTGTGGCTCCTGAAGTAGTAATCTACCATTGTTATAAGCAGTCAGTGACTGCCTCAGTAGTGTGATTTCACACTACTGTGTGCTGACTCTTCCTTCCAAAGCTGTCCCTGTGCTGCTTAGTGAAGCCTGAAATTCCTTCAATATGGGACAAGGTTTCTCATTCTCTTGTAGTTATTCATTTAAGACAAAGTCCGTGGTCAGATATAAAGCATTCCCATCTATGTGAGCCACTGGAGTCATGGGAACTATGTTCTGGCACATGAAGAGAGAGAGCTCCCTTCATTCTGAGACAGGGAGCAAAAATTTGAGATGTGAGAGGTGAGTGATGCTCTTGGGGAGAATGTCACCTCGAAGAAGTAGTGCAAGGGACTAGAAGAGTGGATGAGGGAGACAGCTGTCTCACAGCATGACAGCTAGACAAGAGCTGTTGCTATAGTTGCCTCTGTGAATGTGAATTTTCCTGAAGGAGAGTGTGGAAAGAGCAAGACAGCTGAGAATGGAGCTCCCTGTCTGCTGAGAGCCACAATAGGGATTGACTCTAACTGACCTGACTTCTCATCCCTTGCAGCTTCTAAACAGTCCATTCAGTTATTGTATTGACCAAGTATTCTCAGAAAGAATCTAGCTGCTCTGAAATACCCTTTTGCATCTCCCATGTCTGTGCCTTTGCACAGGCTGTCTCTGAATGATCTCCCTATTCACCTATACTTTGTAGTTTCCCTGGCTTGCTTCCTTTAAAACTAAATTCAGGGGCGGCTAGGTGGCACAGTGAGTAAGAGTGCTGGCCTCAGAGTTGGGATGACCCGAGATCGGATCCGGCCTCAGAAAATGAGCACCCACACACAAATAATGATTGGCTGTGTAACCTTGAGCAAGTTACTTAACCCCAATTGCTTTAAAAACAAACACAAAAAAAACTAAACTCAAATCCTATCCTTTTGTAGCAAGTCTTTACCAATTCCCCAACTGCTAGTGCCTTCACCTCTCTAATTACCCTTTATTTATTCTTCATACATGTATCCAGTTATTTGTATGTATGTATATGTATGTTTGTATGTATGTTTGGTGGAATATATGTATTGTATGTATCAGTTATTTATGTATGTGTATGTATGTATTGTATGTATCGGTTATTTACATGTATTCACCTTTAGAATATAGGCTTGAATATAAGGGCAATTGTTGCCTTCCTTTGTATCCATAGCACTTAACACAATGTCTGGCACATAGGAAGTGCTTAATAAATATTCATCATCATCATCATCATCATTGTCACCGTCATTAAATAAGGTATTCATTTTAATTGATAAATGCATAAAATTATTAAATATTATATTAGACAATTATTATTATTGCTGTGTGACCTTGGGCAAGTCACAGAATCACTCTAGGCTTCATTTTCCACTTCTGTATGAAAGAGTTGGACAAGATGACCTTAAGGCCCCTTCAGCTCTAAATCTATGATCCTACAATCCTGGAGATAAAGCTTAAAAGGTAAATACTGCTGGGAGAAGTAAAAGATTGATTTATGTTCACACTGATGTGTAAGTGACTGATAATGGATTTTTCCCTGAGAGCATGTATTGATGGTGTAGGGTGGGAGGGGAATGGAGAGGGATGGAGGAGCACGAGGCATTGATAGATATTGAGAGGTGGGCAGAGACTGGACAGAGAACCCAAGATGAAGAGGAGTGTGGGGGAGGGAGGGCATTGGGACACATGGATCAATGTGAGTCACCAGTCAGTGTGACATTCAGCATGAATTTCTTCACTGGACTCTAATAGTCTAGGTTTTACATTTCAACTTCTCTAATTACGAGGGGAAAAAGAAAGAAAAGAAAAAGTGCAGCTCCTTCAGTTCCCCCCCCCCAAAGAGAAGAACATTCAGCAATATCATGTGTTCTTTCATATATAGAGAGAAAATGGGGTTTACCAGAAAGATGGCTGAGTTAGCTTTGTGACCGTGGCCAGGACAGTTTTTTGGGCGGAAACATTACTTTTGTCATTTCAAAGTGAAGGTAACCTTCCTACCTCTTGGGTACTTGGGAGTATTTACAAAATTTAAAACACATAGAAACATAATTACATAATATATAATTCCATATTATCATTATGTAATATGTAAATCCACTTCTCTTAGGTAGAGCTGTGCATAGAACACTTAGTAGTCTGAAAGCAGGAAGATCTGAGTTCAAATCCAACCATAGACACTGACCCTATGTGTGACCCTGTGTAAATCACTTAATCCCAATCTGCCTCAGTTCCTCAGTGTAAATAGTAATTACTTTGCATGAGGACCAAATGAGCTAGCATTAGTAGTATAGTGTGGTACATAGTAGGTAATTAATAAAGTGTTGTTTATATTTATGTAATACATCCTATCCACATTTTCAATTCTTTTGATTCTATCTACTTCCTGAAAGAACAACCTCTTCCTTATTACTAACCCTATTCTGCTGGGCAAACTTGTGTATTCCATAGAGGCAGTTTGATGTAGTGAAAAAAAAAATAGAATATTGAGACCTGAGTTTTGATTATTTTCTGTTGGAATGTGGGTTAATCATTTAATTTTGAAAAGTTTGAACTTCCACATCGTTAGAAAGTGGTTAGTACTAAACTCTGCTGGATAACAATCCTAAGAATAGCCTATGATGAAGGCACTCACTGACATTATGGGATTTCATTCAACGAAAGGCCTTAACTCCTCTCTCAACTCCAACCCCACCATTACAAAGTACAGGGAAAAGAAAAAAAAATGGCCTAGTAGTCAAGGGACCTAACTTTTATGCTTCACCTTGATTTGTGTCTAGTTGGATGACCTTTGGCTTCTCTGGGCTAATTTTTCTCATTTAGGAAAAAAAATACAAGGTTATTCCCAAATTCATAGCAGCTATACGATAAGAGTCCATAATGTTCAAATGTTTGTTTCCTGGTAGATCCATAGAATCTACCACCACAGAATCCAAGAAGTCAGTGACTGGTGGAAGATTAGAGTACTTGGACTTTTATCCATGGCTAAAAGGAGGGGAAAGGGCACCTATAAATCTGACCTTAGACACTTACTAGCCATGTGACCCTGGGCAAGTCACTTAACCCTGTTTGCCTCAGTTCTTCGTCTGTAAAATGAACTGGAGAAGGAAATGGCAATAACTTCAGTATTTTTGCCAAGAAAACCCCAAGTAAAGTCATGGAGAGTTGGGTACAACTGAAAAATGAATGAACAACAAAAAAAGGAAGGGGATATAAGAAAATTCAATTCATATTTCCCTTCCCCTCCCCCATCTCTATACCATAACACAAACCATTCGTATGTGTATATGTATATATGTATGCTCTGAATATAGCATCCACATCCTCTTCAAAAATATCATGCTACCCTGATGCCTCTGCATGGAGTCTGCAAATGAAACTCAAACAATGGGGTTGGAGGAGTGGAGGGGGGTGTCTTACCATGCTAGAAAATTTACAAGCATTTTTTGACAAAGAACTCTGCTGGCATCCCGAGAACCAACTTATCAAACTAAAAAGAAGTCCATCATCAGAAAACTTAACCTTTGGCCATGAATCATCTGACCATCATAATATAGCAGTACAAGTTTTGGCATAAATACATTCTCTGAAAATATAGGATGTTTCAGGGGATTCCAAGGCTTAGACTAGTGGCATCCAAGAGAACATCACTCAACATTAGCAATCATCACTGCAATGGCAATAGAGGGAGCAGGTATGAGAGACAGAAAAGGGATGGCTGGCAAATCCAAGAAAGGATAGGGTTCAATGACCTGTTGTAGTTATAGAGTAGGGGACTTGCATTGTCATCTTCTATTTTAAAAAGTAGAAGATTTGGGAAATGAAGACTTGGGTTGAAATCTCAGCTTCTCTATATGCTAATCAACTAATTGTGATGATAGAGATAGATATTAATAATATTTGTTAGCATTAATAATTGTTATCATTCATAATAATAACTAGGCAGTTGAGGAAACACAAGCTTAGTGAGTTTGCCATTTGGCTGTGATCACAAAGCTAGCATTATCATGAATGATAACATTAATAATACTTGCATTATTGACCTTAGAGGATTCCTGGAATCATTGATCTTGTGCTGAAAGGGAACTCAGAAGACATGGGTCTTTACATTCCCATTTTATACATAATGGAACTGAGACCCAGACAAGGCAAGTTATTTGCCCCAACAGCAGACTAGCTATTCAAAACCAGTTCCTTTGATGCCATATCTAGTACTTTTCCCATTCTACCATGTGACTTTATTGTGAGAATAAAATTAAAGCACATTGTAAATTAGAATTATTTTTATCATTTAAATATTGACAGATAGTATTGAGATTGCTTTAAATATATAAAAAGAAATGCAGAGACTTCTAGGAGCCAAGATGGCAGAGTAAGCAGTAAATCACCATAACTCTCCCATATTCACCTCCAAACAACCACAAAATAGTGCCCCTAAACAAATTCTGGAAAACAGCAGAACAAGCAGAAAGATGGGGTGAAATAATCTTTTAGCCCAAGATACTTGGAAGATCAGCAGGAAAGGCCTATATCTCACTCAGGTAAAAGGGGTGCACAGTCCAGGACAAGATGCATCCCAGCAAGCCAGCAGCAAGCCTCACATCAGCAAGCCAGCCCATCGTGGTGGAGCAGGAAACACCAACACCAGGACCCCTCATGTGCCTCAGCATAGCCAGGGGAACAGGTAGACTCAAGCTCTAAGAACCACCTTGTGCTTCAGTGTAGCCCCAGGAAAACAGCCTCCAGAGGCCAGACCACCATGTTCTTCACTATAGCTCTAGGGAAAAGCAGAAACACCCCACCAGACTCAGCAAATGCCAGACACCAGCACTAAGACCCTGACTCAGAATCAGATAAGCTGCCAGACCCCTATGGCCTCCAACAGTGCCAGCTACCCTCAACCCCACCCCAACCCCTCAGCACAGCACTAGAAACTAGGGTCTGCCATGGGCCTCAGGCAGCATCAGCACAGCACCAGGTGAACATTCAGGGCCTGTAGACCCTAGCACAAGAAGCCTGAGACAGTGCCTTTTCCATCTCAGGAGCAGGGATCAGATTTAAAAGAAAGGAAAAATGAAAAAAAAAAAAAGATGAGCAAACAACAATAACAATAAAAAAAAAAACAGATGATAGAAAGTTATTATGGTGACAGGAAAGATCAAGACACAAAGTCAGAAGAGGACAACAATGTCAAAACACCTATGGGAAAAAAACCCCAAAGGAAAACAGAAAACCCAGAAGGAACTTATGGAAGACTACAAAGGGGACCTTGAAAATCATATAAGAGAGGTAGAAAAAATAAGGAAAAGAAATGATAGTGATGCAAGAGAATTATGAAAAAAAGATTCAACAGCTTGGAAAAAGAAGACAACTGCTTAAATGCACAATTGGCCAAATGGAAAGGGGAGTACAAAAGATAACTGAGGAAAACAACTCCTTAAAAATTATAATTGAGCAAGTGGAAAGTAATGACTGTATGAGACATCAATAACCAATTAAATAACTTCAAAAGAATGGAGAGAAGAAAATGTAAAACACCTCATTGGAAACCCAACAGAACTAAAAAAAAATAAAAATAAAAAGATAAAGGAAAGACAATGTCAGAAGCATTGGACTAGCTGAAAGCTATAAGCAAAAGGAGGACCTGAATAGTATCTTTAAAGAAATTATCAAGGAAAACTGCCCTGAAATCCTGAAACCAGAGGGCAAAATAGGCATTGAAAGAATCCACTGATCAACTCAGGAGATTTCAATATAAAAACTCCAAGAAACATTATAGCCAAATTTAAAAACTGTCAGGTCAAGGAAAAATATTTTAAGTGGCCAGAAAGAAACAATTCAAATATCAGGGAGTCATAATAAGAATTACACAGCACTTAGCAATTGCAACATTAAAGGATCAGAGGTCACAGAATATGATATTCCAGGAGGCAAAGGAGCTAAGACCACAACCAAGAATCACATACATGGTGAAATTAAGCATAATACTCCAAGGGGGGGGAAATGGTAATTCAGTGAAATAGAAGGATTTCAAGCTTTCATAAGGAGAAGACCAGAAGTGAACAAAAAAATTGTCTCCAATATCAAGACACCAGAGAAGCCTAAAAAAGGAAAAGAAAACATATAAGGGATTCAGTAGAGCTGAACTGTTTACATGGGAAGATAACACTTGTAATTCTTTTTTTTTTCTTTTTGGAGGGCAGTTGGGGTTAAGTAACTTGCCCAAGGTCACACGGCTAAGTTTTTATTTGTGTGTTAAGTGTCTGAGGCCGGATCCGAACTCAGGTCCTTCTGACTCCAGGGCTGGCGCTCTACTCTCTGCACCACCTAGCCTCCCCAACACTTGTAATTCTTAAAAATTGTACCATTAATAGTACAGCTAGAAGGAATATACATAGGCAGAAAGTACAGATATATTGTGAATTTGAGGGAATGACATAAAAATAAGTAAGATATGAGAAAGAGGAGTACACAAAAGGAAGGAAGAGGTAGAACAGGGTAAATTATTTCACATGAAGAGGCACAAAAAACTATTACATTGGAGGGGAAGATGAGAGGGTGGGTGATGGACATTGCTTGAACCTCATTCTCATCAGTATTGGGGAATAATACATTCAATCAGTTGAATATGGATATCTATCTTACCCAACAGGAAAGTAGGAGCAGAGAGGAGATTAAGTAAAGGTGGGGGGGGGGGGAAGGGGAGAAGAAGGAATGACAAAAGAGAGGGCAGAATGCAGGAGGTAGTAGACAGAAGCAAAATATTGCTGAGGAGGAAAAGGGTAGAAGGAAAGAGAAGACAAACAGGAGGAAAAATAGGCTGAGCTAATATGCTTTAAAATGACAATTCTACATAAGTTAATTTATTTATTTGGTGCCATACCAATCAAACAAAATTTGAAACTCAAGGGACTGTGAAACTGAATGTTATAAACTAAAAGTAAATAAACAAATCAACTAAAAAAAAAGAATGAGGTTGAAAAAAATGAAGCACAATCATTCTACTCAGACAAAAAAATAGTCTTGATGTAATTGGGAAAAAAATATTATTTAAAAAGACAAATGCAAAAGTCTTTTTTTTTTTTCAAAAATACAATTCCTATATTGTGATATAGGAATAATCCTGTCACAGTCTTATAGGCTAAACTAGGTAAAGGGAAAGCTCTTTTAAATTCTACCAAACCAGGAAAGTGTCAAGTAGGGACCTGCTAATGAACTACATGTTTGTTGTCTGAGAACTAGCAGAGGGGTTCATCTGGGTGAGGAGTTTCTTAGCCATAACAATTCTCAAAGATCATCTACTAAGCTACAGACCTGCATTGGTTGTGGTAATACCTAATTCACTGCAAATCCTTAATGCATAAAATAATCAAATATAAGATACTCAGCTGTATATGCAGGGAACAAGGGAGGTGTGGCTATACATCAGAACATGTGAAAAAGGACTTAAAGGTTTGGCCACTCAACATTGTGGCCTTGGAGAGGTATGAGGCATCTACTATGGTGACATAGTAAATAGAGCACTGGGCCTGGAATCAGGAAGATGTGAGTGATCCAAGATAAGTCACTTAATTTCTGTCTGCCTTAGTTTTCTCATAGTTAACACTTGCCTCCCAGGTTGGTTATGAGGATTAAAATGAGATACTATTTGTAAAGTGCTTAGCACAGTTGCTGGCATATAGTAGGTGTTTAAGAAATGCTTGTTTCCTCCCTCCTTTCTTTCTTCCTTCCTTCCTTTCCTCCTTTCCTTCTTCCTTCCTTCCCTCCCTCCTTCCTTCCTCCTTCCTTCCCTTCTTCCTTCCCTCCTTCCTTCCTTTCATCCTCCCTTCCTTCCCTCCTTTCCTTCTCTCCTTCCTTCCTTCTTTCCCTCCTTTTTTCCTTCTTTCCCTCCCTCCTCTCCTTCCTTTCTCCTTTTCTTCCCACCTTGCTTCCCTTCCTTCCTTCCTTCCTTCCTTCCTTCCTTCCTTCCTTCCTTCCTTCCTTCCTTCCTTCCTTCTTTTTTAAGAAGAGGCATTGAGGATGGGGTGGAGGGGGGCCCAGGGGCAGGTGTGTGGGCCCCCTCCACCCCCAAGGCCAACACCCCCTCTCCCTCGAGGAGGACCCTCCAGTGCTGCCACTTCCCTTCCCTCCCCCCAGCTCCGCGCTCCCCCGATCTAGGCGGGCAGACCCCGCGGTCCCCAGTTACTAGAGGGCGGACCCCGGGCCTGTACGCTCCGCTCCCGGCTCCGCACGCGGTGGGTCGGTTTCCGGCAGAGGCCGCGCTCTCACTGGGCGGCGGCGCCGGGAGCGGGGCGGGCCAGGGCAGGCCGCCGGTTCCTCTCGCCTTCCCCACCTCCCTCTCCTCCCAGGCCTGGGCTGTGGCGGCAGCGGGGGAGGATGCAGGCAGAACGCGGGGCCCGGGGAGGCCGGGGGCGGCGGCGGCCTGAGCGGGACCCGGACCGGCCGGGTCAGGGGTCTGAGCCGGGGCCCGGCGCGGCTGCGAGAGGCGGCGGCGACGGAGGCGGCCGAGGCGGCTGGGACCGAAGCCGAGGGCGAGGCCGAGGCGGCCGCGGGGGCCGAGGAGGCCGGGGAGGCGGTGCCGCACGCGGGGCCCAGCGCGGCAGCCGCCGGGAGCAGCGAGGCCGGGGCGCGGGGCCCAGTGAAGTGGTAGAAGGTGATGATGCTGAAACCTATGAAGAAGAGAACAGCGAATGGGGAAATTATTCCAGAAGAAAGATTGTCTTTAACTGGGATCGCTATCAAGATTTTGAGAAAGAGGCAGAAAATGAAAGTGCAGAATCACAAAGGGGGACCGATTTCAGTGTCCTGCTTAGCTCTGCAGGTGATTCCTTTTCTCAGTTTCGTTTTGCAGAGGCCTAAACAAATCTCAGCCCTTTATGTGGACTGTGAGTCATTGGTCCAAGCCCTTCAAGAACTGCCTCTGTCACTCCGGCTGAATGTGGCTGCTGAATTAGTCCTGGCTGCAGCTCCTCTAGAGCTTCCCCAGATGAAACCAAAGAAAATGGAAGATGGCAAGGCGCTGGGTATGCAGATGAGATGGCCCTGGACCTCTGATGCTGCCAATCGTCCAGTGCCCACAGCTAAAGATGGACCTAGGCCATGCTCTTCAGAAGCTTTTCAGAAAGTCACTCCACCACTGCAACAAACTATTGACCACCTAGGTGAAGAACTTGATCTGCTGCTAAATTTAGATGCTCCAGTAAAAGAGGAAGATAACATTCTAATAGTTCAGAAATATCAAGATCCCCAAGCCAAAAAAGATGGAAAGATGGTCCAAGAGGAAGATGTTCCTGAAAAACTCTCTGTGACTGAAGAAAACAGTTTGGAATCTGAGCAACCACCATGTACATCCAAAAATGTTACTGAGGAAGAGCTTGAAGATTGGCTGGACAGCATGATTTCTTAAAGAAAAAAACGCCTGCGGAGCTGAAGCTGCCCTGTTACTTATGGGTGGATCAAAGGGAGACATGAATGAGGCAATCCTTTAGGAAGAGCTATTTATAGCACACCCCCAAATCAGTGTTCCAGCATGGCTATGGTAGTATGCCTTCCTCTATATTTCAGACAACAATTGGCATAATAAATTACAGAGGCTCATTCCAGTCATTCTTTCTGGCATAGAATTCTAATAACCCAACTTTCTTAAGCAAGTGGAATGCCATCCCCTATCCCATGGGCTTCCCATCTGGTAAGAGTAAAAATCCAGGTTCCACCTAGTCCCCAGTGTTTGTTTGCAGCAAATTAGGTATTGCTGAATAACAGGATGTGACAAGAATAAGGTATGATTGGTACCTATATGCATCTGGGAAAAATAAATTATAAATGCTGGTAAAAAAAAAAAGAAGAAGAGGCATTGAGATTTTAAGCTACATTGAAAGAAGCAAAATATATAGTCATGAAAGTAACAGACCTGTGCTCTTTTAGAATGAATCTGGAGTAGAGGGACATCGACAAGTAAGAACACTTCCTGAAGAAGCATGACCAGGAAGGGGAAGGTATTGGGAACAACTATGAGGATCAGTGGGAGGAAGTGCAGATGTTTAGGTAGGAGAAGAGAGTGCTTCAGGAGGGCATCATGACTATCTTCAAAGAACTGAAAGTTTATCATAAGGAAGATGATTGAAGCTTTTCTCTCTGTAGTTTCAGAAGTCAGCACTAGGAGCAATGGGTGAAAATTAAAGGGCAGCATACTGAGGTCTAACATAAGAAATAACTTCCCAATAATTGTACTTTCTTTAAAACTAGAATGTGCTACCTTGTGAGAAAGTTTCTTCTCCATAGGTGTAGGATTTTTGTTGTTGTTCTCAAAAAGCAGGCTTGCAGGGCGGCTAGATGGCACAGTGAATAGAGCACCAGTCCTGGAGTCAGGAGGACCTGAGTTCAAATGCGGCCTTAGACACTTAACACAGAAACTAACTTCGTGACCTTGGGCAAGTCATTAACCCCAATTGCCCTGCAAAAAGCAAAACAAACAAAAAACAACAAAAACAAAAACAGGCTTGATAAACACTTTTGGAGGCATTAGAGAGGTAATACATAGTCAACCATGTGACACAATAGATAGAATGTCTGGAGACTCATCTTCCTGAGTTCAAATCTGGCCTCACTTAGGCCTGTTTGCCTTAGTTTCCTCATTTGTAAAATGAGATAGAGAAGGAAATAGCAAACCGCTCCAGTATCTTTGTCAATAAAACCCCAAATGGATGTCATGAAGAATCAGATGTGACTGAAACGACTAAAAAGTACCAACAGATTAAATGACCTCTGAAAGTTTTTTGAAATATTTAGCATCTATGATACAATTATTATTTATTTTTCATAAGTAAATATCTTATCTCTCCAACTAGATACTAATCTTTTGTTGAAACAGATTGTTTCTTATACTTCTGGTATCCATACGGTAGGAGTTGAACAGCGCCATAATAGAATTTGGGTATTGGGATGACTATAGTCACGTCTCAGGTACACATTTCATTTTAAAATTTTATTGATTTTGGTTTTACTTCACATTTATTTCAAATGTCATTTCTCACTACCTTCCTAGGTAATTTATCCATTGCAACAAGTCATAAAAAGAGGAGGAAAAAAAATTCAGCAAAACTAAACAACATCAACTGAATCTAACAATACAGTAGAATTTAATTCATACCAAGATTCTGTTTGTCATGTTACTTGTTTGTTTTGCAAAGCAAAATTTCCCATAGGAAATAATGTAAAGTCAGATGATCAGTACCATACCCCAAAAATATTCATATAAAAATAATTATTTATAATTTTAAGCAAATTTTTTGTCCCTAATGCACTTGAAATATAATAGCAATGATTAGTACACAATATAAGCAGAAAATAAAACAAATTAACCTGTACTTTACCTTTGAGAAGAGCCATGGCTGGTGTGAGAGAGACAAAAGGGAGGTGGAAGAGGAAGGTATTGCTTGGAAGAAGAATCACCTTCCATGAGAATATTGGGGATTTCAATGTCAGGAGTGTTCTCTCTTATTCAACTTTCACTAAAAGTAAGACTAACACTACTGCTTTCATTTATTTTTCATTTTTTAGAATCACTTTCATGTTTTGACTCACTGATTTTTTTTCTTTATGTTTACTTCTGATTAAGAATCTGACACTTGTTTTTGACTTTTTTTTTTTTAGAATGTCACAGAAATGTGACATTTCATTATCATTAAAAATATTTGTGGCTCTCATTGCTATAGTCTTATTTGGGTGATATATTTTTTAAAGCAATTGGGGTTAAGTAACTTGCCCAAGGTTACAGGGCCAGTTATTTTTGTGTTGGTGTTAAGTATCTGAGGCCAGAACTGATCCCATGTCCTCCTGACTCAGGCCACCCCTAGGGTGATATTTTGCTTTTTTTTTTTTTGTGCTTTTTTTTGGAGGGCAATTGGGGTTAAGTAACTTGCCCAAGGTCACATGGCTAGGTTTTTGTTTGTGTGTGTGTTAAGTGTCTGAGGTCAGATCCTAACTCAGATCCTTCTGACTCCAGGGCCTACACTCTACTCACTGCACCACCTAGCTGCCCCAAGGGTGATATTTTTCAATAAATTTTTGCACTTTTTTCCACATCTGATAAACCTCCTTAATCTCACTTGACATGAAGGATTCCTCCAACCTCTTAATCTCCTCACATGAGATATTCTCTGAAACCTCTCACTGTTGCTCCTCATGCAGATCCATCAGTCCATCCATTGTCAGCTCCTGGCTATGTTCCTCTACCACCTCTTAAATGTCTTCAGCATCTACCTCCAGTCCCAATGTCTTGCCCAAAGACATGTTTTCACTGATGACCAGTTCCTTTTGGGGAACTAACATCTCAAAGTCATGTCCGAGAATGCAATCAAGCCACAGTTTTTGCCAAGCAGAATTCAGTGACCTCTTGGTGACTCCATCCCAGACTTTGTCGATGGTCTTAAGGCAGCCAACTATGTTGAAATGGTCCTTCCAAAACTCTCAGAGGGTAAGGTTAGTGCCTTTGGTCACCTGGAAGCATTGCTGAAATAAAGCTTTTGGATAAAGCTTCTTATAGTTTGAGATGACCTGTTGATTCATGGACTGAAGTAGTAGAGTGGTGTTGGGAGGAAGGAAGTTGACCTTAATGGACTTGAACTCCTCCAGTAGGTCATCTTCAAGGCTGGGAAGATGGGCAGAAGCATTGTCCATAACCAGCAAGACTTTGAGTGGCAGACCATATTCTTCACTACAGGACCAAAGACTGTGTTGATCCATTCCACGAATAAGATCTAAGTGACACATGCCTTCCTATTGGACCTCCACATAATATTTAACTGGCTCTTCTGCACCTTACTCTTCTTGAATGCTTGGGGATTCTCAGAATGATACATGAAAAGGGGTATGATTTTTAAATCCCCACTTGCATTAGCACAGAGCAAGAAGGTTAGACAGTCTTTCATGGGCTTGTGCCCAAGCATTACAGTCTCTTCTGCTATAATGTACATTCTCTTAGGCATCTTTTTCCAAAAAAGACTCGTCTCATAGTAGTTAAAAACTTGCTGCAGCAAGTAATTCTCAGAAATCACAAGCCTTTCAAATTCGCTGACGAAGCCCTCCACTGCCTTAGCATCCAAGCTTGCTGCTTTGCTGGGCCTTATAATACTATGGATGTTTTGAAATTATCAAACCTGCCCTGGCTAGCCTTGAAACTTTCTTCCTCTGACTGACTTATTTCCAGCATCTTTGAGGTGAAATCATCATGCAATGCCCTTGCCTTCTCACAGATAATGTTATCAGTTATGGTATCACCTGTTAACTGCTTCTCATTGATCCACAAGAGAAGCAACTTTTCAACATCTTCTAGAACATGTGGCCATTGCTTTGATATTCTCATGGCCCCTTCTGCTGCATCTACCACCTTTATTTCTTCTTTCTTCTTCAAAATGTGCAGATTATAGATACAGACCAGTTATAAAATCATGAAAGGCCAGTCACATGCACACCACATTCATGCTTTTTAATGATTTCTTTTTTCATTTCCAAAATAATGGTCTCCTTCTTCTTTGTACCTTCCTTTTCAATCTTCTTCTTCATTGGGGCCATTGTTACAAATATTGTTGTAGATCATAGTCACTACTGTATAATTTTACACCAATTACTGCCATACGTATGCAAACACACGTGAACACAATTGTAATGGTACTGTGAAGAGCTAACAACACTGCCTTCATGAAGAGTCAACGCCAAATGAGGCCAATTAGGTGGTATGCCAACTTGAGGTTCCTTTGTTTGACATATGAAAGAAAAAACAAAAACATTGCCCTAGTTAAGCATCATCCCTTCACAAGCCATTCAAGTTCAAATGTGATGTTTGTACTTCAAATTTTTGTTTGTCTGGCAAGCCAAATTTTGCAAAAAAATTTTCCTTGCCCAGCAAAGCCTACATAAACTGGGTTACTCATAAACCGACATTTTACTATATGTGCAATGTTTTACACCCCTCATGTCCCTCCTCTTCAAAGTACAAAGGGAAATGCTTTCTTCTAGCCTGTATTCTCCTGAGTTAGGCTTGTCTATTATAATTACAAAATATTTCATTTCATTTTGTAATTTTAAGTCTTTCCATTTATCTTTTTGTGATCATTGTGTATATTTTTCTCCTTGTTCTACTTACTTCCCACTATATCCATTACTATAAGTCTTGTCTTACTTCTCTGAATTCTACATATTCATTTTGTTTTAGAGAACAATAATATTCCAAGTTGATGAATACCTACTTTGTTCCAGTTCTTTATGACTACAAGAAGTACTCTTGTGAATATTTTAATTTTTCTGTCTTTGACCTTTTTGAGGCATATACCTAGCAATGGGTTCTTTCAGTCAAAAGGGAATTCTTTTTTATTAGAGTTTGCTCATATACGAGATCTGGGATTCTGCCACTACTTTCATTGAATCAGAAAGTAGAGAGAAAGTAGATAAGTCTAGCTTCCCTTTATCTCAAATCACTAAGTTGTTCTGCAGCCTATTAGGGCCAGATCAGGACAAACAATGTTGGTATGACAACCAATTAAAATGATGTTGGCTGCTGTGATGCTGATTAACAATTTTATTAGGCAGTGACATACATGTTCCCCAGAGTTACTACTGGGACCCTTTAACACAAAACTCTAGAATTAAATTTTGGTACTTGGGAAATATAGGACAAGCCTGGAACAGAAGCATAACAATGATGGGCTCCTCCAGTTGTCTAAACATCTACTGTCTATTTTAAACACAGATCACTCCCGCCCTCCCAACACACACAATTTAGTCAGAGTTTCATCTTTCAAAACATAGGGGGTCATTAAGGAGAAGTTCTATTCTCATTCTTACTGTCATTGATAGGGAGTGACTGGTTAGTGGCATGAGGATAATCTTTATGATTGAGAATGAGAGGAAAGTTAATCATAGTAACATATCACATCTGGACTTTTAGAGAGTAAACCTCAAAGGAAAACCACAGAAAAGAGAAGAATCAGAGTACAGAAAGTGGAATTACTCAATTCTTAATTTTTTTGGTCAGGGAGCAAGGAGAATGCTTTTGTATTGGGATACAGAAAGCAAAAAACAGCTAATAAGGAGTTGATACAGAAGATAAATAGAGAAAATAGTAATATAGTAACAATGTAACCAGAATCAGAGAAACTACATCTCATGGTACTGAAAGAAAGTACATAGAAAGATGATAGATTAGAGATCATTAAAATGGAGAAATCACCCTGTTCTCTAGATATGCCTTCTTTTTGGGTGTTTGTGACCCTCATTCTCTTGGTATTCCTCCTACATGTCCAACTACCTTTTCTCAGTCTCTTTTTTAGATCACCATCATTTTCCTTCTCCATAATCACAAGCATCCCCCAAAGCTCTATTCTGGACCCTCTCCATTTTTCTCTATATACCCTCCTTGTGAGTAATCTCTCTTGGTGGTCTCAGTAGCTCCCATGAATTTAGTTATACCACCTTATACAGATGATCTCAGATCTATATCCCAACTCTGAGCTCTCTTCTGAGTTCTTCTCTGCATCACCATTTACTTGTTTGACATCTCCAATTAGATAGCCCTCTGGGCATCTTAAACTCAACATGCCAAAAATCAAACTTGTTATTTTCTCTATTTCTGTCATCTCCCTTGGGTTATGGAAGTCACCCAGAATTATAATCACAGAGTCATTCTTTATTCTTCCTTTCTTCTCTCTCCCTCCACACCCCCACCTTTCACCTAATCTAATCAGTTCACAAATCTTGTGGGTTTTACCTACACAACATCTCTCAAATCTGCTCTCTCCTCCTCACCCACACAGGCACCAGTCTAGTTCAGGATATTGTCAGGTCACACCAGGAATGTTATAATAGTATACTAATTGGTCTTCATAATGGAGATTCATCTCTCCTTATTACTAAATGGAATGGTGTAAATGTAGTTTGCAGATAACCCAAAGCTAGGAGTGATCTCTAACAGATTGAAAGGCAGAGATAGTATCAAACAGTATCTTTTTTTTTCTTTTTGGAGGGCAATTGGGGTTAAATAACTTGCCCAAGGTCACGTGGGTAGGTTTTTGTTTGTGTGTGTTAAGTGTCTGAGGCCAGATCCGAACTCAGATCCTTCTGACTCCAGGGCTGGCGCTCTATTCACTGCACCACCTAGCCACCCTCAAACAGGATCTTGACAGACTACTAAGTTGGTCAAATGTAACAAGATGAAATTTAATAGGAATTGATTTCAATTCTTGTAATGATTATGTTTAAAAGATCAAATTCCCAAGTATGAGATGGGAGAGGTGTGACTAGGCAAAAGTTAGGCAAAGATTGGGGGAGGGAGGAATGGCATGGTTAGTGGACAGCAAGCTCAGTATACATGAACAGCATGATAAAGCAGTCATAAAGGATGAGAGATGTAATATTCTAGCTATATTCTGTCCTGGTCAGATGACATCTGGAGTATTATGTTCACCTTTGTGTGCCATATTTTAAGAAGCATACCAACAAAATGGTGAAAGTTTGGAGGAGGGCAAAACTCTGGCATCTAAACTATAGGTAGTTCACTTAACCTACTGAGTGTCAGTTTCCCTATCTAAAATGTAGATAGTAACACCTGTCACCTAATGTTGTGAGGAACGAATGAGCTGCTGTTTGTAAAGCATTCTGATTTGTCATAAAGATGAAATGACATTATGCAGTAAAATGCTATGCAAAACTAAAAACCAGCATAAAATGCTAGCTATTGATATGATTATAATTAAAATTCCAAGTATAATTATAAGGTTCCATGGGCAATAAAATGGCAGAATTGGACTTTGAAACCAGATCCTCTGATTTCAAAATTCATTGTCCTTTCTCCTGCACCATAACTCTGGCAGTGAAAGGCAACTATATGCCAAATGAGGGATGAATGTATTTCTTTAATCTCAAGCACTGCATATTAAGAGCCAATCCTGTTACCTTAGCATCACAGTAAGGACATCTTTTGACATCTGTTCCCTAAGCAGTACTCAGAGACCACTGACAGAGAGAAGTAAAGATCAAAGCCAGCATTTACAGGAAAAGAAATGAGTCCCTGCAGCTGAATATCAGGTGTGGAAAATTAACATCTGAGATATAACATGACCAGGGCATCGAGGGTCTCCTGCAGGCATCTATTCTCACCACGAACTCCTGGAGTGTCATAGAGGGCAAGGTACCTGAGGTTTAAGGGAGGGAATCAAGCTGCTATGGAATCCTGAGATCTTTTTTTTACACATTCCTAAACATGGTCAGTCTTTGATCTAGACATTCCCTTAATATGGATTCCTATTTCCCAACATATAAAAGGCAAAGTCCTACCAATGAGGGTCATTCCCCTTCCCCAATTTCCATAGACCTCAAAGATTAGCATGGTGCTGGCTCTGTGATGAAAAGCTTGTTGTTTACAGCAGATATTTGGGTTTTGTTTTAACAGCATCTTTTTCATCCTCAATCGAGAAGTCTGTCATAACAAGCCTCTATAAATTATTGCCAATGCTCTCTCTTTACCACCTCCAGCCTTTCATCTATGATATAGGGCCCATAAATCTTGCTCTTACCCACCTTACCACAGTCCCTTCCTGCACTGTCTTTTCATGCTCCTGCTCTCCCTCTCTCTCCCCCTCCTTGCCTCTTTCTTGGCTGCTCTAGACAGAATTTGAGTGCCTGGGCCAAAATGAAAGTGGAGAAGGCAGTGGCATTTAATCAGACTCTGCATGGGACATGCAGATGAAAGAGAATGGAGACTGAGGAATGGGGGAGGAGGGAAGAAGAAACCAGTTTAGCATTCGAAACTGAGTTGTTCGATTCAATTAATTTAAATTAAGAAATGTATTTTAAACACCTTCTGTATGGAAGGCACTGTTTTCAGGACTAGACATGCTGAGATGAAAATAATTAAAACCAACACATTTAAAACCTAAAAAGGGAAGATTTGACATATACACAAATAAGCATTGTAAAAGCCATGGTATGATAAGGAAAATGGAAGCATCTGACCAAGGCCTGATAAACACTATAAAAGAAGTTCAAGGATCTTGACTTCACACTCTAAGATGACTAGATGAAGGAAACAGCAAAGTATCATGTGTGGAGAAGACTGCAGGTTGCACTGAATTCAGGTATTTGAGGTGTTGGTGCCTGAAATAGAATTAGATTCTTGCTTGAACCCAAAGGACAAAATGAGGAACAATGAGTAGAAGTAACAAAGTGGTATATTTAAGCTAAGATATCAAGGAAAAAAACTCTCTAATGATTAGAGTTATGTACTATTAGAATGGGTTGCCTAAGAAGGTAGTGGGTTTGCCTTCCTTAGAGGTCTTCAATGTAGAGATAATGATTTCTCAGATATTAGTTGGGCTTGTTGGCTGCTGAGTTCCCTCTCCAACTTTACAACTTTTTGATTCTGGGAGAGATTGCTTACAATGGGGTACTAAAAGAAAAACAAACTCATGAAGAAAGTAATAGTTCATCTTATCATTGAAGGTTGAGGAGGATTTCAACAAGCAAATATTTAAGAGAATATATTCCAGGCACGGCAATGGCCTATCAGTATACAAGGGTGGGAGTGTAGAGGATGAAATGGGAAGGGAAAGAAATAAGTATATATGTGTATGTGAATATATGCGTGTATGTACATATATGTATCATATATATATACACGTATATACATATGTTATATATATGTATACACATATATATCCATCTACCTATCCATGAATTTATCCACACATATATGTATATACAAAGATGTAATATGTGTACATGAGTGAATATATATACTATATAAAACAAATATATCTATGGATATATACCTATACATGCATGCACACATATTTCTCTGTGTGTTATGTGTGTATATATGTGTGTATGACACTGTGTTCTAGGCCCCATGCTAAGCACTCTTCATAAATATTACCTTATTTCATCCTCACAAGAGCCATGAGGTGCTATTATTATCCACATTTTATAAATGAGGAAACTGAGGCACATAGGAGATAAGTGACTTCTCTTGGATCAAACAACTATTAAATACCTGAGGCCAGATTTGAACTCAGGTCTTCCTGACTCTAGGCTCAGATCTCTACCCACTGAGATACCAGTTACCTCATGAAAACAATATTTATGTTTATTTGTTTGTTTATGGGGAAAAAAGTAAAGATTAGATAGTAGCTTTTGTGAAAAAAGAATCTGGAAGTTTTTCTTATTTACAGGTTCAGTGTGAGTATCTAATATAACATGGTGGCCTCCCAAAATTACTGTGCTCTTTGGAATAATTAATAGAGACATCTTTTCTGGAACATGGTCAGTGATTAGCCCCAGTCTCCTCTGGCCTGGCTATATCATATTGGGAGTATTGAATTTGTACCTGGGTGCCATGTTTTAGGAATGATATAGATAAATTAGAAAACAGGCTGCCAAATTAAGATGCTCAAAATGGTGGGAAAGTTAGAGACCATATCCTCTGAGAACTAATTCAATGAACTAGTCTGGAAAAGAGTTAGAAACCATACACTTAAGTGCCTTCAAGTATATGGAAAAGCTATCAGTTGGAAGAGTCAAATCAATAAGCATTTATTAAGTACCTTCTAGGTACCTGGCAATGTGCAAATTGCTGCTACTGTCTGTCCTTCCTTCCTGGCTTGGCCTGGGACTTATTGTTGGCCAATCAATAAGAGCCAGAGTGATTTGGGTTTAAGGCTGGTCTTTAAAAGAAAAAACAAAAACAAAAGTCTCAGAGATTGAAATTTCCATTACCTTTCAACAAAGTGCCCGCAGATAAAGGTGTGATACTCTATGTGGAAAGAGGGAAAGAAGAAGGAAAGGAAGAAAGGAAAGAAAGAGAGAGAGAGAAAGATAGAAAGAAAGAAAGAAAGATAGAAAGAAAGAAAGAAGAAAGAAAAAGAAAGAAAGAAAGAAAGAAAGAAAGAAAGAAAGAAAGAAAGAAAGAGAAAGAAAGAAAGAGAGAAAGAAAGAAAGAAAGAAAGAAAGAAAGAAAGAGAGAGAGAAAGAGGGAAGGAGGGAGAGAGGGAGAGAGGGAAGGAGGGAGAGAGGGAGAGAGGGAGGGAGAGAGAGAGAATTAAAAAAAGAAAGGAAGAATTAAAGAAAGGAAAGAAGAAAAAGAAAGAAAGACATGTTGCCAGCAGGTCAGTTTGGTCCCCAGTGGGCAGCTCCTTTTCTACTCACAGAGGTTGCTGTTTGTCCTTCCTTCTCAAAGAAGACCATGACATCATGGAGGTGGTACCATGATAAGCAAGTGAATTGGATTTAAATTAGGGAGGGCTATGCAAAGCCAGCAGCCTCACTTTCTCCTCCAGAGCCATTTAGGTCCAGTGGCAAGATATAAGTCTGAGGATACCAAGAAAGATAAAAAGTGTCCCAGGCCTAGAGGAGTTCACAATTTGATGGGAGAGATAACATGCAAAGAACTACGTACAAGTATATAAGTTCTTCTTTGAGCTCCAGAAGGTGCAAATGGATTGAATAGAAATTGTAGTCAGATTCGATATGATAATTAGAACTTCCCAAAGGTAAAATGGACCACATCTAAAAGTGATAAATGTTTAGAAAATGAATTCTTTAAATGCTTATTAAAATGATCACTGTTGGAGAGCAGGGTGGGAAAATGGATTTTTCCCAAGGGGATTCCTATTCAATTCTGGGTTGCACTTCTAAGGTCCTTTTCTAACATGAGATGGCTAATGTGTAGGAGAGTGCTGTTTAATCCATGTGGCTGGAATATAGGTTGGGTGAATATCTTACTATTTGAGATTGACTAGATGAAACATGGAGGGTATGTGAACTCTGTGTGTGTGTGTGTGTGTGTGTGTGTGTGTGTGTGTGTGTGCTGATGGATGCACAGAGCTCAGCAGGTTCCAGGAACTGGAAGAATAAAGCTTGTTCATTATTGATTTTTCTCTCTGCTTATTTAGAACTATAACAGGTGGAAGGAGGGAGAAGGTAACTTCACACCCTGGACATCCTTTGGTGTTTGCAACAAACTGGAACCTTAATAGTTTAAAAATAAACAAATAAATAGATATTCATTCAATTCCCTTCCTTCCACATCAACCAAGGGCAAAATCTTCATGTTTTTTTTCTTTGCAACTAGCAAAAAAAATATGCCAAGCCCAAGAACCTTTGGGATCTTGCTCAAGTCAATCCTACAAAACAATAATACATAAATAAATAAAATAGGCTCCAATGGGGTACACATATTGCTAAGAAGCTATACTCCACTTAGAATCTAGTGGTGGTTATGGTTGTTTTGTTTTATTTTTTTCTCCATTGCATTCTGTTTTCTGAGAATTAATAAATTCATAACTAGTAACAAATGAGACCTTAGAGATAATCTAAGCCAGTTCCTTCCTCTCATGACACTTTGTCTAGGCAGCCTTTCTTATAATACAGGGAACAGCAGGGACAGAAATAAAACCCAGGTCTTCTGATTTTCAGTCCAGTGTTCTTTGCACTGTATCTTTAATTCAAATCACTTGTCTGATCCAATATCCTGAGTTTCTCTGGACATATTTTTGCTTCATTACTTGAATGAAAACTGGATTTCATAATGCAAATCCCTCTGACTTAATTAGGACCTGCAGACATTTTAATTCAAAATAAAGGGGGGAAAATTGGAGTTGGTTGGTTAGATGGATCAAGGACCAAAAAATAAGAGGGAAGAATAAAAGGAGATCTTTGAAAATACTGAAATTCCACACATCAAATCCAAACAGAGAAGGTAGTTGTGATATAGTAGGCAGCAGGGAGCCACTGAGTAGGCAAATTGACATTCTGTTCAATTCAATTCACCAATTTCCAGTGCTGAAGGAATGATATTAGCCACTGGAGATAAAAAGATGAAAAATGGCAGAGGTTCTGAACTCAAGGAGTCTCATATTCTACTTGGGGACTGGGGCATGAGAGAGAGACACAAATAAATATGGCATAAGTCAGAACATGGTCAGGGCAAGGGAGAAAGTCAGGCAAAGTGTTCTAAGAAAATTTGAGAAGAGGGGAGAGATTATTATCATTTCACTCAATGGGGGATATGATACAGTTATCATATGTACCCTAAGAGAAGTTAAGAATGAAATCCTATATTCCAGATTTTGGAAGAAGGCAATCTGAACAAATGCATAGTGGCAGAAAGAAGGGAGGTACATGATTGAGGCATGTCGGGATCCCAGGTTTGCTGAAATATAGAATATATGCATTTAACAATCTACTATGACTATTTATACTCTGTCTCATAAAAGAAAGAAAGATTTGGCCAGAAAACCAACTAAAAGAAATGTAGGAAGAACTAAATGGGGAAATGGAACTCTTGAGGAAAAATCTCAGAAGGTGAATTAAGAGCTTAGCATAAGAACCAGAAAATCTTACCAAAGTAGTAGCTATCCTGAAGAATAGAATAGAATAGATGAAATAGAGAGAGGTATGAGCTAAGGCTCAAAAGGTCAGGTCAGGTGGACCTTAAATGCCATACTAAGGAATTTTTATTTTGTCCTAGAGACAAGAGGGACTGCTGAAGAAGGTTTTTAAGCAAGGAAACAATCAGACCTTTGGATGACGTAAGTGAAGTTGTAAGGAAGATTAATCTAAGTGTTGTATAGGGTGAATTAAAGCTGAAAAACATTAGAAATGGGGGAAAACAGTTATCAAGGTAATTATAATAATTCTGACGTGCTTTTATAAAGTCCTGAAACAGGGTAATGGCAATGAGAAAAGAAGGAAAAACATATAAATATCATTTTGACAGAAGAATATGGTACTTCCAGTAAAGATGACTATGTGAAAGCTTCCAACTGAAAAAACATTTCTTCTTAAAACCACTTCCAGAACAATAAGAGAATATAAGAAAAGAAGCAAAATATTTTAAAATAGAAGAATGGAAAGAAACTTTTGTAACGTAGTTCTTTCTTCCTCACTTTGTTCAGTCATTTTTCAGTTTTGTCTGATAAATCCAATTTGGGTTTTCTTAGCAAAGTTACTGGAATGGTTTGCTATTTCCTTCTCCAGATAATTTTACAAATGAGGAAAATGAGGCAACCAGGGTTAAGTGATTTACCCAAGGTCTCACAGCTATTAAACATCTAAGGCTGGATTTGAACTCAGGACGAGTAGTTTTCCTGACTCCAGACCTGCCACCTAGCTGCCCAAAATCAGTATTGCCCATATATTAAATAATAAAAAAGTTAAATCCTTCAGAGAGGTGAAATAATTAAACTAGAACAATTTGTATGATTGTAGCTCATCAGAGAAACTAGTACTATATCTAGAGATCTAAGAACTACTTGCATACATGGTTGAGATCATGGGAGCTGATAAAACCACTAAATAAATTAGTTTAGAGTGAAAAGAGAAGGAAGCCTAAGTTAAAGCCTTGAGAAGGAAGGATACATGCTTAGAAAAGGCAAAATAAATAATTTAATAGAACAAGAAATATAGAATCTAAATAATTCCATTTCACAAAAATTAATTGAAAAAGTCATAAATGAACTTCTGAGAAAAGAGGAAGAGGGACCAAATAATAGTAGCAAATTAATGTTTTAAGCATAACACACATGTATATATGTACATGTGCTTATTATTTTATATAACTTGTCATTTCTTTGCTACAGGGTCTTCCTTCAGTTGAAGGCATAGCAATTTGCAGAATGGCAGCTTCTCCAGAATCTATAATATATGTATGTATATATATATATATAAAGAGTTGTCTTAGGTTACAATGATTTCTCGGAGGGAAAAGGAAGATTAAAGTTACCTTATCAAATTCCTTCTTTCAAATAAATATGGTCATGATATCCAGATCAGGATATGATAAAGCATTGACAGAAAACTTTAGAGCTCCATCTGTCAATACAGATGAATAAAAGACAAGCATAGAAGTCGCAGCAATAAATTTTTAAAATTTTACTATGACCACATTGGAGTTATACCAGGAATACAGAAATGTTTCAATATTAGAAACACTATAGCGACAATAGATCTTATTAATAGAAAAAACACAAGCAAATATTTTCTATTTCCTGGTTATAGCAGCGGTTCTTGAAAAAAAAAAGCTTACAACAAAATATAGCTCTCATTTATGTTAAATACACTGAAAACTACAGGAATAGATAATAAATGAATATTATTCTCAAAATAAGAGCTAACATTTTTTGCAATCTAGAAGTACTAGAAATATTTCTAATAAGGACATGGAGAGCACAAGGATATCCACTTTTTTTTTCACTTATTTGATATAGTTCGAGAAATTCTAGGTATTAAAATAAGCTAAGAAAAAGAAATTGAAGAAATAAATAACAGCAGAGAAAAGAAAAAAATGTTTTTCCATTTGCAGATGATAAGATTGTTTAAACAATCGCAGAGATTCAATAAAATGAAATAATTATTTTATTAGAATAGCAGGATATCAAACAAATCAACAAAATTCATTGGCTTTCCTCTTTAATATTAACAAAATCTAAATGAAAGAGATAGAAAAAGATGTTCCATTTACAATGACTACATTTAACCTAACAACACATAATCAAGTTATATATGAATACAAGTAAAATAATATTTATTAAAATAAGAAATTAAATCAATGTCTATGATTAAAGAATATCTATGTAATAAAAAGATGATTCTAACTAAATTAATGTATACATTTTGTATCAAATAAATAAAATGATAAATGTTTTTCTTCACAAAACTGGCAATATTAATAACAAAATTAATGTTGAAAAATGAAAGATCTAGAATCTTAAGGAAAATAATGAAAATAGGTAGAAATGAAGGATATAAGATATTAGATAATTTCAAAATATATTAAGTAATTACTAAACTTATTATGTTTGGGTTAAATACCAAACTAAAAAACAAAACAAAACATTGTGGAACAGATCAGGAAAGCAGGTCCATAACAATGGCCTAGTATTCAATAAACTCAAGGACACAAATGACCAGAAGAAGAATTCCTAAATAAAAAAAAAAATCAATTACTTATAAAAAGTCACTTTTTATAATGGTAGAAGGAGAAAGAGACAGATCTAGAAATATGGAAACAGAGACTGAGGGAATGAGGGAGACAGAGGCAAAGAGACAGAAAGAGATAATAAGAAAGATAAATAGTTCATTAAAATGAGCCTAAAATCAAAACTAAAACAAACCGACTAATATCAACATGGACTTATAGTGTATATAATGTTCCCACAAGTATAATCTCCCACCTCTGCCAAGAAGAAAGGGAGATATATCTTCTCTCTTCTTTACAAATAAACATAGTAAGAAGCAGAACCAAGATGATAGAGTAAAGGCAAGGGACTTGCCTCAGATCTCCCCCAAACCCCTCCAAAGATCTTTTAAAAATGGCTCTGAACAAATTCTAGAGCAGTGAAACCCAAAAACAGATGGAGTGAAAAAAAAATCCCCAGACTAAGACAATTTGGAAGGTAGACAGGAAAGGTCTATTGCACCAGAGTGAGGGAGAAGCAGAATCCAGCACAGGCCATACCAGCAAAGTGAGTAAATCATTGACATCTGCAGTGATTTCTGGACCTCTCAGCCCATAGAAACTAAAATCACCTTAGAACATCAACAGGAAAGGCCTGTTGCATCTTAGAGACAGTGTAGTCCAGCACAGGCTGTGCCAGCATAGACCCAACCCTGGGCAAACCAGGAGCAGGTCTTGGGAGTAACTGAATCAGCAGTGGTGGTGGTGGTGAACAACTGGTCAGAATTTTATAAAGGTCTCTGTTGGCACTGAGGCAGGACTCTGTCGCTTTGCCCACACTTGGATCTGGGTCACTGTCCTGGTTGTTAGTCTTGGGGCAATGAGGAGAACTGGTACAACAGAGTTTGTGGCAGCAGTGGAGAGGATATCCTTGTCACAGTTCCAGGGCAGAAAGCTCTCAGAAAAACTTGGAAAAACTTGCATGGGCTGATACGAAGTGAAATGTACTGTGTACAAAGCAACAGCAACATTGTAAGGTGATCAGCTGTGAATGACTTAGCTATTCATAGCAATACAGAAGGACTTATGATGGAAGGACTTATGAGGAAAAATGCTACCCATCCCCAGAGAAAGAACTTGTGGTATCTGAATACAGATTGAAGCATACTCTTTTTTTACTTTCTTTGTTTTTCTTTATTTTTTTATTCTACAACATAACTATTATGGATATGCTTTGCATGACTACACATGTATAACCTGTATTGAATTGTTTGCCTTTTTAATTGGGATGTAAGGGAGAGAGGGATGAAGAGAGAGAATTTGGAACTCAAAGTTTTAAAAACAAATGTTAAAAATTGTCTTTTCATATAACTGGGGAAAATAAAACACTAAATAAAAATAAATTAAAATTAAAATTAAAATAAAAATTCATCTTCACAAAAATAAATATAATTAGAATTTCACATTATTCAGTTTCTATTTTTATTGTTATTGTTTTTCCAACTTAGATTATAGCAGTCTTTATGTATATTGTTTCTATAGTTCCGATTTCTTCACCTCAAATAAATTCATTTAAACCTTCTTATATTTTTCTCTTCCATGTTTCTCTGTATTCTTCATAGTAATAATTTCTTATGATGCATTATTATTCCAATATCTTTATTATATTCTTCAATTTCTTCAAATCTACTTTGTTTCTAGGTCTTTGCTGTAACCAAAAAGTACTGCTATAAACATGTTGGTATATATGGCATTTTTCCTTCTATCTTTGACCTTGTGATTTCTCCGTGGCATACCCATACCAGTGGCAGTGGCAACTTTCAGCAAAAGCTACAAGCATTCTAACAACCATTTTAAGACAATTTCTCTTCAGAATGGTTAGCCCAATTCACAGCTCTGCTATGTTCATACTTGCCATTCTACAATACTTCTAACATTATTGTCTTTTTTTTGTTATCATTGCCAATTTGATAAGTGTGAAAAGAGATATTCAGATATGATATCAAAGCATGTAATCCTTTTAGTGGGCAGAATGCAATTGACTCAGGATTTTTTCATTTTATTCAATTCTTGTTCATATCTTCTCACAAACACTTCATAAAGATTATCTGAGAGTTTACATGGAGACAAATATCATCTGTTTTGGTTACATGATCAATATGACTCATTCTGATTGTATTGGAACCTTATTCTCAGATATTATCTCCTGGTTGTAATTTTACAAGTTTTTTTTTTCCTCACTTAAGTCTCTCTGGTCTGTGTCCTACCTAGGGAAATTCTAGATACTTTAGCATCTGGATTATATTGATTCCCTCAAAGGGTTCACCAATAATAGGAGCTTAATATCCCAAGGACATAGTATTTTATTGGTATATACATATATTCCTTCCATAGAAGCAGATCATAATGCCTTGGCCATTTACTAAATGGTCTTAGTTTGCTGCTGTGGATGACAGCTTAATCTCCTGATAGGCAGCCCATTTGAACTTCTCTATATTTATTATGTAAATTTTTCTTAAATGATAAGCATTCAATCCATTAGTAGGGCCATACTCAAAATCTTTCTGCTTGGAAGCAGCTGCCTGGGCTTCTGTTCTACTGGTCTAAACTTTGAGAATCTAGGTTACCTTTATACCATAATTAGCCATCACAGGTGGACTTTAGAAGACTTTCCAAATTAATAATCTCTAATTAGGCTGCAAACCTTAGCAATTCTTTCTTTATTTATTTAATCAACAAACCTTAAATGTCTTTTAGGTGCCAGAAACTTTGCTTAGTGGAGATGGGGTAGAGATAAAAATGAGGCAATCCCTATTTGCAAGGAACTTATATTCTAATGAGGGAAACAACAGGCAAATAAACAGCATAAATATAAAGAGAAAAAATGCAAATATACACATTAGCTAAATATAAGTTTTATTGGAAAGAGGGCACTAGCATTTGGTGGGGATCAGATAAGACATTTTACGGAAGATGGTGTCTGTCCTCCACCTTAAAGGAAGAAGAACTTCATGAGGAAGACATATGAAGCAAGTGTGGGCCATGCATGTGGAATTACTAGTACAAGTGAACAGAGATAGGTGATGGAGTGTTCCATTTGAATAACAGCCAAAACTGCAACACCAACTTTGGTATGACTTGGAAGACTGGAAAGGGCAACCATCTATTTTAAGCAGACTTCAATAGTCTAGGACATCCTTAGTCTGGCATTAATAACTGGAGCCTTTTTCATAATCTAGTAAACTAGTAAATCCTGAAGTCTAGTTTATGACTTGAACAACTTGAGCTTGGCAAGTGACACAGACCAAGACATAAACACTCTTGAGCTCAACCACACACCCAGCTTCCAATCTACTTGAATGTTGCCAGGACACAGAGTTAATACATTAGTTATCTCCATCTGCCCAGGCATGAGCATCATTGATTGGGTTGCAGTTTACAATCAATGATTGTAAATACCAGTTGAATGTACCCTCTTTCCCTACTCCCCTGACCCCCGACTAGTCCTAATCTATTATCTGTTTCCAAATCCGGTAGTTATCCACAACCTAAGGTTCAACCTATAGAGATACTCCCTTATACCACTCTCTAGTCATTTTCTCATCCTAAATGAAGTCACAAATCAGTCTGAACCCAATACTGGTAAGCAACATAAGCATTCTTTCATTGTTTACAAGTAAGGGGAAAATCACTGCCATGCTTAATTCAGTAAATGATGGTGAGTGCCTGAAAATCTGAGCACAGGTAGAAATTCCTAAGCCAAAGCTTAAATGTAAATCAAAGAATTCCATTTCTTGGGTTCATTTCATTAGTAGACTTAAAATTATAACTAATCTAAAAGTTAAAGGGCATATGCTTCATGTAAGCAGTCTTCAGCATATTAGCAATGTGAGAAAAAACAACAGAAAGAATTTTTTTTTTGCTTTTTTTGGAGGGCAATTGGGGTTAAGTGACTTGCCTAAGGTCACACGGCTAGTAATTGTATCAAGTGTCTGAGTCTGGATTTGAATTCAGGTCCTCCTAACTCCAGGGCTGGTGCTCTATTCACTGAGCCACCTAGCCTCCCCAAGAAAGCATTTTATAAAGGACTCTAGTAATAAGACTGAGATAGACAATATGAATGCTTTGCTGATATCCCTAAGAAATTAAAAGAACCAGAGGAGAGGGGAAGGCAAGGCAATTGGGGTTAAATAACTTACCCAAGGACACACAGCTAGAAAGCTTCAAGTGTCTGAGGTTGGATTTGAACTTAGGTCCTCCTTACTCCAGTGTTGGTACTTAATTCACTGTGCCACCTAGCTTCCCCAAGAAGGTAGCCATTTTTAGAGTAAATTATTTAGAGAAGGTTTATGGGAAAACAGAAAAATTTCACAGTACAAGAAGACATGGATAGATTGTGGTCTGAGTTAATGAAGGAGAGAGTACAAAGTCTGATGAACTCATGGATCCTTCAAAGTATAGTCTGTTCAAGAATAGTAGGCATGGCAGTTAAGTACTTCATTCTTCTCTAGCAACTGCAAACACAAGGGATTCATCATATTTTTCTTCCCTTGCATGAAATGTTACATTTTTGTTGTCAAATTTGACTGTGAGTATTACTTACTCTGGGCTTCAGATGGACTTTCAATTACTTTTTTTCAATAAATATATATTTTTAAAGTGTAACTGGTGGCAACAACAAAGCTATTCATTCATGTTCCTCTGTGTATATGCTTCCATTCCACATGTTTCAGAGGGTATTTTCATCAATTAAGACATAATGAACTTAAAGATAGCATATTGCTAACAGTCTTCATCAATCTATGGATATGCTAGATATAGTGATGTATAGAAGACTGTAGTGCTGTTCTCCCGCTTATGATGTCATCCTGGCCTTGCAATCCATCTGAAATATTGGGTTTTATTAAGCAATTCACCCAGTATGCATAGTATTATGAATCAAGGTTATATCTCGTAGACTTTTGCTTTTTAGTGGTAGTCACAGCTGTGATAAAAAATGGCTGATTTATTCTCAGTTTTTGTTCTGCATTCGCCTTGGAGTAAATTCAACAAGAGGAAAAAAAAATTAAGTGTAGAATCTTCAGAACCCTGCAGAAAGAAATTCATCAGAAGGTGATTTTACTCCTGGGGAACATTTTTTTTTTCTAAAGGGTGTGTATAGCTCAAAGAAATCTAGGGGGGGAAATCCCTATAAAAAAGCCTGACCCTACATATTGGCACATTAAGTAGCTACCTATGTGGAATAGATGGTGTTATTAGAGGGTCTTCAGAAGGTCTGAATAGAAACAGACAATAAATACAGAACAAAAATAGAACTCTTTTCTTACTGCCATGCTATAGCATGTCAAATTCCTACAAAACAACTTCTTTAGAAATCTTCCAAAAAAATCTTAGTTAAAATGAAAATGCTAGTATGGATAAAAAATAAAATCAGTAAAGTGAATTTACTACATTAATTAGCTGCTTAGCTAATGCTGGGGTTGTGGTGAGAACATTATATTTGAAGTTAGGAAATGCATATCATGAATTCCAGCTTGGCAACTTGCTACCTAAGTGAGTTCTGGCAAGTCACATTCATTTCATCTAATTTCTTCCTCTTCAAATGAGAAGATTGGACTGAATAATCTCTAAGGTTGCTTCCCGGTCTATAAAATGAAGGGCAAGAAACAGTGGAATACAGTTCAAGTCAGTTTCCATGTAAGGAAGAAATACGGAGGTTCCAGCTCTATGATCCTATACATTAAAGGAACGAGTGCACAGGAAAGGTCAGCTTTGATTTTGGGAAGGAACATTGTCCCAGAGTAGGGTGTCATAATTCAGTGTCAAAAATAGCCAGCATGGGGGCAGCTAGGTGGCTCAGTGAGAAGAGCGCTGGCCCTGGAGTCAGAAGGACCTGAGTTCAGATCTGGCCTCACACACTTAACACAAACAAACAAAAAAACCTAGCCATGTGACCTTGGGCAAGTTACTTAACCCCAACTGCCCTCCAAAAAGCAAAAAAAGCAAAAAAAAATGGCCAGGACACAGCAAGAGACTATAAAGGAACCGGACAGGAAGTTCAAGAGCAGGAAGAGGGTCCCACTCATGGGATGGAACTGTTCTGAAAATGGACTCCCCTCTTTGCTTGGGATTAAGCCTTAGCTACTGTGCATTGATTTTATTTTTAAATACTTATTGGTTATAATACAGGGCAGATGATACTATGGCATGTATGAAATGGATTTGTGTCACAATTTACACTGGTAGTCACAATCAGCACGGAGTTTCATATAATCTCATTATCTGAATCCAAATGCAGCTTGATTTGCAGCAGTAGCTGTCTTAAAAAGAAGCTTAAAAGAAAATACCTCATAATATGAGTTCTAGGCCCCAAAGATAGCTGCCTTTAAAAACTGTTCATACTTTTTACAACTTTCTCATTCTGTGTTCCACTAGGGAGGAAATACTGTATTTTGAATTATGAGACTAGAGTTCAAATTTGAGATCTGCTACATGATGCCTGTGAGTTTGGGGGAACCACTCTGCTTCTAAGGGCCCCCACTTTTCCATCCGTAAAAAGGAGCTATTCTGTAAAGTTTCTTTAAATTTAAATTCCTATGGTACCAAGTTATATATCCCCTGTGGGGCTCAGTTTCTTCAATGTGTAAAATAAGAATTTGGATTAATGATCCCTAAGGCCATTTTATCTCTAGATTCTATAACCCTATGACTCTTTTAATTTCTTTTAAATCTCCAGTGTTTTTGTTTCTTTCCCTACAATTCCGTATCATTCTTCCCTTTAACTAATAAAAGATTTCACTATAGTATCTTAATGTAAATTTTAACATATACACCAGAAAATTGTACTTCAAATGTTCTATTCCTAGAATAAAAGGGAGGTTGCCAATACACAATCTTTAGACCTGGGTTTCAACTGAAGGGAGAATTAGCATGTGACACCTTAAATTATAGTGACTATATCTATATCTACATCTATATCTATATCTATCTATCTATCCATATATATATATATATATATATATATATATAGAGAGAGAGAGAGAGAGAGAGAGAGAGAGAGAGAGAGGTATATGTTTATGAATGTTTGACATGCATCTTCTAAACAGTTAAAACATAGTCATCAAAGTTGGTTGAGAGACATGTCAGTAATTCAGGATACAACAATTTCTATTTTAGTGAATATGTAGTTGAGACTGTGAAAGAGTTTGGATTTTCTATTTTTTAAAATTTAATTTATATACTCCCTTTTTTTCTGAGTAACACAAAGTGATTCAGATAAGTCAGAAGCAAATTAAAATGAGTCCCCATAGTTACCTTTTGAGAAAAACAAAGGCTGGAATTATTTTATTTTATGTACAACAAAAAAACCCATGTAGCAAAGAAATTCAAACTAACAATAATGGAACCCTGTCAGCCCTTCCATTGGAATTCTTATTGAATATATAAAAGCTGGCGTTAGATACTTATAAGCAGGGCAAAGCAAAAGAATACTGTCTCAGTGCCAGCAAAGAGATCCCTGCAATCCCCTTCCACCAGCTACTCAATTACCCCCACCATCTGTGGGTCCAGAGCTCTGAAAGGAGCCATGGCTGCTGCTGCTGCTGCTGTTGCTGCTGCTGCTGCCGCTGTCATTGCCACTGCCATTACCCCCTCTGCTGCCCCAGGCCTGGGGCTGGACCACACTCCCAGGCCCCACAGAGTTCTCCCACTGACCTTCCACACCACCCTTGGTGTTTGTGGGTTGAGAAGACCAGAAATTGCCACACATGCCAGTTATTCAGTTCCCTGAGGCCTATTCTGTCCCTGTCTGCTGACATAGTCCATGCTGGACTATGCTCTGCTCCCATCCTGGAGCAATAGACCCTCCCTGTTGATCTAGGTTGACCTGGACTGGAGATTATTTCACTTTCTAATTTTGTGGGTTCTGTAGCTCTAGAATTTGTTTAGAGTCATTTTTACAGGTATCTGGAGGAGGTTAAGGGAAAGCTCAAGAAAGTCCCTGCTTTTACTCTTTCATTTTGACTCTATCCCATCCCTGTAAACTAAATATCCAAGACCTCCCCTGCACAGTTGAACTCCTTGCACCTGGAGTTCCATATGTATGCTCATTTCTCTTATAATAATTGCAGTTATAACCCGTGTCACAACTCATAGACTTATGATATTTTGGGGGAGATTAACATCCCTAATCCAGGCCTCCCTCAGGAGGGAAGTAATCCTCCCCAGGATTACTTCAATAGCTTACTGATTGGTCTCCATATTTTTAATCTCTTTAATACCCCTAGTAAATTGTTGTCAGACTGACTGATTTTACTGCCGCATCCCTTTGATCACCGAACTACGATGTTTGTAAACTTAGGCCTCCTTATTGCAGATGGGTGAAATGAAAAAGGTTCTGAAAACTTTTAAATGTCATAGATATGCAAATATTTTAGGAAATAAAAACAAATCCACAAGCATGTGTTAAGCATACAGTGTCTTCATAGCACCCTTCTAAGCCCTAGGCTTACACAGAAAATATGAACATCAGTCTTTGTCTTAAAGTGGCTTGTAAAGCACCAGAGAACTGATCCATACTTTGTTGCATCTCAGCCTCAGCGACTGCATTAAGTGCATACTCATCTGTGAACAAAAAGTCATGCACCAACTCTCCTTCAACTTTGTTCTTGGCTTATAGCCTTTTCAAGATTAGGGATTGTTTTGTTTATTATTCTTACATTAATATCCCCAACACCAATCATTGTCTTGTATGTAGCAGGCATTTCATAAATGCTTATGGATTGATTGACTCTACTGTACAAACATCTGAACCTGCTATTCACCCTTACCTCTCAAGTTTGATGTACTCCTAAAGTATTTCAGAAGAAGGGAAATTAGGATATAACGAGATTTGCACTCCCTCTTACTTCCAGCTCTTAGAAAAGCTAGTTTCCTTCAAAACTCATCTCAAGTACTACTTTCTACACAAACCTTTTTCTATTCTGCTTAGCAGTTAGTACTTCCCCCCGCCTCCTGCCATTACCATGGATTTACTTTTTATATTATACATTTATTTGTGTATATCCATGTGGTTTCACTTGGTAGACTGTAAGATTCTTGAGGCCAGAAACACTTCTTTTGTTTTCTGTATCTCAAGCATACGTATTCTACTTTATCTCCTACAGTATTTAACATATAGTAGGCATTTAATAAATGCTTGTTAATTGTTAATTGATTCAGCTCTGAGCTGAAAAGTCAGCAGGCTCCAAATGGAATAAATCAGCCAGCCAGCAAATCTTTACAATGTTCCCAGAGGGGGCATAACATTACACTAAGGCCTTGTTTGCTTGCTCATCTCTTAACTTTAATTAGAGGTGGAACAAAGTTGCAATATTTTTTTAAATATGTATCCCTATAAAGGAAATAGGCTGCTACTAGCACAAGAATCATTTTTTTTTACTAAGAATGGCATCTGTGTCATGGGGTCCACTTCCTCACCCTTCTCTCCCCAATGTCTATATCAGTTTCCCTACTTTTCACAGACAATAGAAATTATCATTTTTCAAGGCTCTGCTCATATGCTAACCTCCTCAATGTTATTTTCTTAAATTTCTCAAGCTAAATGGCATTCCCTGATTTTTTCATCCTTCTCTCTAGGCCCTTCCCCACCTACTTTCTACAATTTCATTTGCCTTTACAGTTATTTATGTGTGTGTCAGGCCCTACCAACAAGGAGTTTATACTGTGTGAATGGTGGTCAGAAGAGGAATAGTTTCATCCCTAATACCACAGTGGATAGAGTGATGGGCCCAAAGTCAGAAAAATTCATCTTTCTGAATTCAGATTTGACCTCAGATACTCACTAAATGTGTGACCCTGGGCAGGTCACTTAACCTTCTTTACCTTAATTTCTCATCTGTAAAAAAATGAGCTGGAGAAGCAAATGGCAAACCACTCCAGTGTCTTTACCAAGAAAACCCCAATGGGGTCACAAAGAGTGGAACATGCTATAAATGAATGAACAATACTATACCATAACTTTCATAGTAGGTAATAGAGAAATATGTGTAGTAAATATGAAGAAATATGTGTCAAATATGGTTGTGGAACAGTGATGGTTGCCATGGTACTCCCGATAGTGGAAAGAGTAGTTTGTATTAGTTGACATTGTCATTTAAAAAACAATTCCCATGATGTGAATAAAACAAGGATTGTTATAGCGAAAGTGTGTGTGTGTGTGTGTGTGTGTGTGTGTGTGTGTGTGTGTTAGAGGGAAAATACAGGGAAAGAGGGAGCGTATATCACATTTTATGAAAGACCCTTAAACCACAAAGATGCATTCCCTTCCAGGATCCACACTTGAATATTTGTCTATTTAGTAGGACCTGCTCTGCTGGTCTAGCCTTCAAGACCTCACAGTCACCTTTATGCCATAATGAGGGATTATGATAAGACTTTAGTGGAAGGTTTGGCTCCATGCTTCACATTTAAGGAAATAGAAAACTATTTTATTTCCTTGACTCTTTTTCCCCTTTTAAAGAAGAATGAAATGTAGCTCTAATCTGATAATTAATTTTGCCCTTCATTAATTTTGTTAATTTCACTGAGTTTGATGACAAGGAAGCAACAGAACTCTGACTTGTGGCACAAAAAACTCTATGACTATCCAAAGTTCATTCCTTCATCATTCGTTTTAAGTCTAGAGTGCTTTTCTTAAACAATTATGTAGGTAAGTGCATTCAATTAAATTCAATTAGTTAGGAACTGTGCTAGGTTGTGGGAATACAGTGTGAAAAATGAAAACAATCCTGTCCTCAAAGAGTTTATAGTTTTTTAAAGGAGAAAAGGATATAGACGGATCAATACAAAATATGGACAAAGTAAAATGCAAAATGGTTTCAGGGAAGGGATGAGGAGGATCACTAACAACTAGAAGAATTGGGAGAGTCTGGCTATACTGGAAGAGGTAGCAATGACCTGACCTTTGTGTGGAGATAAGAATTCCAAGAGATGGAAGTCATCAGGATAGGATTGTTTCCCATTTTAAAAATGAGAAAACTTTGTACAAGTCTTACTCCAATATCTCATTCTGGCTATGTATTTGTGAAAGTTGTATGGGTGGCTCACAAAATACAATGTGGTAGCTTAACCAATTCTGAATGGCTTTTAATCTAGGTCTAATGATACTCTGTGCACTTGTCATCTGAGTAGCAGCTCAGACAAGTTTGGTGTGTTGACTTCTAGTTGATAGAGGTTTTGGTCATGGCACCATATAAAGGTCACATAGTAATGTCCAGAGGGGTCACCATTCTGCATCAGTAGATAATAATTCCCACACACATGAAAGTAATGGAAGCTTGAAGTATCAAAATATAGTCGAAGTATTTCAATTCTGAGAAGCAAAATAATTCATCCATGGTCAAGGGGCTGGTAAATGTCAGTGATGGAAGTAGAGCCAATGTTCTTAGCTTCCAGATTAATGATCTTAGTATTACAACAAGGTGCCTTCTTATTGTGTAATTGTTTAAAAAGCAACATATAATAACGGTGTTTCCAGGGGTTAAGGTGAGAGTTTTAGATGAGGGAGGGTGAGGATTTGTTGCTAATTACCAAGATATTGAATATTCTTTAAATATTTATTAATAAAGATGTTACAATGATTAAAACTATGCCTAAATAGATTAAGAACATGACAGTCTCCTAACTCATGATAAAACCTCATCAGGGAGCAACACTAAGTAGAGGAGTCTACAATGTGGGTTATAATTGAGAAAAAAACACATTATGGTACACACATCATTAATGTTGATTAGAAGTTTTGAATTTTTTTTTGCTGTTTCAACTAGACCAAGGATCTTTCCATACTTTAGGTGACTAATTAAGGCAAGCAAGGACCACTTTATTATTTTTAAAGATATTTGTATCTAGACCTAATTTTCCATTCTCGTTCCATTACTTGTCTCCAGATCTCAGTTTCCTCCTATATAAAATGGGTGGGGGTGGGGGTGGAGAGGAGGGATATTGATCAAAATCAGTACTTAAAATGAGATCAATTTTGGTTTTAAAAAAAGTATGGCAGAGGCAGAGCCAAGATTTAGGGTTAGAAAAAAAACAAAAACAAAACACCAAGCTGAACTTTCCCAACATTCCTCTCCAAACAAATTTAAAATAACACCTCAAATAAAATTTGGAATGATAGAGCCAACAAACAGTTGGAGTGAGCAATTTTTTTTCCAACACAAAAAAATTAAGAAATCCGAAGGAGGTGCCTTTGACACTGGGGTAAAGTGTCTTTGACACTGTCTAGAGATCACATACTGATGGTGCAATAGCCACTGCAATGTCATCAACAGCAGCTTTGGGAGCTCAATTCTGAGATAGCAAAGAGATTAAGCAATGTATCAGAAAGAGATTGCTGGGGGGGGGCGGAGCCAAGATGGCAGAGTAGAAACAGCACTTCCAAGGTGCTCTGCCCCACACAACTTCCAAAAAATGTAAAAGGAGAATCTGAACAACTTCTGGAGCCCCAGCACCCACAGAACGACACAGAGAAGCTAACCTCCCGCTGAGGACAGCCCAGCAGCCCTGCAGGGAGCGGCCAGCGCAGCGCTCTGAGAACGGGCAGCACAGCACACTGGGAAACAACAACGAAGTGCTCTGGGAGCTGAGCCTAGGCCCTTGTGAGTCGTGGTTTTAGCCCCAGGGTGGCCGGGCCAGCAGCCAGCTGGAAGAACACCAGAACACCAGCAGCTATGGCGATTCCATAATTATCAGCACAGATATGCCTAGGATAAAGTGAGAGGTTAGTGCCCTATGGACTTTGGGACCAGTATTAGGGGAACGAGTCAGCTTCCTCCCCTGGGGGCAAAAAGCTACTGAAGAAATGCAGCACAGAAGCCATTTTGCAGCATCAGTGGCGGCTCTAGCTCCTGGTCTGCAAACTGTAGGGAGATCCAGCAATAAGTATGGAGGTTAATCCGTCTTGCTTTAAACTGCCTGGACCTGGATTGTGGTCTGGGGGGGAGGTTTGGGGTGGGTATCCAATTTGCCAGAGTGGGTGGAGGCTTTACAGAGGCCACCCAACCCTCGGAAGTTGTGAAGACCCCACGTTTGGGTGGAAGCTCTCTTGTCTGGTGGCAGAGTCCTACTGTGGCAACAAGCCCCAAAATCAAGTAATTAAGTGGCAACATGCCTAGGCAAAAGAAAAAAAAATAAACAGAAAAATTCAACATTGGACTTGTATTTTAGGGGCAAATAGGATCAAAGCATGGAGGAGGACTGTGAGGTTGGAACTCCTGTACCAAAAGCCCCAAATGAAAATGCAAGCTGGCTACAGGCCATAGAGGACCTTAAGAAGCAGATAAGAGAAGTGGGGGAAAAATTGGGAAGAGAAATGATAAAGATGCAAGAAAACTATGCAATGAGAGTCAACAGCCTGACTGAGGAAAATAACACCTTAAAAAATAGACTAACTCAAATGGCAAAAGAGGCTCAGAAAGGCAATGAGGAGAAGAATGCCTTAAAAAGTCTAATTTGCCAGATGGAAAAAGAATCTCAAAAGCTCACTGAGGAGATTCATTCCTTCAGAGTTAGACTGGAGCAAATGGAAGCTAGTGACTTTATGAGAAATTGAGATACTATTAAACAGATCCAAACAAATGAAAGAATAGAAGGCAATGTGAAATATCTCATGGGAAAAACCACTGACCTGGAAAATAGATCCAGGAGAGATAATTTAAAAATTATTGGACTACCTGAAAGCCATGATCAAAGAAAGAACCTAGAAATCACCCTTCAAGAAATTCTCAAGGAAAATTGCCCTGATGTTTTAGACCCAGAGGGCAAAATAAAGGTTGAAAGAATCCACAGATCACCTCCTGAAAAAGATCCCAAAAAGAAAACTCCCAGGAATATTATAGCCAGGTTCCAGAATCCCCAGATCAAGGAGAAAATACTACAAGCAGCCAGGAAGAAACAATTTCAATATTGTGGAAACACAATCAGAATAGCCCAGGACCTGGCAGCTTCTACACTGAGGGATCGAAGGGCATGGAATATGATATTCCAGAGGGCAAAAGAACTGGGAATGAACCCAAGGGTCACCTACCCAGCAAAACTGAGTATTTTGTTTCAGGGGAAAATATGGTCATTCAGTGGAGTAGAGGACTTTCAAGCATTCTTGAGGAAAACACCAGAGTTGAATAGAAAATTTGACATTCAGACACAAGAAGCAAGAGATGCCTGAGAAGGTAATCAAGGAAAAGAAATCAAAAGGAACTTATCAAAGTTGAACTATTTACATTCCTACATGGAAAAACAATAACTGTGTCTGATGAAACCTTTCTCATTATGAAAATAATTGAAGAAGGGTATGTGGGCATATGTTTACAGGTATACATGGATAGAGGGCACAGGTTGAATTTTATGGGAAGGGATGATACTTAAGGGGTGAAGTTAAGAGGTGAGAGAGGAAAGTGGCAAGAGGAGATGGGGAGAGATAGGGTAGGGCAAACTATTTCATGTAGAAGAGGCAAGGGGAAGTAGTTGCAGGGGAGGGGAAGAACAGGAAGGCAAAAAGGCAAAACCATATTCTCATTGAAGTTGGTTCAAGGAGAGAATCACATACATACTAAATGGGATATCTCACCCTCACATCTCCAGAGTAGGGGGAAGGGGGATGAGAGGGAGGATGATGGAAGGGAGGGCATTCTGGGGGGAGGGGAGGTTGGAAGTACCCACTTTCGAAGAGGGACAGGATCAAAGTAGGGAATGGACCAGGTGGGAGGTGAGATGGGTGGGAGGGAAATATAAGCAGTCTTTTACAGTATATCTACTATGGTAATGTTTTGCATAGCTATACATGTATAACACATACTGAATTGCTTATCTTCTCAGAGGGAGTAGGTGACAAGGGAGGAAGGGAATGGATCTGAAAATCAAAGTTTTAAAATTAAATGTTTCATAAGATGTCCAGGCATTGGGGCTCAGAGATTCACCTTGCCCTTATGGCAAACTCAAAGTGGGTATGGGAGAAGATATGGGAGAGAGCAGATTGGATGAGGGGATATCTAGTGGGACTGCTCTTCTGGGGTGGTGGGCAGGGAAAAATGGGGGGAAATTTGTAACTCAAAATCTGGTGGAAATGAATGATGTAAACCAGAAGTTAATAAAGCATTTGTTTAATAGAAAGAGATTGCTGGGGATTCTTTGTGGCCATTGAGTATAGCTGATGTTGATTGGCAACTCTACTGCCCATACACAGTCTTGGGTTGTGGTTCCAGGCAGTAGAGGAGTGCTGGGAGTGGGTCACAAGGGAACAGGAGCCTTATTTGTAGATCCGCAGCAAAAAAAAGTGCTAGTTGTGGCTGGAGGATACCAGAGGCCCTTCTTGAGTAAAGACCTGAGCCCAGATCAGGAGAGCAGTGTATTTACCTTTCCAAGGATCACATCAACTTGGGAACGCTGAAAATTTGCAGATCCCCAGAACTAACTCTGAAAACAGAAGCACGAAGAAATCTAAAGCTTGGGCTTGTGACCCAAAACCACCTGGTGAGTAGAGCCCAACTTCAATAGAAGATACATTCTTCTATTGAAGTTGGGATCTATATCTTCAATGTCAAGATATAGGCTGGGAAAATGAGCAAACAAAAAAAGACAATAAAAAGTTGCTGTGATGTCAGGGAAGATCAAGACATAAAGTCACAAGACAACAATGTGAAAACAGCTACAAAAAAGCTTCAAAGAAAAATGTTAATTATATCCAAACCCAATAAATATTTCTGGAACAAGTAGGGAAGGAGATAAATGATCATGTAAAATGTGGAAGGAGAAAAGAGAGAGATGCAAGAAAATTATGAAAAGAGGATTAACAATATAAAAAAAGAAGGACAAATAAAAATACTGGAGAAAATGCCTTAAAAATAGAATTGGCCAAATGGAAAAAGAAGTAAAAAAAATTCATTGAAGAAAATAACTCATTAAAAAGCATAATTGGCCAACTGGACAAAAGGGCACAAAAGCTCACTGAAAAAAATAATTTCTTAAAGATTAGAATTGGACAAATGAACTCCAATGAATCCATTAGACATCAAGAAACAATAAAACATATAATAAAACAATGAAAAACAAAATAAAATGTGAAATATTTCATCAGAAAAGCAACTGATCTGGAAAATAGATTGAGGATACATAATTTAAGCATGATTGTACTATCTGAAGGCCATGATTTTTTTTAAAAAGAGCTTAAGCATCATATTTCAACAAATTATAAAGGCAAACTGTCTTGATATCTTAGATCCAGAGGGTAAAATGGAAACTGAAAAGAATCCACAAATCACCTCCTGAAAGATATCCTAAAATGAAAATCCCCAAGAATAATATTGCTTCCAGGTCAAAGAGAAAATATTTCAAGTAGCCAACAAGAAGCAGATATGTTCACACAAGATGTAGCAGCTTATCCATGAAAGGAATAGAGGGCTTAGAATATGATATTTGGGAAAGCAAAAGGGCTAGGTTTACAATTAAGAATCACCTACCCAAAAACCAGAGTTGAATAGAAAATTTGACATTCAGACACAAGAAGCAAGGGATGCTTGAGAAGGTAATCAGGGAAAAGAAATCAAAAGGAACTTATCAAACTTGAACTATTTATATTCCTACATGGAAAAACAATAACTGTGTCTGATGAAACCTTTGTCATTATGAAAATAATTGAAGAAGGGTATATGGGCATATGTTTACAAGTATACATGGATAGAGGGCACAGGTTGACTTTGATGGGAAGGGATGATACTTAAGGGGTGAAGTTAAGAGGTGAGAGAGGAAAGTGGCAAGAAGAGATGAGGAGAGATAGGGTAGGGCACACTATCTCATGTAGAAGAGGCAAAGGGAAGTAGTTGCTGGGGAGGGGAAGAACAGGAAGGCAAAAAGACAAAACCATATTCTCATTGAAGTTGGTTCAAGGAGAGAATCACATACATACTAAATGGGATATCTCACCCTGCAGGAGAGTAAGGGGAAGGGGGATGAGAGGGAGGATGATGAAGGGGAGGGCATTCTATGGGGAGGGGAGGTTGGAAGTACCCACTTTCGAAGAGGGACAAGATCAAAGAAGGGAATGGACCAGGTGGGAGGTGAGATGTGTGGGAGGGAAATATAAGCAGTCTTTTACAATATATCTACTATGGTAATGTTTTGCATAGCTATACCTTTACAACACATACTGAATTACTTATATTCTCAGAGGGAGTGGGTGACAAGGGAGGAAGGGAATGGATCTGAAAATCAAAGTTTTAAAATTAAATGTTTCATAAGATGTCCAGGCATTGGGGCTCAGAGATTCACCTTGCCCTTATGGCAAACTCAAAGTGGGTATGGGAGAAGATATGGGAGAGAGCAGATTGGATGAGGGGATATCTAGTGGGACTGCTATTCTGGGGTGGTGGGTAGGGAAAAATGGGGAAAAAATTGTAACTCAAAATCTGGTGGAAATGAATGATGTAAACCAGAAGTTAATAATAAAAAAAAAAAGAATCACCTACCTAGGAAAACTGAATGTTATTCTTCAGGATAAACAATGGATATTTAATGAAACAGAAGACTTTCAAGCATTCTTGATAAAAAAAGACCAGAGATGAGTAGAAAAAATAACATTCAAACACAAGACTCAAAAGAGACTTAGGTAAACTTGAAAAAGAAATAGTAACAGATTCAATAAACATTAACATTCTGATATAGGGAAAGCGATACATGTAACTCCTAAAAGTTTTATCATTATTAGGGCAGTGAAAAGGAGTTTACATAGATAGAGAGCATGGGTGTGAGTTGATTATGTTGGAATGACCTCCAAAAAAAGTAAATGAATACATAAAAGAGAGATGTACTGGGAGAAAGGGGAAAGGGGAAGGGGACAGAAAGGTAGAATGGTGAAAATTTTCCCAGGTAAAAAAAATGCAAGGAAAAGATTTTATAATGGAGAGGAAATGGCAGAGGCTGGGGATGGGAGGCAAGGCTTAGACTTAATTTTCATTGGAATTTATTCAGAAGGAGGAATACACACAAACACACACATTCACTCAGTTGTGTATAGAAATGCAACTTATACAATAGAGAAATAGTCACTAAAAGGGATTTAGGGAAAGAGAGGGATGCTAAAAATGAGAGTGAATTAAGGGAGGCAGTAGTTAGAAGCCAAATAGACTTTCGAATAGAAACAAGATAAAAAAAGGAGAAAGGAAGAAACAGAAGAATTTGGGATTGAGAGAAATAAACAGTTACTTGTGATTACTGAAAATGTGAATGAGATGAGCTCACCATTAAAACAGAAGCAGATGGCAGAATGGATGCCTGAATCCAACAATATGTCATTTACAAGAGTCACACTTGAAACAGAAAGTGAAATACACAGAGTTAAAATAAAAGGGTGGAGCAGATTCTAATATGTTTAAACTGAAGTAAAAAAGACAGGGGTAGCAATCATGATCTCAGAGAAAGCAAAAGTAAAAATAGACCTAATTAAAAGATACAGTCAGGAAAACTATATTACACTAAAAGATACCATAAACAATGAAGTAATACCAAAATTTTTCCAAAAAGCTTCTCTGATGAAGACCTCATTTCTTATCTATATACTGATTATAGAACTGAGTGAAATTTATACAAATAAGAGCCATTCCCCAATTGATAAATAGTAGAAGGACGTTAACAGGCAGTTTTCAGAAGAAATTAAAGCTATTTAAAGTCATATAAAAATGCTCTAAATCACTATTGATTAGATAAATGCAAATTAAAACAACTCTGAGGTAGCAACTCACACCTATCAGAAATGATAAATGCTGCAGGGAATAAAGGAAAAAAATAGGTACACTAATGAACTGCTGGTAGAGTAGTGAACTGGTCCAATGATTCTGGAGAACAGTTTGAAACTATACTAAAAGCATTATAAAACTGCACACACTCTTTGACCCAGTAATACAACTACTAGGTCTGTATCCCAAAGAGATTAAAGAAAAAGAAATGTCCCATATGTACAACAATATTTTTGCATCTCTTTTTGTGGTGGCAAAGAATTGGAAATTGAAAGGTTGCTAATTAGTTATGGAAAGGCTGAACAAGTCATACCATGTGATTATGATATAATACTATTATGCTGTAAGAAGTGAAGTATAATTTTCTCATTTTCTTCATCTTTCATGCTTTTAAAAATATGGCTAATATTGAAATATTCCTTTAAATTTTGAGTTAGAAAATCTCTCCCTCCCTCTTATACTTCTTCAACTCATTAAGAAGACAAGCAATATGGTGTCAATTATACATGTGAAATCATATTTCCATATTAGCCATGTGACAAAAAAGTAAAAAAAATAAAGGAAATTATACTCTAATTTACACTTAATTCATCAATTCTCTTTCTGAAAGTGGATAGCATTTTTCATCATGTATCCTCCTGAATTGTCTTGGATCATTGCACTAATCAGGATAGGTAAGTCTCTCCCAACTGATCACCATGAAAATATTGTTACCATATACTATGATGTCCGAGTTTAGTTCATTGGACTTTGCATCCATTCATAATTCCTTATAGTAAAATAGTATTATATCACAAATATATGGCAGAAATTATTTAGTTATTCTTCAATTGATGGACATCCTCTCAATTTCCAGTACCTTGCCACCATGAAAAGAGATGCTAAAAAACATTTTAGTATATATTAGTCATTGTCCTTTTACTTTGATCTCTTTGGGATATACACCTAGTAGTGGTATTACTGGGTCAAAGAGTATGCATAGTTTTGTAAACTTTCAGGCATAGTTCTAGTCATTATCCAGAATGATTGGACAAGTTCATTTTTCCATCAGCAATTCATTAGTATACCTGCTTTTCCCTAATCTCCTCCAGTATTTGTCATTTCTGAGAAGTGTGAGTTGGTACCTCAGATTTCTCTTAATTTGCATTTCTCTAAGCAATAAGGATTTAGAGCATTTTTTCAAAAACTATTGATAACTTCTATTTCTTCTTTTGAAAACTGCTTGTTTATATCCTTTGACCACTTATCAGTTGGGGAATGGCCCTTATTTTTATAAATTTGATTCAGTTCTATACTCACTATATATTTGAAAAATGAGGCTTTTATCAGAGAAACTGGCTGTAAATTTTTTTTTTGATATCATTTCATTGTCTATGGTACCTTTTAGTAAAATGTAGTTGATCTGATTCCCTCTCTTAATAGATATATTTTTGCCTCTGCTTTGTATGATAGTATAATTGTGACTCCTGCTTTATTTTTTATTTTTAGCTGAAGTGTAATAGATTCTGATTCAGTTCTTTATTTTAAATGTGTGTTTCTGTTTCAAGTATGTGTCTTGTAAATAATATATTGTTGCGTTCTGCTTTCTAATACATTCTGCTATCTGCTTCCTTTTTATGAGTGAATTTATTCCATTCACATTCATAGTTATTATTACTAATTATGCACTTCTCTCCATTGAATTTCTTCTGTTTCTCTCTCCCTCCCATCTCTCTCTCTCTCTCTCTCTCTCTCTCTCTCTCTCTCTCTCTCTCTCTCTCTCTCTCTCTTCTCTCTCTCCCCCTTGTCCTTCTTTAAAAATCTGTATTACTTCTGGTCATTGGTTCCATTAACACACTCTCATTTTTATCATCACAACCCTTTCATCTTATTTGTTGCCATCCTACTTCCCTGTTGAGTAAGATAGATTTTTATATTCAACTACCTGTGTGTTTATGTGTGTGTGTCTCTCTCTGTGTATATTTTTTTCTTCCCTCTTTGAACCAATTCTGTCAAAGTGTTGATAGTCACATCTCCCATTTTCCCCTTCTCTGGAAAAGCTCTTACTTTTATGCTCCATTTATAAGAGTTCATTTTACCCATTCTTCTCCCTTCCCCTTCTCTCAGTGTATCCTGCTTTCAGGTTCCTTAATTTTTTTTAGATCATCCCACCTGTGCCCTTGATGTATACTCCTTCTAACTGTGCCAATAATGAGAAAGTTCTTAGGAGTTACAAGTATCATCTTCTCATGCAGGAAGATAAATGGCTTAATATTATTAAATTTCTTATGATTTCTTGTTCCTGTTTGCCTTTTTATGCTTCTCTTGGTTCTTTTATTTGAAAGTAAAATTTTCTTTGTAGGTCTGGTCTTCATCATCAGGAATGCTTGAAAATCCTCTCATTAAATGTCCATTTTTGTTTCTCCTGAAAGAATTGTTAAGGTCCTCTATGGCCTGTAACCCGCTCATATTTTCCTTTGGGGCTTTTGGAGCAGAATTTCTGACCTCACATTCCTCTGATTGTTCCATGCTTCGATCCTCTTTGCCCCCAAAGTAGGAGTCTAAGGTTGCATTTTTCTTTTTAATTTGTTTCCTTTGCCTTGGCATGTTGCCACTTAATTACTTGACTTTTGGGCTTGTTGCCGCACTATGGCTCTGCCGCCAGACAGGGGAATTTTCATCCCGAATTTATGGGGGACAACTTCCGTTTCTGGCAAGCTGGAAAACCACCCACAACTTCCACCCCAGATCATAATGCAGATCCAGGGAGGTTAAGCAAGAGCGATTACCCCCCAAGACTGATCGCTGGATCTCCCTACAGTTCGCAGGCCAGGAGCTGGAGTTGCCACTGAAAACTACAAAATGGCGTGTCTCCTCAGCAGCTTCTAGCCCCCAGGGGAGGAAGCCGACACGTTCCCCAAATACTGGTGCCAAAGTCCATAGGGCACTAACCTCTCACTTTGTCCTAGGCATGTCTATGTTGATAATTCTGGAGTCACCACAGCTGCTGGTGTTCTGGGGTCCCTCCAGCCAGCTGCTGGTCCAGCCACCCTGGGGCTAAAACCGCTCACGTGGACCTGGGCTTGGCTCTCTGTGCTGCACTGTGCTGCGCTTCGCTGCGAGCTCCCAGAGTGCTGACTGTTACCAGATCGATGCGCTGGCCCTTCCTGCAGGGCTGCTGGGCTGTCCTCAGTGGGAGGTTAGCTCCTCTGTGTCGTTCTGTGGGTGCTGGGGCTCCAGAAGTTGTTCAGAGTCCCCTTTTACATATTTTGGAGGTGATCTGGGGGGAGAGTTGTTTGGACGCGCTGTTTCTGCTCCACCATCTTGGCTCTCTCCTGAAAGAATTGTACTCAGTTTTCCTGAGCTCCTTTGTCTTATGGAATACATTCCAAGACCTTAGCTCCTTTGACATGGAAACTGCTAAATCTTGTGTGATCTTAATTGTGACTATTTTGTCCCTGATCTAGGAACTCTGAAATGTGGCTCTAAAATTGCTGGGGGTTTTCATTTTGTAATCTTTTTCAGGAGGTGATTGTTGGATTCCTTCAATTTCTGTTTATCTTCTGAATCTAAGTTATCAGGACAATTCTTCTTGATAATTTCTTGAAATATGATATCTAGGCTCTTTCTTTGATCATGGATTTTAGGTAGTCCAATCATTCTTTTATATATATATATATATATATATATATATATATATATATTTGGAACATTTAATGTTATGACCTCGGATTTCAGATCCATTTCCTTCCTCCCTTGTCACCCATTCCCTCTTGGGAGATAAGAAGTAATTCAGTATATGTTGTACATGTCTAGCTATGCAAAATATTATCATAGTAGATATATTGTACAAGGCTGCTTATAATTCCCTCCCACTCATCCCACCCCCCACCTGGTCCATTCCCTACATGATCCTGTCCCTCTTCTATAGTGGGTACTTCCAACCTCCCCTCACCCCAAGGATGCCCTCCCATCCATCATCCCTCCTCTCATCCCCCTTCCCCCTATCCTGCTGCAGGTTGAGATATCCCATTTAGTATGTATGTCATTTTCTCCCTGAACCAAATTCAATGTGAATGTGGTTTTGCCTTTTTAGCCTTCCTTATTCTCCCCCTCCTTTGCAACCACTTCCCCTTGCTTCTTCTACATGGGATAGTTTACCCTACCCTATCTCTCCCCATCTCCTCTTGCTACTTTCCTCTCTCACCTCATAATTTCATCCCTTGAGTATTCTCCCTTCCCAACAAATTCAACCTATGCCCTCTATCCATATATAACTGTAACCATATACACACACATTCACATATGTATTCATATGACCACACACCCTTCTTCCATTATTTTCATAGTGAGAAAGATATCATCAGTCACAGTTATTGCTTTTCCATATAGGAATGTAAATAGTTCAACTTTGATAAGTTCCTTTTGATTTCTTTTCCCTGATTACCTTCTCAGGCATCTCTTGCTTCTTGTGTCTGGATGTCAAATTTTCTATTCAATTCTGGTTTTTTCCTCAAGAATGCTTGAAAGTCCTCTATTCCACTGAATGACCATATTTTCCCCTGAAACAAAATACTCGGTTTTGCTGGGTAGGTGACCCTTGGGTTCATTCCCAGTTCTTTTGCCCTCTGGAATATCATATTCCATGCCCTTCGATCCCTCAGTGTAGAAGCTGCCAGGTCCTGGGCTATTCTGATTGTGTTTCCACAATATTGAAATTGTTTCTTCCTGGCTGCTTGTAGTATTTTCTCCTTGATCTGGGGATTCTGGAACCTGGCTATAATATTCCTGGGAGTTTTCTTTTTGGGATCTTTTTCAGGAGGTGATCTGTGGATTCTTTCAACCTCAATTTTGCCTTCTGGATCTAAAACATCAGGGCAGTTTTCCTTGAGAATTTCTTGAAGGGTGATTTCTAGGTTCTTTCCTTGATCATGGCTTTCAGGTAGTCCAATAATTTTTAAATTGTCTCTCCTGGATCTATTTTCCAGGTCAGTGGTTTTTCCCATGAGATATTTCACATTGCCTTCTAATCTTTCATTTGTTTGGATCTGCTTAACAGCATCTTGATTTCTCATAAAGTCATTAGCTTCCATTTGCTCCAGTCTAACTCTGAAGGAATGAATCTCCTCAGTGAGCTTTTGAGATTCTTTTTCCATCTGGCAAATTCGACTTTTTAAGGCATTCTTCTCCTCATTGCCTTTCTGAGCCTCTTTTGCCATTTGAGTTAGTCTATTTTTTAAGGTGTTATTTTCCTCAGTCAGGCTGTTGACTGTCATTTCATACTGTTCTTGCATCTTTTTCATTTCTCTTCCCAAATTTTCCCCCACTTCTCTTATCTGCTTCTTAAGGTCCTCTATGGCCTGTAGCCAGCTTGTATTTTCATTTGGGGCTTTTGGTGCAGGAGTTCTGACCTCACAGTCCTCCTCCATGCTTTGAGCCTCTTTGCCCCTAAAATAGGAGTCCAACGTTGAACTTTTCTGTTTATTTTGTTTTGTTTGCCTAGGCATGTTGCCACTTAATTACTTGATTTTTGGGCTTGTTGCCACAGTAGGACTCTGCCACCAGACAGGGGAGCTTCCGCCCAAACGTGGGGTCTTCACAACTTCCGCCAGTTGGGTGGCCTCTGTAAAGCCTCCACCCACTCTGGCAAGTTGGACACCCACCCCAAACTTCCCCCCCCCAGACCACAATCCAAATCCAGGCAGTTTAAAGCAAGAGCGATTAACCCCCAGACTGCCTACAGTTCTCAGACCAGGAGCTAGAGCCACTACTGAAGCTGCAAAATGGCTTCTGTGCAGCTGTTTCTTCAGCAGCTTTTTGCCCCCAGGGGAGGAAGCCACGTGTTCCCCAAATACTGGTCCCAAAGTCCATAGGGCACTAACCGCTCACTTTGTCCCAGGCTTATCTGTGCTGATAATTCTGGAATCGCCACAGTTGCTGGTGTTCTGGGGTTCCACCAGCAGGCTGAAGGCCTGGCCGCCCTGGGGCTAAAACCGCGGACCTGGGCTTGGCTCTGAGGGCTGCACTGTTGGTTCCCAGCGCACTGTGCTGCCTGCTCTAAGAGCGCTGCGCTGGCCGCTCCCTGCAGGGCTGCTGGGCTGTCCTCAGCAGAAGGTTAGCTTCTCTGTGCCGTTCTGTGGGTGCTGTGGCTCCAGAAGTTGTTCGGAGCTCCCTTTCACATTGTTTGAAATTTGTGTGGGGCAGAGCACATTGGAAATGCTGTTTCTACTCCGCCATCTTGGCTCCGCCCCCATTAATTTATTCTTTAGCTATCTTAGGAATTCTTGTTGGACTTGTGTCCATTCTTCATTTTTTTTCCTTTGAGACATTGTTTGTAGCTGTTTTCACATCATTGTCTTTTGAGTTTGTGTCTTGCACTTCCCTACCATGGTAGTAGCTTTTCTTGACCTAGTACCCTTTTTGGTATTTGCACTTTTTAAAAGCCTATTTCTTGACTTTTAACTTTCTGTTAAAGTTGGGCTTTGTCCACCTGGGAGTGGAGAGGGACTGTATCAAGCTTCAGGTTGTTGCTTTTTTTTTTCCTGGTGTTGTTTTCAGAATTAGTTCTGGGGATCTGCAAGTTTTCAGTGCTTCCAAAGTGGTGTGATCCAGGAAGAGGTATAGTCAGTGCTTTCTTGGCCTGTGCTCTGGTTTTTAACCAGGAAGTGTCCTACTCCTTTGTAGCCACAAACATTCACATTCCTCTCTGCCTTGGAGCTGTGAACAGGGTCTCTGATTCCTTGTAACCAACCACAAGTGTTCCTCTTTACTCTAATGCATATGGGCAATAGAATTGCCAGATAGAACCAAGCCCTGAACCCCGTGCCAGCAAAGAGTCCCCTATAATCTCTTTCTTATTAGTGGTCCCAACTCCCTTACCATCTCTGAGATGAAAGCCTCTTAAGTTGTTGATGCCACTGTGGCTGCCTCCAAGTCCTATTGCTGGTGCTGTCACCACAGGCATTTCAGGCTGGCCCCCACCCCAGTGTCACAGACCTCTCCTGCTGATCTCCTAAGTTGTATAGGGCTGGAAAAATGTCTTACCCTGATCTTTCATTGGCATATTTGATAATTGTATTTTAATATAATTTATTACTTTTTTTAATTCTATGCATTTTATGCTTTTAAAATCATTCTGAGATGTGGTTCCTAGGCTTTACCAAATATGTTTATAGAACTATAAATTATAGAGCCTAAATAAACATAGGAGATTATCTACTAAGGCTCACTTGCATTATCATTATGGAAACTGTTACTCTGAACAGTAAAAATTACTTGCCAAAATCACACTGTAAGAAGCAGAGCTGGGGTGTCCTCTCTGCAGATTTTCTGTTTGCTGTATAATTCCATGTTGTCTCTTAATTTGGTCACTCCCAACAAACCATCAGGCAATTGTGGCAGTGAAAAAAGAAACCCATCAGGCCTAGCTATTAGACTAAAACAACCAATCATTTTAGTTGACCATCTAACAGGTCACACCTGAAGCAATAAATGACTGGGATATTTTCTTTTCAAAGTTGATTTTTTCATATTTTTACTTGGCTTTCAATGTCACAGTTGGATGGAGCTAGGGAAACAATGGTTCACCTGCCCTTGCCATTGTGTGTGTGTGTGTGTGTGTGTGTGTGTGTGTGTGTGTGTGTGTGTGTACACCTATGTGAAATGACTAAGAAAATGAAAAGCCCCTTTAAATTTTCAGAATGATAGCAGCAATTGCAAAACGACTAGTGGGCAGTTTCTGCCCTCATTTTTGTAGACTATCACAACATATTGCTGATATGGCTATAGTTCCAAGGGTTTTTACATTCCATTAGTTACCATATGTACCTTGCACAGTTTATCCTTGAATGTATTAATCTGAATACATACTCTACTGGTCTGGGTATCAGTCATCCCCAAATATGTAGTGCCCTTCTCTGTAGACAGGATCTCTTTGGGGAAAACAAAACTAGCAAACAAAATTTCTATTGAAGTCCTGTTCTGTTACCTTACTGATGGCTAGAGGTAAGCCTGGTTACTTGAAATCTATGCTAATGGATTCCAAGCCCTGGTAGATCCCACCATGGTGGAAAAGTATAGACCCATCAATGGATTATGCACTTGTTACCTAATGACCATCCTCATTAAGTTCTTCAAGACTTGCCACCATACAGTTGGATTTGGTCATTCACACAGGCAATGCGTGTGTGAGTGCGTGTGTGTGTGTGTGTGTGTGTGTGTGTGTGTGTGTGTGTGTGTGCACAATAGACTGAGCAACTCTTGATAATCATCATTTAAAGTACTGAAGAATTTCATTCTGTTTTGGTGGACAAAGAAGCCAAAACACACACACACACACACACACACACACACACACACACACAGAGTCATGAACTTTTAGAAATATATGAAGAGTATAGTGAAAAATAAAGGGACATTGGCTATACTCTAATTTCACACAAACCATTTCATTAGAGGGGTACAATCTATATTAGTGGGGCAGTTGGGGGGGCGGGGTAGAAGCAAAGTGTTGGACCTAGAGTCAAAAAGACTGATCTTTCTGAGTTCAAAACCAGCTTCAGCCACTTAGTAGCTATGTGACCCTGGGCAAGTCACTTAACCCTGTTTACCTCAGTTTCCTCATCTGAAAAATGTAGAGAAGGAATTGGCAAACCACTCTAATATCTTTGCCAAGAAAACCCCAAATGGAGTCAAGAAGAGTCAGATACAACTGAAATCACTGAACAACAACAATCTATATTAGGGTCAGAATAGGAGACTTTTAAAGCTGGAATAGGCCTTAGAGGTTATCCAATCCAATCTCCTCCTTTCAGAGAAGACGAAATCATCAACACCCATGTAGATAGTAATAAAGTTGAGTGTCAAACCTCAAGGCTTAAATCCAATGCTCTTACCATATTACCCTCAATCCTTGGTGTTTGCATCTATAGGTGCTGAGACTGTCATTGAACCACAGAATCATAGGCCTCTGATGATTGATAACAAATAGCTGGGAATTGCCAGGAGCAGCTGGCCAGGGGTGAGAGGCACACACAAAAAAAGCCTCCCCCCACAATAAGCCTAAAGCAACTGTTGGGCCACATTGGTCACATTAGTATTTCTAAACATGAACTGCCTTTTCAATTTTCATTTTCCACAAATGGGAAACAATATGGTAATGACAGCCTGACTGATATTCCTCTGAGCTCTCCAGATAGCATTCACTTCTGTCGGGAGGATGGTGAGTGGATCTGGCGAGCACTGGGTGTCAGGTTTAATCCGACTGTGGAAGAATTTTCGTTTATTATGAGGCCTGAAGCGAAGCCAGTGAGAGCAGTGATTAAATTAAAAACATTTTTAAGCAGAGAGCATCAGCACTTGTCTGACTGAGGAATGCATTATGGATTCATCCATGAATCCCTTGGCCAGGTTTGGAATGAAGATGGCATGGGGGGTGGGAGGGAGATACATAAAACTTAATCCATTTCTACCTTTGCCTCAGAATGTGTTAGAGACATGACTGAGCTTTTAAATTTACTTCTCTCCCTCAATTCCCTACCATTTCCTGAGCTCAGGGAAAAGTAAGCCTGAGATCCCTGGGCCTGACCTGAGGGACAGCAGGGCAAAATTACAGATGGTGGTGAAAACTCTAGTCCCAGGACTCTTCCCTTCAGGTTCAAGATAGTCCAAACACTTGCCCTTTCTCTAGGCTCTCATGACTCTGGGGGATTTTATAGGGCTGGACTATAGTGCTACTTCTCCAGAGGGAATGCAATTTCTCCTGGTATTCAGACTTAGTGTTATAACATTCAGTTAATTCCCTTGCTGGCTCACTAAGAATTTCATTCCATTTCCCCTCTGTGCTTTGGGAGCAGGCCAATGGGAATTTCAGACTGTGAAGAAGGTCTCGAGAGGGGAGCTAAACTTTCTTTCATAGTCTACTCCACGAGCACCATTCTAAGAGGGGAAACACCAGACATCTGGAGAGCAAATCTAACACAAGTCCCAACATAAAGAAAAATTCACATAAAAGGTGATGATCAGGATAGCAAAGAGTCTAAAGAATTGTTGAAGGATATTCGACCTCAGGAAGAAAAGACTTGTGAGAAGCAGAGAGGTACAGTGATTGCATTGGGGACCTGGAAGAAAGAAACACCTGGGTCTAAGGCTCCCCATGACCACATACTGGTTGTGTGACTCTAGGGAAGTCACTTAACATCTTTGTACCCCTGGCAACTTTCTAAGATTAAAAGTTGCAACAAGGGGGCAGTTAGGTGGTGTAGTGAATAGAGCACTGGCCCTGGAGTCAGGAGATCCTGAGTTCAAATCTGGCCTCAGACACTTAACACAAAACTAGCTGTGTGACCTTGGGCAAGTCACTTAACCCCAACTGCCTTACCTTCTCCACAAAAAAAGCAAAAAAAAAAATAAATTAAAAAGTTGCAGTGATATTCCCAATCTGCACTATCAGTTATTAATTTTCTCTTCTTAGATAACCTTGTTTTTGTATATGTGGACACATTTTGTCACCTTCATTAAAATGTAATCTCCTGAAGGAGAAATGATTTTGTTTCTGTCTATATTGTCATCACTATCTTCAATAGCTAGTTGTAGCCCCTTGTTCATAGAATCCCCCTTATCCATGTTCTTTTTCTAATTAAATTATTGTAGAATATCTAGAGGTCCCCATAGCCACTGATGAAAAGTGAGAAGGTCAAATTGTGGCTCCACTCCTCCTCAGAAAACCCTATCTCTATCATATACCAAAAGACTATTATTATTTTCCCGGTTATTCTACAACCTCCATGCATCCATAGAGGCCCTTTTCCACCTCTTTCACAAGTATACACCATGTTTGATGCCTAATTCACACTGTTCATTCTATCTGGAATGCTCCTGTTGTCTGTTTTCTACCTAAGGGAGTGCTCTTTCATGAGCCAGCTTAAGGACTACCTCATCTAGGAAGTTTCCTTTCACATACTCTCTAGTCCAACATACCTACCTCCTTGCTATCACTCTTCCATCATGAACCCTGTCTCTTCTCCATGCCTCTGCAGTGGCTATCCTTCATGTCTGGAATATTCTCCCTTCTCACTGCTACCTCTTACAATACCCAGTTTTCTTCAAGATTTACCTCTAACCTTACCTCCTGTAGGTTTCCTTTTGTTGACTTTTATTTGTTTGGGTTTTGGAGGGGAGAAGGTAGGGCAACTGGAATTAAGTGACTTGCCCAAGGACACATGGCTAGTTTTGTGTTAAGTATCTGAAGCTGGATTTGAACCTAGTTTCTCCTGACTCCAGGGCCGATGCCCCACTTACTGCACCACCTAACCATCCCTTTTGTTGACTTTTTAAAGTAACTCACATACATCTTTATAAGCCAATAAGTTAATTATTTGAGCCTCAGAGTACTGTATCTGACTACTAGGAGAAATTTCAATCCCTCTGGAGGAGCAATACTCCACCACAACTTGAATAAATGCTGTCTTCCTTGTTAGAATATAAACTCATAAGGGTGAAGGCTCTTTCATTTTTGTCTTTTTATCCTGAGCACCTTACATAGCGGTGTCCTATAGAAGGTGTTTTCCTTTTTTTTTTTTGCTTTTTGGAGGGCAATTGGGGTTAAGTAACTTACCCAAGGTCACACGGCTAGGTTTTTATTTGTGTGTGCATTAAGTGTCTGAGGCCAGATCCGAACTCAGGTCCTTCTGACTCTAGGGCCGACACTCTACTCACTGCGCCACCTAGCCACCCCAGAAGGTGTTTTAATAAAAACTCATTCATTGATATTGAGAAAAATCTGGGTCCTTCTCAATCAATATTGAGAAAATCACCTCTTCTAATAGACACCTGCAAGTCACATCAACTCCCTGGACCATAATTTCTTCTGTGAAATGAGGCAGTTGGATTAGATGGCCCCTGAAATGTCTTGCAGAAATAGATCTATGCTCCTGTGATCCTCTGATCCTCTGAGTCAGAGATTATGGGGTTATTCCAGAATCTGTGCCATTGCATCAGATAAACCCTAGACCGCATTCTAACTTGGGAGGATGTGTTGGCAGGTAACAAGCTGAGGCCACAAAATAGGGGGAAAGGACAGCTTGCTATGATGCATCAGCCCTAGAGATCATCACCAGGCACTGAAAATTATCCTCTACTTCAGGAACCCTATCTGTAAGAAACCAAGACAGCAATTTGAAACTTAAACAACAACAACAACAACAACAACAAAACAGTGTATCAGTCAGGTTTGTTTTCTTAAAGTTTTAGTGATGTGTTTTGTTTTTGCATTGTGAGCGTTTATAGATTACTCCAATTTCAGAAGAGGAGTAATTCACACTCATATAGCATAGTAAAGCAATAATAAGTTAACAATAACAAAACAATAACAATAAGTAAACTAATATTTCAGTGACGTTATTTGAAAGTGTTTGCAACATTTCTTAACTCTAGCACCTCCTCTCTATTTTTAAATGAACAAAGATCTATTTTCTCTTGCTCCCACATCTCTCCTAACTGAAAATAAAAACGAATTTGTTATAATAAATATGCATAGTCAGGAAAAACACATTGCTTCCATTGTTATATGCAAAGATACATGGATTTCATTCTCCACCCTAAATCTATCACCTCTTGTAATGGATAATGTGTTTCAATTCAATAAACATTTATTATACACCTATTAGGTGCCTTGGTCTCTGCTAAGTTCTGTGAATACAAATAAAAATAAAGAGATGATTCCTCCATTCAAAAATTTACAATCTAAAGGGAAAGACAATACACAAAAGGAAGCTAAAACACATAGATGGTGGTGGTTGTGGAACACTAGTGGGTGTCTTATTCCCCAGAGTTGAAACCAAGCAGAGCAGCAAATGGAAAGTAGAGTGAACTGCTGGCTATAGAGGAATGTTTTGTGTGGAGTTTAATGCTCCACCCTCTAGCTCTCCAATAAGAAGGGATGTTGGGAAGGTGCTGGGTATGGCCAAGGCTAAGTTTTACAACATAATGTTTAACAACATAATGAGCAAACTTCTGATGATTAGCTCATCCTTTGAGAGTGGTGTGGCATCTTGCTCAGAGGAGGAGAAACCAACTGAGTATATGGAAAAGAACATGGATGGAAAGTGGAGTGAACAGAGTAGAATATTCTGGAATATTTCATCCTTAGTCCTCTGCAATAATGAAGGTATTGTATTGAACATAGTCCTTGAAGCTTTCAGAGTTGTTTGCTTTTGGAGTTTTATGTTTTAATTCAAAATTATCTATTTTATCAAGCTTGATACTCTGTTCCTTATTTGATCATGAAATTTTCTCATATCCATAGATCTGACCAGAATTTTGTTGATGTTTCTTTCTTTTTTTATGCTGTGACTTTTTGTATCTAGGTTAGAAACAGGCAGAGTCCAGAAAAGAAGTATAAGAGAACAGAATAGACTTAAGTAAACAATTAACTATTATAACTGCAAATGTGAATGGGATGAACTCACCCAAAAAGCAGAAGAGGTTAGCAGAATGGATTTAAAAGTACAATGGAGCAAAATTTCTTGTGGCTCAGCTGAACACAAAAAGGGTAAAGTAACAATTATTATCTCAAACAAATGAACAGCAAATATAGACGTAAGTAAAAGAGATAAAGAGGGAAACCACATTTTATCAAAAGGTAACACATAATGAATTGATTTTAATGCTTTAGTCCATTGGCACAACTTCAAAAATCCTAAAGAACAAAATAAATGGATTAAAAGAACAAATAGACAATACATCTATAATAATTGGGGACCTCAATTTCCCCCTAAAACCTAAAGAAATACAACCGGATACACATGTGTGTGTATATATATATATATATAATCTGGCTTTTTCATTTAATAATGTCTTTGACCTTGGCAAAAGTAATCTGGTACAATGGAAAAAACTTGTAATCAAAAAGGCCTAGTTCAAATCTCACCTCTGATACTCACTACCCTTTGTAAATGTGGGTAAGTTAGCCTCTCAGACCTCTAGTTTCTTCATATACAAAATGAAAAGGTTGAACAAGATGATATCTCAGGTCCCTTCCAGATCAGATGCATTATTCTATGATCTTTGAAAATTCCCCTCTCTGTTTTTCAGTTTCTTCTTCTGTAAACTGAAAAGATTAGACTAGTCAAGTCTACAAGGATTTATTAAGGGCCTACTATGTGTCAGGCATTGTGTGCTAAACACTGGGGATACAAAACAAAAACTAGTCCCTAATCTCAAAGAGCTCACAGTCTAATGGGAAAAACAACATATAAATAACTGTACAAACAACTTCTGTGTGGGATAATGTGGAGACAACTTCAGAAGGAAGCCTCTAAATTGGAGGAAGACAAGGAAAAAGCTTCTTGCAGAAAATGAGATTTAAAATGAAACTTAAAGGAAGCAAGGAAAGCCAAGAGGTAGGAATGAAGAGAGAGAGAGAGACAGTGAGAGAGAGAGAGAGAGAGAGAGAGAGAGAGAGAGAGAGACAGAGACAGAGACAGAGACAGAGACAGAGACAGAGACAGAGAGACAGAGAGAGAGAGAGAGACAGACAGGGAGAGAGACAGAGAGAGACAGAGAGAGAGACACAGAGAGAGAGACAGAGACATAGAGACAGAGAGACAGAAAGAGAGGAGTCCCGGACATATGAGACAGGGAAAATGTATCAAGCTGGGAGATGGAGAGTTGTATCAAGGAAGTCAATGCCTTTGGTTCATATGGAGAGGAGTAAGATAAGAAGACTGAAAAAGTAAGAAATGTTAAGGTTATGAAAGGCTTTAAAAGGCAAAAATGATGTTACATTTTATCCTGAAAGTAATAAGAAACCTTTTGAATTTTATTGAATTGGGGGGAGGAGAGGTTCTATGGTTAGATCTGTACTTTAGGAATATTAAATTGATAACTCTGGAGTAGGAACTAGAGTGAGGGAGTAAAGCAGGGAGACCCAACAACAGGTTTTTTGTAAGAATTCAAGAACCTAATGAGGTGATGAGGACCTGGATTTAGATGGTAGTTGCAGCAAAGAAAAGAAGAGGAGTACACACAAGAGATGTTATAAAGGAAGAAATAAGTAATAGGACTTAGTAACTGATTTGATTATGGAGTGGAGGGGTGAGGAAGTACATAGGTGACTTCTAAAGGTTTCTTTCCAGTTTGAAATACTATCATTTCATTCTCCCTTAAATTAGAATAATAATATCTCTCACCTACCTCACAGGGATGATGTAAGAATAAATAAATGAAATTGTTTAGCCCAGAAAATAGAAATCTTGTTAGCTCTCCTGGCTGTATGAAAGGATGGCAAATTTATTTTTAATGGAAGATCATAGAAATAGAGGTAGTAAAAGTATAGTCTTTATTTGAGATGTTCTATTTTTCCAACTATAGGTTGCATATTTCTCCCTCCCCCTAAATGTGATCTATGTAAAATCTGAGTATGGTTTAAGATGAGTGATTTAAAAAAAAAGCTTGAATAGTTTTGGGTTTTTTTTAAAAAGGAATAATATTAGGGATTCACCCTCTTTCAGGAATGACCTATACTTTGACAAATATAGAACGTTTAAATAAAGCTGAAGTAGGCAGCCTATGTAAAGCAAATGTACATCCAAGGGATGGTGATGTTAATATTGATTATATTAGCACCAAATTAAATTGATTTTCTCCCACCAGGCCAGAGGAAATCATAGTTTAAGGACAAAGAGTTCCTCCCTCAAAGGTTATTATTTTCAGTAACTGTATCTCCAGTTCGCAATTGTCCTGATCTCAGACTGTAGATCAAATGTAGATAGGACAGTTGATGCTCATCCGCCATGACCCAGAAAACAGTTTTGCAATTTGTAATGATCTATAAGGGTTTAAGCTCGTTCTTATGAAAACATTCAATTTCAGAGAAAGTCTATAGCCTGTAAAAGTGTATTGTGTGTGGGGATGTGGGTGTAGGTGTGGGTGTGTTTGCTCTTTCTTCCTTAACAGGATGGGAATTGTGTTTCTTTAATATGGAAAAAAAAAACTCCATTATAAATTTTTTGTTTTATTTTTTAAACAGGCAAGCTTGGTTGTATTCTACCTAAATAAGCATAATATGGCAAGATGTCATAAAACTAAAATCCTTTAGAATAGGAGATTTTTATTTATGAACATACCAAGTAAGCTGCCAGAAGTGAAACTTTTATGAGGCTTATAGCAGAGAAATGAAGAGAAGTTGAGGGTAGTTAAATTTGAGGTCACAAAAAAACCACAGGAAAACCATAGGAGGCCCTCAAGTATATCATGACTCAAGGCTTTTGAAGAAGAAAATAAAAGACAAATTATATCTTTCTATCTAGGAGATAACCCCATTTCCCTCTGCCCTGTCCAGATCACGTGGAGAGTATAATGTTCAGATTTAGGCAACATTTTAGTGTTGTCATTGAAAGGTAAAATATCTGCAGTCATACCATTCAAGGATTAGTTAAAGGAAATGGGTATGTTTAGAGTGGAAAACAGAAGGCTTGTGGGAGTGGGATGAAATTGATGTCTTCAAGTATTTGAAGATTTGGCATATGGGAGAGTGATAATCATAAAATTTATTTTACCTAGAGAAACTAGGAACAAAAGCAGATAACAATTAGTGTGTGTTGTGGTGACAGTATAAATTGTGGCACTTTCTAAGGAAATATGTCCTATTAAAGTTTTATTTAATTTCCTGTGCACACACTGTTTGTCCCTAATAAACTGTAAGCTCCTTGAGGGAAGAATTAATTTTTTTTCTTTGCATTCCCAACCTAGAAAGTGCTTGGCACATAGTTGGTACTTAATAAAAGATCAATTGAATCGGAGTAGATATTCAGACAAGAGATTAAATCGATGCCAAATTTCCTGGAGAAGAAATTTCATCTGCATATTGCTCAGCAATTAGTCTTTAACTTAGTCTTAGAATTAGTGGGACCAGGGGAGGTTAGGTGGCGAAGTGAATAGGGTACTGGCCCTGGAGTCAGGAGGACTCAAGTTCAAATCTGGCCTCAGACACTTGACACACTTACTAGCTGTGTGACTTTGGGCAAGTCACTTAACCCCAACTGCCCCCCACAAAGCAAAAAAAAAAAAAGTAGAGGGGCCACTAAGCAGATAAAACACTGCCTAGGGTCACAAGGCTGGTATGTGTCTGAGGTAGGACCTGAACCCACGTCTCTGTGACTCCAAGGCAGACTCTTCCTCTCAAGTGCCAAGTTACCTTTCATCCTAACGATAAGATTCAACCAAAGTTAAAATAGTCTGCCTTGAGAGGAATTTCTCAACATTAAAGGATAATTGATTGATTGTTTCAAACAGAGTCTAGATGATAACTTGTCATAGGGGATTCCTTTTCACGTGCTGTCATACTAGATGCTTTTAGAATCTTTTTTGATCCTTTCTAGTGCTGAGACTCTTTGATATCCTTCTATGACAAGGGTCTCAAGAATTATCTATTCCTTCTTTTTTCCAGCTGGGGGAATAACTCATCTGAGGTTGCAAAAGAAGTCAGAATTTGAACTCCAAGTCCTCTGATTCCATATCCAGTCATATTTCCATCCACTAAAGCAATATAGTATAATACATATGCATATATATGTATGTATATGTATGTGTATATATATGTATATGCACATGTGTATATTTTTTATTTTTAATTTATGGAATAAAATAAGCATTTCCATAAAATCATATAATAAAAAGATGATTGAATATGAAATGGCAGATCTATTATATATAGCTTATTATTAATTTTAAACATGTAACAAAGTTATCATGTAAATTTCTTTTTTTTAATTCCCTCCCCCAAACCTAGAGCTACCTGCCATTAGACACAAATATGTATATATGTAAAATTATCCTATACACATAGGCATATATTACATGTATATAAAATATGCATATATAATAAAAAACATTGTCTTCACTTACTAATATACTAATATAGCCAGGGATTTGGGTTAATAAAGAATACTGTTTATTTGCATTCAGACTTATTTTGTAGACATTTTCTATTACTCTCTGTCTCCTCTCTTCCCCCATCTGCCCACAGCAAGATACTTGAGAACAGTGACTGATTTCGGTTTTATATCTTTGTAGCTCTAGTAAGTAGCACCGGACCTGGAACACCAGAGATGCTTGATTTGCTTGATGAACTGAATGAACATCTCTGGGAGTTGCTTCCTCATGATATCTATGAGTGGAACCCTATCTCTTTACAGAGATGCCCAAGAGCCCAGAACCACTCCCATGCTCCCCCCAGTGCATGGTTCACTGAAATGCAAAACAGCATGACTACATGGTGAAGCATTTCCTTATCTCAAAAGTGTAGTTAGGAAGAGACAGGTTTCTTCACTGGCCAGAGTTTTAACCTAGTGTGCTATTTGAAGGGCTGCCTGCTGCTTTTTGCTGTGATGGTGGCTGTCAGAGGGAGTGCTACTACAATTTGGAGACCCTCTTTGGGGCCTTTGGAAGTCAATATAGGCCACGGCTGATCACAGTGAATTGTGCCTATTTGTTAGAAGCTTGAATGCCAAATCATCCTGCCATGCTCAGAGAGATGGCAATTCAAAATAATTTTGTGGAGGTTGGCACCTCTCTGTGAAATCTGTTCACATCTCCTACAGATCCAAATATGTGTAGTCCAGTGAAGCATAGCCCCAGTCTTCTCTGCATGTGAGTAAAGGCTGTGGTTCTGTCTTGAGATAAGATCAAATTTGTCCTTCTCTGACCCCATAGCACCAGGCTCTTTTATCTGAGCAGAGGAAAAAAACAAAATATAAGTGTATGGTGTGGCCCAGGCCCATGCACAGGTGATTCTGCTTTCTGCAATGGATAGGATCCCTCAAATTTATGAGTTCATGTAATATTCATAAAAAGTGCTTTTATAAGCAATAGGGCCAGAACTAGGAATTGTTTGTGCTTTTATAACTACCAAGGACAGAATTAGGGATTGTTTGTGCATGGGAAAATTTCTTTCTTTCTTTTCTTTTTTCTGTCTGACTTTTTTTTTCTTGGTGGGGGTTGGAGATTGCATAAGAGACTGTTACATAACAATTTTCCCAGGTACACTCATTCTTGGTTTTGTTCCATCCATCAACTTTATCCTTGTCACACAGCTGATAGACAGTTCCTGACTCTCCCATACCCCAAGGGAAGCAGGATGGAAGGGAATCCAAAGCAATAGGTTGGAATTAGATGTGGAGATAGCTTCTGTACTTAAAGCCCACTCAGAGATAACATACCTACTTTTAATTTTCCCTTCACATTTTTTGTACTCACTAGAACAGCTTTCAAATTTTTAGTTCCCAAGTTGTAATGGTAATGGGAATTTGAAGATCTTCCTTATTCCTTAATAAGCCTAAGTAAATTTGAGGATCTTCCATGATTTGAAAATATACTCTTAACCCCTAATAGGCTGAATATGGTCACATGGAGCCTGTGTTGGGAGGAGTTTGCTGAAGGGCAGAGCAGATCCCCAAGGAAGAAGCTTACTTAGGGGAGGCTTGTTTTTCAGGAACACCCACACCTTGTTACTTTGAAATCAGGCAGTGGGTCATGAGGGTTGTGATGTTCTCTGACTCTGGAGAAGGCTACACACACACACACACACACACACACACACACACACACACACACACCCCTCTGATGTGAGGTTTTGCTTTGGGGCTCACTTTGGGAAGAGTTGTGTGATTTTACCAGATGAGACTCTGGGCAGCTGTTGAGCCCCCTGGCTTTGAAAACCCAGAAGTAGGTGTCTCTCTCTCTGGTAACTAACTAGGTAGTAACTAACTAGGTAGCTAACTAGGTGATGGTCAGAGAACTAGAAGCCCTGTCTGTTGGTCTGCTGAATTGTATTATTTTCCCTGTCTGTATTTTTGTCTGCTTGTAACTTCTGTTTATATTTTCTCTGAAGTTCAGGGTGCTGACTTTTTCCCCTGAACTAGGTAAATGATATATGTTTGATTAAAGTAAGATTGTTAACCCTTTTTGAGTTGCTTTCCTTTAGAAAAGCAGATTAAAGAACCTGTGTTAGCAACCATCCTGGGTATGCTAGGGTGCTTGCTGATACAGAAGTGCCCTTTCTTGTATACTGACTTCTAATTTACAAAGTATACTTGTGTATATATGCACATCTACATATAAACCTATATACATAGAATTGTATATAGATATGTACATATGTATATACACATAGCTCTCTGTGTTAATACATACATAACCACACAACTTGAAAGACTTTCATACATTGCTACCCCAAATACACACATATATGTATACAAACACACACACGTGTGTGTGTGTGTGTGTGTGTGTGTGTGTATGGGAGCCATCTCCAGTCATCCTGATCTGTGTTCTGCTACTGGACTCAAATGACTCCAGAGGAAAAAATGAGGCTGATGACCTCGTACAGCCCTCCCTCATTTAAATCACATTTACTTGAAAGTCATGACATTACCTTCTTGATGTCACGGTTCCCTTCAAGAAAAAAGGACAAACACCATACATATATACACATGTGTATGTATATATCTATTTATCTCTATCTCTATCTATCTATCTATTGTCATTTGTTGTTGATCCTTCCTTTTTGAAAAAGACCAATGATATCATGAAGGTAACATCTTAACTCAAGTGTAAATTGGATCGAAGTGAACTAGAGTTGCACAAAGTCATCAGGCTCACTCTCTTTTTCTAAGTCATTGAAGTCTAGCGCCAGGACAAAAGTCAAGATGGCAGGCAATGGACCAGGATGTAGTGGATTGCCTTGGTGTTTTCAGTGTCTGACCAAGCTCTAAGCATTTCACAGTGTCTGTTTCAGTCACCTTCATAGTCACTGAAATAAATTGTTTTCATCTACCCATTCTGCTAGGGAAAGTCATCACATTATTGGGTTAGACACCCCCCTAACTCACCAAGAGATTTGAGAGTTAGTCACTTGCTCTCAGCCTGGTTTAGCCTGTCTACTGAGACGGTTTTACTGGACTGTGATTACTGTGTGTACTACAGTTTCTTGGAGCCAAAGGTGAGAGTTGGGTGAAGGTAGAACCAAAGGTAGATGAGTAGCCTTCACAGCAGAGGTGCTAGTCCTCCCCGATCACCCGTAAACTCCATATATAGACATATGCTTGCTTTTTACATGTTGTTTCCCCCATTCTAATGTGAGCTCTTCAAGAAGAGGGGCTATTTTTACCTTTCTTGGTATCTCCAGTGCTTAGTACAATGCCTGGCATATTGTAAAGTTTTTAATATATGCTTGCTGATAATGTTATGATCTTGAGGTTTGTGATCCTTTCCTAAACTGTCACTGACTTTTAATCCAATAAATGGGAAAGGTAAGAAAGACTGAGTGGGATATTGGGAAGAGTGGTTCGTATCTAAATCTGATCTCTTCTGTCAAATGCTGTGAGAAAAAGAAAAGGTACTTGGGTGTGTGTTTCAGAAGCTAAAACACAGACATGCTTCTTATTACCTGAATGACTTTGGACAAGTCATTTCTTTTCTCCGGGCCTTGATTTCCTCCTGGGGAAATGAGAGAAACAAGATAAATAATTTCTCAGGTCCCTTCCAACTTTAAGACCTACATCCCACCCATGTGACCTAGGGAAATTCCCTTTCTGGCTTCTACATTGAATGAATGTACTTTAAGATTGCTCTCAGCCACAAGTTCCATGATAATTATCCTCTGATAAGTGGGGTGTGTGTGTGTGTGTGTGTGTGTGTGTGTGTGTTTATGTGTGTATGTTTCTGTGTGTGTTTGACTACCAGAATAAGCTATTTTTGAACCTCTGAGACACAATGACTTCCTCTCTTCCAGTACTGCTGTGCTTCAAGAAAACAGCCAAGTCTTTTAATGTCATTGATGTTTCTGTCCTTTTTAAGATAACCTTGAACGTGCCTTGCCAGTCATGAAAGGTCAGCAGCAATCTCAATGCAGTATTCTATTCCAGGCCTTCACTCTCTCCCACACACTGAGCTGGATAAAGGGCTCTAGCACTCCTGCTACTGGACCTTTTTAATTGACTCTCCTGTCTTCACAGAACAAGATGAGAGGGACCCTTCAAAGGGAAATCAGATTTAAAACCCCACACAGTTTCGGAACAAACTGTTGAAGCCCCCCGGAAATCTCAGTTGTCAGAAACCTCTTTGCCATTTTCTGGTATGACGGGGCCTTTGGTGCCCCAGCTGCAGAGCTCCTGTGTTTTCAGCAGAGATCCCTGTAATGAAGTGACATTTGAAGGTTTAAAGTGAATTCTATTCTTTCTCAGCAAATGTACTGCTCACAATTGCATTTTCTCAACTCTTGTTCAAGTGAGAGAACATGGCGTGCAGGGCCAGTTGACTTCAGAGTCTCTGAAGAGAGTTGGAGAAGAAAAGCTGTACTATAGTCCTAACAAGGCTTCAGTCCAGCTCTAGCTGTAAAAACCCCATTATATTCACCTTTTCTATCTCTAGACTCAACGTATATTCTCTTCTCCTGAAACTCCATCTACTCTAAGAAATAGATAATAGATTTAAATGGGCATGGTGTCATATGATATTTGCATCTCCTTCATTTCCTTGGGGAATTCACATTGGAATTAGACTGAAGGTGTGATGTTTTTGTCTTCCCTTGTAATATCAACACTTAGCACATACATGACACATAGTAAGTACTTAGTAATACTTAATAATTGCTTGTCGATCTGAGTGACTGACTGGTATTGGTTAGCTAGGCTTTCTGAAGGAAAGGCTAGTTGAATGAAAATTAATTTTAAAGTATTTGTGAAGCACTTATCATGCATTGAACACTGTTCTAAGAGCTAGGGATGGAGACAGTAGGAAAAGGAGACCATCCCTGCATTCAAGTTCACATTCTAATTAGGGAGACAATATATACAAGATGATGTAGTTGCAGAATATATTACAAGGACCCTCAGTCCATAGGGTACAGAAGCCAGCCACATGGTAAAGCCTATTCTTTACTGTGATTTCTGCTAATAAAATCTTATATATTTCAGACCCTGAACCATCTGAAAGGCCTTAGAACTTCCTCTTCTGGCTCTTCAGTAGCTCTGGCTTGCTGAATAGGTGGAGACTGAACTAGCTATAGTGGCAATTGCCAGGTCAGGTTTCTATGGGGATTGAGTCTCTGGACCACGTCTACCAGGGCTCCTCTAAAGGCAAGGTATCCAGGGGACAGTGAGAAAAGAGTAAGGGGACTTGAAATCACCATCAGATAAGGCTCAACTGGAGCTGCGTAGCACTTTAACTCTAAAATTTCTTTTTTGTTTCATCATCATCATAATTAATAATAATGACTAGTATTACATATAGCATTTAATGCTTGCAAAGAACTTTACAAATATTAACTCATTTTGTCCTCATAATAACCCTGGAAAATAAATGCCATTATCATCCTCATTTTACAGACAAAGAAACGGAGGCAGCTAGAGGTTAAGTGACTAGCCTGGAGTCACATAGTGTCTGAGGCCCGATTTGAACTCAACTCGTCAACGGGTGGGCAATTTAGGATAAAAGAATTTGTTGCTCAATCTTTTCCTAACCAACTGGATTTCTATTCCTTAGTTACATATCCCTTGGGTTCAAGTCCATTCTCTCTCACATATTAGTGGCATGACCACGGCATGTTACCTAACTTCTAGTGACTCCAAGCAATTCTTGAAAACTATAAAGGACAAATAAATTGAGGATTACAATGATGGTGATAGAGAATTTCCATACGGGGAGTTCCAATTATAATGGGGAGGTCTGGTCGCTCAAGGAATAAGGAGTAGGAACCAGGAAGGCAAGAGGCAGGAACGAAAAGAGGAGAGTACTGGGAGAAGAAGGGATAGTGGAAAGAAGTCTGGACTTGGAATTTATAAGCCCTGATTGAGAGGCCCAATTAGTCATTTCACTTCATGAAATCTCAGTGTTCTCATTTGGAAAATAAGGACGTTATAATAGCTGATCTTTACAGTTCCTTGCAGATCTTAAATGTTGTGTTTCTAAGGAATCAACTTTTATAGTTTTTATGACAAACAAGATTTTAACTAAGAGTCTTTGCTATTAAAAGTTTTGTCAACCTGTGTCAAAAACTTGACACAACATTTTTTTTTTTACTAGTCTAAGGATCAAGACTTGATAAACACTAGGCTAGATCACCCCCAAGCACCTGGTAATGAAGTGAAAAGTGATTGGTCAAGATTTATTAGGTTGGGTATTTGGAAGAATATGTTAATATTTAGATATAATGATTTGGAGACAGTAGCCAATCGCTATAGTCTAATCACTGAGAGACCTCAGAGGCCATTTAATATCTGAATAAGAATGCCCCTCTACATTCCTGACAAGTCATTTTCCAGTCTTTAATTTGAGATCTCCAGTAAGTAGAACCCACTGCTTCCCAAGGTGATTCATTACATTTTGTTGTAACTTTCACTGTTAGGAATTTGTGCTTTTCTTATGTGGATCCTAACTGACTCAAGACAACTACCACTCATGGCTAATCACTTGCCATATAGATTATTGTAATAGTTTCCATAATTGGTCTCTCAGTCTCATATCTCCATCCTCTTCAATTCCTCCTCTTCAAACCTACCAAAGTGAAATTCCTAAAGGAAGCATCTGACCATATTACCCCACAATGCCATCAACTCCATTTGTTTCCTATTATCATTAGCATCCAATATAAACTTCTCTATTTGATATTTAAAGTTTTTCACAACCTAACTCCAATCTACTTTTAATCCTATTAGATATTAATCCCATTAACACATTCTGTAATTCTGCCATAATGACCTTCTTACTATTCACCATACATGATACTGCATCTCTCATTTCCATATATTTGCACAGGCTATTGCCAATGCTTAGAATGCACTTCCTCCTCATGTCTATATCTTAGAATTTCTCATTTCCTTCAAAGTTTAATGTAAGTATATGAGAATTTCCAGTGTTTAACATAGCATCTGGCATGTTGTAACTGCTTAATATATGTTCATTGATTTACAGACTGACTGATAATCCCAGATGCTGGTGCCTTATCATCCGAAATGATCTTGTGTTTAAGAACTTATTTTGTTTACTTTTGCACCTATTTATAAAACTCTGTTTTGTCTCCCCTTATAGAATTTAAGTTCTTTGAAGACCAGGACAGTTTGACTTTTGCCATTGTCTTCCCAGTGCCTAGAAGAGTGGCTAACATATGGCTGTTACTTAATAAATACTCATTGGTTAATGCCTATATGGTTCCTTGAATCAGGCAAGACATAGTATGATGATATTTTGAAATGGTCTCTAGACTAGTGAATACAGGACAGACAGGTTTCTGGAGTATATATATAAAAGACTAACTAAAATTGCCGAGAAGAGAGGAGAAGAGAGTTGACTTGGCCATATGAGGGACACTTGAAGGAATTGAGGATGTTTGACTCAGGAAAGACTCTGAATGGATGGAAGTTGCAATAGCTGTCTTCACTTATTTGAAGGAATATCATGGGGAAAACAATTCTATTTGTTCCACTTGACTCCTAGCAAAAGAGTTAGGAGTGAGTGGAATCTTTTATAAAGACAGATTTGGGTTCCATATTAGGAAAAATTTTTCCCCACTCAATGGGAGCTATTCAAAGGTGGAATGGGTACCTCAGGGGATAGTGGATTCTCATCAATGGAAGTTTTCAAGAAGAGGCTTGGTGATGACTAGTCAGGCATGTTGTAGAAGGGATTTCTGGGTAGTAATCAGTTGAACTAAATGGCCTCGGAGGGCCTTTCCATCTGGGAGATTCTCTGGCTGTCTAGTTGATCTGTCACATTCTTTCTCTATACCTCAGTTTTCCCATCCATAATCAGAAAGTACTGGATAATCTCATAGGAACACTAGGAAACTCATTTTTCTGTGGCCTCTTGGTGGAGCTGATGTGTAAATATGCTATACTCTGTACCTCTTCAACAGTAACTTAAGAGCAAAGGATAGAAAGGGGTGAGGGTGGGGAATGGGGGAGGGACATTTCATTGCTCTCAGTAGCAAAATATATATAACAAAATATTCTAGTTAAGCTTACCTGACCTTCTTATTGAATCACAGAATGAACCAACATAAATCAAGCCTGACAAGGTTGAGTTTTTCTCCTCAGAGCTTTGAAAATAATAATATATCATCCCATAACAATATAACATCCATCCTCCCCCATATTCTCACTCATCTTCTTGGCAAAAGGTTCCCTATTCGAAAAACAAACCTTCTTTACAGTAGTTGAATGTAATTCTCTTGCCAGGAAAAGAATATCAGATTCATATTAAGAAGAAGATTGCTCTATACAAGTACTTTCCAAAAGGGGACTTAGGGATGAATTATGCCAAAGCTCCATGCACTCCTTTAATGAAAATTCCAGTTTGTAACCAGATGTTTTATTGGGGAAGGGAACGGAGAGCTACATACCACTGCTGCACCACTCAAAATGAAAACTCAAACTGAAAATGGAACGAGTCACACAGGCACATAATTGGCTATTGTTTTGTCATGTTTCCAATTTAAGAACCTATTTTTCCCTTTGCTTTTTCCTTCTGTTAAAATGAAAGCCAGTCATCTCTATGAGATAACTTCAGAAATGTTACAAGAGAACTGAGATTTGCCAAGGAAAGCAAGATGTCAGTGATGATTAACTTTGAGAGAAGGTCATAGATTTTGAGCCTGACTAAATCTTAGGTGTCATGCAGTTTTTCATACCACAGGGCAAAACTCTGAGTCCCCACCCCTCATCACCATTAAGTGATTTGCCGAAAGTAACATAGTAGTAAATGGAAGAACTGTGACTTGAACCTCGTTCCCCTAACTCCAAACCTAGCATACTTTCCATTATAATATAATGGCATTCATCATAGTGGAAGTAGGTGATATGCATGGGATGTAAAGAAAATGGAAGTGAGCTGGAACCTGGAAAGGATCTGGGTGTGTTCTCTTGGAGAACAGTCACTGTCTTCAAACACTTGAAAGGCTGTCATATGGAAGAGGGCTTCTATTATGCAATTTGTTTTTGTTTATCTTCAACATGCAGAAGGAGGAGAAATCAGAAAAACTGCAGTAAGACAAATTTTGGCTAAATGTAAGGATCCTCACAATTAGAACTGTTCACAAAGGGAGTCAGCTACAATGGTACATTATGATCTCCCTCTCACTTCAAGTCTTTTAAAGAAGGAGAGCTGCTTGCTTCTTGGGGATGTTCTATAAGACATCCCTGCTCAATGACCTCCGGGGCCCCTCATGCTTCTCAGAAGATGATTCTATGATTTCACCCAGCACATACTCTTGCCCTGACCTGGCCCTGGCCAGGGGAAATCCCTCAACCTTGATGTTTCAGTTTTTAATTCATGACTGAAAAAGCCCACATTTAGGTTCCACTTGGAGACAGAGTAGTGAATGCTTGATGGGCAGGCACAGGGACAAAATTCAGGACTTAGAGTCTTTTGATCAGTTATTGAAAATTTCAGAAAGCACTAGGAAAAACACTGGATTTGAAGTTAAAGGACCTTGGTTGACCTATAATGTGCTTTTTCACATCTAAACCCACAATATTATGACCCTAATTTGGCAGTGGGAGGTGTTCTTGCAGAGCATCAGCAAATGCCATGGAGCATACCTTGTGTTTCAGGCATCTATCAACAATGACAAACAATTATGAGACTTATACATTACTTTAAAGTTGGCAAAACACTTTACATACATTGTCACAGTTTGGTCTCACAATAAACCTGCAAGGTACATACTGCATGTCTTATTTTTATTTTATGGATGAGGAAACTGAGGCATAGAGAAGTTAATTAACTTGCCCAGCATCATACGACTAATAAATATCAGAGGCAGAATTTGAACCCAGGCTTTCTTCATTCTCAGGCCATCCATCACTCTGTTTTGTATCCTGAGTCCAGCTCTGTACATAGAATATGAAAAGAACATGCTGATTGATTATGTGGTCCTCTAGATAAGAGGAACTATTGTTACCACCTCATTCTATATAATTGCCCTGGTTCCTTGACCTTAGGAGCTCCAATAGCAGAGGCTTTGAATTTGTAAGTTTAGGGATCCCTTTATACTTTGGCTTTTGTCAGTGTATACAGACTGTATGTACCCCCAAACTGTATGCAACAGAGATCCTTACCCAAATAATAGGCAGAGGCTTCTCAAGGTAGAAAGCAGAAAGGAATGGTTTATTACGATATCTAGAGAAAGGGCAACTCCCCTGCTTCTTGCCCCCTTCCCCCCCCCCGCTCCTGCCCCCAACAAATAATCAGGGAGGAGTAGTGATTTGCCAATCACAAATGGCAAAGTTATATAGTCCTAATGAGGAACTCTCCCAAACACCTCCCCCGCAGACCCTTTTCTTCCATTGGCTGGAAGCCAGGTGCACAATCTAAGTGCAGCAATCTACCTTGAGTACCGAGAACAAAGAAACAGTAGACCACCCAATGTACTTTTGAGAAAGCACTTCTATCCTTATTTGGCATATCTTATGCTGAGGTGGCACTGGGGAGGGGGATGACTCCCCACCACTCTGAGTTTTGAGTCCTTGTAAATCATGTGATTTCTGGCAAAGGGAATTCAGACCTGTTCCCACAAGAGACCTTACTACATTTTAGGGTATAGTCTGAGAAATTTTCTTCTTTCTCATTCATAGCCAACAATAATTGCTAACATTTATATAGTGCTTACTATGTGCCAGGATCAGTGTTACGTGCTTTACAAATAATATGTCATTTGATCCTCATAAGAGCCCTAGAAGGTAGGTGCTGTTTTATTATCTCTGTTTTATAGATGAAGAAACTGACAAGCAGAGGTTAAAGGACTTGCCCAGCGAGCTAGTGTAGTGTCTGAATCTCTCAGGTCTTCTCACTTCAGGCCTGGTACTCTATCCACTGTACCACCTGGCTGCCTTGTATATGGACATTAGAACATTAAAGAGCAGGTACTATAGGAGTTTCTATATCTAAGCTCTGAATGAGGCTCATGGACACACAGCAACTAGGTCCAGATTGGAAGAAGTAGAAAGAGAGTTATGTCAGGGGAGTTACGTATTGTCCCCCATGGGTGGATTAGACATCCTCCTCACCTCTGCTTCTTGGAATCCAGGGTTTCCTTTACACCAAACTCAGGCTCCAGCATATGAAGCTGTTCATGAATTCTTCCTGTCTCACCAAACTGCTTTATGTATTAATTTAATATATATTTTGTAAATATTCAAATGTGTATATGTTGTCTCTCCCATTAGAATGCAAATCCCTTGAGTACAGAAACTATTTTCCTTTACCTTTGAATCCTAGTACTTAGGAAAATGCTTGGTGTATTTTAGATGCTTGTGGAATGACTATTGTTGATTGAGTGACAGAAAAAATACTTTCTACATTAAGAAGATATGACAATTTCCTTTGGACTTATCAATCTAGATGAGGGACTGTCACAGCAAAAGTGACAAACATGTAGCCCACAACATTTCTCATTGTAGCTAAAAGAAGATTAAGATGTGATTGGGAAATATTTAACAAAAATTGAAAATAGGATAAAATATAGACAATTAACATGTGGTTCTCTAAGTCAATATATGGTCTGCAGTGATCCTAATATAGCGTTTAGTGGCCCCTATTTCTATTTGGGTTTGACACCACTGATTTCCTTATCACCTAGATGGGAGTGGGGTAGGCAATTGGAGTTAAGTGACTTGTCCAGGGTCACACAGCTAGTAAGTGTCTGAGACAAGATTTGAACACAGGTCCTCCTGACTCCAGGGCCCATATCCCCTCCACTGTACTACCTAGCTGCCCCCCAATCCATTTTCCATCAGCAGTTTAGTTTGGTTTTGACTCCACTGAACATCATGCATCCACCAGGATAAGTTGATCCCCTACAATCTCATCATTATGTAAATTGGCTAAGATTTTGGTACTCAACACATTCTCAATTCCCTCAGTTGTTTCTCCCTTCTGATTGGAGGACTCGAGAATTGAGCAGTAAACTCAGGACTTCCAGAACTTTCCAGGTAATTCTCTATTTTTTATCAGTAGTTCAAATCTACTGAACATCATGTTACTCCTGGTTCTCCTCCCTTTACAGCTTCATTTTGTATGTTATCCTCTTTCATTAGATTGAAAACTCCTTAAAATTAGTGAGAGTCTTATTTGTATCCCCTGCACTTAGAACAGTGTCTGGCAAATAGAAGGTACTAAATAAATGTTTATTGAATGTATTTGAATAGAATTAAATCACCTACCATCTCTGCAATTTGTAGGGTTAAAAACAATGTGTTCTAAAGGCTGTAAGGTCTTACAAATTTCTCTTCTCTACATGGGGATTTTATCCCTCCTTTGGTCCCTACGAGAGGTAGTATAGTTTTTAGTGGAAAGATGAAGGAATTAAGGATCAGAGGGTCTGACATCTACCTGCATTGTCTATGGCAAGAAACCATAGGATTATATGAATTAGAGAACTCATTATTTAGAGTTAGAAAACAGCTTAGGAATCATCTAGTCTGGACCCTTTGTACAGCAAATGAAGGAATGATCAGAGAAGTGAGACAACTGTAGTTTGAGTCCAGGTCTTAGGGCCATCAAATCCAGTGTTGTTTTTTTTGTTTTTTGTTTTTGTTTTTGTTTTTCCTTTGCTTTCTCCTGTACCATGCTATGTCTATACTTCTCAATTATGAAATGGGATAAAATCCTTACATTAGCTATCTTGACATGAGGCTGTCATAGTATGCCTTTTCAAGCAGTATAGCCATTTTTACTTCGATCGTGAAACATTGACTCTTCAAGGTGTCTGTCCATATGCTAACTGCATGCCTCAAATCCAGAGCTCAGTGGAGAGGAGCAAGAACAGTGGGATTTCTGGAGTTTGGTTATCTTGAGTAATTCTGACTCCATGGGGAGGGACATTTAGGATGGCTAAACTCTTACTAAACTCTCCAAGGGGCTTTTTCAATATGTTTCAGGGAAGCAAGCAAGGAGAATTCAATTTCTGCCCTGGGAGCCATTGAGGGAGTGAGCCCATGCAGATCAGTCATGGAGGGAGGGGCTTCCCTTCCCTGTCCCATCCCCCAATGCTTCATTTTGTTTTTAACAAAGGGAACTGACCTCTGTACTGAAGGGCAGAGTCAAGTGCTTCCCAATCACTATTTCAATTTGCTGCTTGTTTGCTTTGCTTGACCTCTCCTTGCAAGGAATCACGGGGGATCATCATTTATAGCTGAAAGAGACCTCAAAAATCATCTAGTGAAGGGGTTCTTAACCTGGAGTCCGTGAACTTTTTTTCTGTTTTCCTTTGTTGACCTGTTCATTTTATTTTGTACATTTTTTTTAGCCTTAAGAGAAGGGGTCGCTAAGGTTCACCAGATTGCCAAAGGGATCCACAACAAAAGTAGGTTAAGAAACCTTGATCTAGTTAAACTCCTTCATTCAACAGATATGGAAATTGAGCTCCAGACAGGTCAAGAGACTGGCCCAATATCACACCAGTAGTAAATGTGAGAGTTGAGATTCAAACCCAGACTCTGACTGGAGGAGATTATGGAGGAGATCCTGGGTGAAGTGCTGAGGAGGAACTCAAGTGCTCAAAGGAGTACCAGGAAGGCAGCTTATTACTCATAGGGCTGCAAGCATGTGACTTCTTAGGCCTTCAGTCCCAATTATTGGTGGTGGTGTCACCAGCACAAGAGGGCACACATGTGCCACCCTTAACTATCACCCAGAGCTCTGGATCTCTAGCCTTATTTGTGATTGTTGTTGCTAGACAGAGAGGCACAGAATTTGAATGGGAAAAGGGGAATCAATCAACAGGTGGCTTGGATGGAGACCCTGCCTGCATTCCCCTGTCGTTCACAAATGAAAATTGATTTCATGGGGCGGAGCCAAGATGGCGGAGTAGAAACAGCTCTTCCAAGCCACTCTGCCCCCAGATTCCCCACAAACTATGTAAAATGGGACTCTGAACAACTTCTGAAGCCCCAGCACTCACAGAACGACACAGAGAAGCTAACCTCCCTCTGAGGACAGCCCAGCAAACCTGCAGGAAGGACCAGCACAGCAGTCTGGGACCTGGCAGCGCGGAGCACGAAGAGCACAGGAGCCGAGCCGAGCCCAGGTCCGCGTGAGCTGAGGTTTTAGCCCCAGGGCGGCAGGGCCAGCAGCCGGCTGGAGGAACCCCAGAACACCAGGAGCTCTGGCGACTCCAGAATTATCAACATAGACATGCCTAGGACAAAGTAAGAGGTGGTGTCCTATGGACTTTGGGACTGGTATTTAGGGAATGCATCGGCTCCCTCCCCTGGGGGCTAGAAGCCGCTGAGGACAAACGCCATTTTGTAGTTTTCAGAGGCAGCTCCAGCTCCCAGCCTGCAAATCATAGGGAGATCCAGCGATCAGTCTTGGGGGGTAATCGCCCTTGCTTTAACCTCCCTGGATCTGGATTGTGATCTAGGGTAGAAGTCGTGGGTGGGTTTACAGCTTGCCAGAAACGGAAGTTGCCCCCCACACGTTCGGGACGAAAATTCCTCCAGCTGGCCTTAAAGCCATAGTGTGGCAACACGCCCCAAAGTCAAGTAATTAAGTGGCAACATGCCAAGGCAAAGGAAACAGAAAAATGCAACCCTAGACTCCTATTTTGGGGGCATAGAGCGGGAAAAGGACTGTGAGGTCAGAAGTCCTGCTCCAAAAGCCCCAGGGGAAAACATGAGCGGGTTGCAGGCCATAGAGGACCTTAAGAAGGACTTTAAAAATCAAATAAGAGAAGTGGAGGAAAAATTGGTAAGAGAAATGAGAAGGATGCAGGAAAAGTATGAAATGAGGGTCAACAGCCTGACTGAGGAAAACAACACCTTAAAAAATAGACTAACTCAAATGGCAAAGGAGGCCCAAAAGGGCAATGAGGAGAAGAATGCCTTAAAAAGTCGAATTTTCCAGATGGAAAAAGAATCTCAAAAGTTCACTGAGGAGATTCATTCCTTCAGAGTTAGACTGGAGAAAATGGAAGCTAATGACTTTATGAGAAATCAAGATACTGTTAAGCAGATCCAAACAAATGAAAGATTAGAAGGCAATGTGAAATATCTCAGGGGAAAAACCACTGACCTGGAAAATAGATCCAGGAGAGACAATTTAAAAATTATTGGACTACCTGAAAGCCATGATCAAAGAAAGAACCTAGAAATCACCCCTTCAAGAAATTCTCAAGGAAAACTGCCCTGATGTTTTAGATCCAGAGGGCAAAATAGAGGTTGAAAGAATCCACAGATCACCTCCTGAAAAAGATCCCAAAAGAAAACTCCCAGGAATATTATAGCCAGGTTCCAGAATCCCCAGATCAAGGAGAAAATACTACAAGCAGCCAGGAAGAAACAATTTCAATATTGTGGAAACACAATCAGAATAGCCCAGGACCTGGCAGCTTCTACACTGAGGGATCGAAGGGCATGGAATCCAATATTCCAGAGGGCAAAAGAACTGGGAATGAACCCAAGGGTCACCTACCCAGCAAAACTGAGTATTTTGTTTCAGGGGAAAATATGGCCATTCAGTGGAATAGAGGACTTTCAAGCATTCTTGAGGAAAAAACCAGAGTTGAATAGAAAATTTGACATCCAGATGCAAGAAGTAAGAGATGCCTGAGAAAGTAATCAGGGAAAAGAAATCAAAAGGAACTTATCAAAGTTGAACTATTTACATTCCTATATGGAAAAGCAAAAACTGTGACTGATAATATCTTTCTCACTATGAAAATAATGGAAGAAGGGGGTGTGGTCATATGAATACATATGTGAATGTGTGTGTATATGGTTACAGTTATATATGGATAGAGGGCATAGGTTGAATTTGTTGAGAAGGGAGAATACTCAAGGGATGAAATTATGAGGTGAGAGAGGAAAGTAGGAAGAGGAGATGGGGAGAGATAGGGTAGGGTAAACTATCCCATGTAGAAGAAGCAAGGGGAAGTGGTTGCAAAGGAGGGGGAGAATAAGGAAGGCTAAAAAGGCAAAACCACATTCACATTGAATTTGGTTCAGGGAGAAAAATGACATACATACTAAATGGGATATCTCAACCTGCAGCAGGATAGGGGGAAGGGGGATGAGAGGAGGGATGATGGATGGGAGGGCATCCTTGGGGGAGGGGAGGTTGGAAGTACCCACTATAGAAGAGGGACAGGATTATGTAGGGAATGGACCAGGTGGGGGGTGGGATGAGTGGGAGGGAATTATAAGCAGCCTTGTACAATATATCTACTATGATAATATTTCGCATAGCTAGACATGTACAACATATACTGAATTACTTATCTCCCCAGAGGGAATGGGCGACAAGGGAGGAAGGAAATGGATCTGAAATTCGAGGTCTTAACATTAAATGCTTCAAATATATATAAATACTATTATTAATACTCTTTTGCTTATAATTGGGAGATAAGATGTGCAGGCATTGGGACACAAAGATTCACCTTCCTCTAATGGAAAAGTCGATGGGGGTATGGGAGAAGGTATGGGAGAGAGCAGATTGGAGGAAGTGATATCTTGTGGGACTACTATTCTGGGAGGTTGGGTAGGGCAATAATTGGGGGAAAATGATTGTAACTCAAAATCTGGCAGAAATGAATGATGTAAAAGAGAAGTTAATAAAGCATTTTTTTAAAAAAAAAAAAGAAAATTGATTTCATGGAAAACTGATCATAGTCTGGAGACTCTTGCATCTATTGCTTAAATGAAGCTTTCTAAACCAGCATTAGGAACATAGAGACTTCCTACGACATAAGTGAGGTGATCAGTGGCCAAACACGGAGTCACTATGGCTAGCTAAGGTCTATGATGAGTCCTGTCCTCACATAGATTTAGCAGTCATCCCCTTATACCATAAATTCTGAAGTATGTATGGTGAATAGAATAGAGCAGCTCTCAAAATGTTTTGTTAAGGACACAGGTCTGCTTGATTTCATTACAAATAGCATCATCACTGTTTAACCCTTTCATGCATTCCAAGTCTCAAGACCTCTAGCAATTGAAATGTATCCCATTCTATAAGATTTCCCCTTCACCCCCAGGTAAATTCAGCATGGAGGAATAGGAATATGAGCATTGAGACAGTTGAGTGGTATATTTGATAGAAGGCTGAGTCAAAATCAGAACACCTGAGTTCAAATCTGACCTCAGACACTTATTAGCTGTATGACCCTGGGTATATCACTTCCCCTCTGTCTGCCTCCATTTCCTCAGCTGTAAAATGGATAATAGCGCCTATGTACAGGGTTGTCATAAGGATCAAATGAGATAATATTTGTAAAGTTCTTACACGGAGCCTGAGACATAGTACATGTTTGACAAATGTTTATTTCCTCTCTTCCTTCTTTGGGATTACTACCCTAGCGGTCAGATTCCCTAGAACTACATTGTTCTGACAGAATAAAGGCTTATGTGAGCTTTCCCTCACCTTTCAGCCTTATTACCTAGACTAGTTCTAATTTTATAAGCTGGATGTAGGGAACCTCAGGGGGGAGAAGGGCTGGTGCCCTCACAAGTCTTATTAGAAATAGCTACTGCCTTTTCCCTTCACAAGCAAATTACCCTGACTTCCCTATTGTGCTAACTCGAGCTTTATAGTAACAGTTCATAGCAGTGAATAACTTCCTGGGCATTGGCAAGTTTAATCAATATATTTAACAATGAGAGTGGCAAATATGATTAATCCAATGGAAGTACGCTGTCTCTGGAGACTGACTGGGACAGCTGCAAGGACGAGGCCTATTTTTGAAATTAAGGTGTCTGCATTAGAAAGGGATCCAAGATGGAAGAAACTTATGTTAAATTTACTCCAATTTTTTTAAGTGTTCTAGATTCCAGGATGTCTCAAAGCCATACATACATGGCCTGGAATGCTGAGGAGCCCTTAAGGAGTCTACAAGTAGACAAACTGAGACAACAAGCAGGAAGCCGAGTTTAAAACAATAATAGTTAAAGGAACAAAGCTTTATTAAGTAGCTGCTATGGTCCAGGCACTGCGTAAGTACTCTCCAAATATTATCTCATTGGATTTGACCCTCACAACACCCCTTATTTTCTCTATTTTGCAGTTGAGGAAACTGAGGCAAATAGAAGCTGACTTGCTTAGGATCACACAGCTAGTAAGTGTCTGAACGTGGAGTTGAGCTCAGGTCTTCCTGGCTCCAGCCCTAGCTCTCTATCCAGTACACCATCTAGACTTGGGGGTGGGGAACCTGTGACCTGGAGGCCACGTATGTCCTCCAGGTCCTCAAGTGTGGCTCTTTGACTGAATCCAAACTTCACAGAACAAATCCCCAATAAAATGATTTGTTCTGTAAAACTTGGACTCAGTCACACTGGAGGACCTAGAAGGCCACATGTGGCCTCCAGGCTGCAGGTTCCCCACCCCTGATCTAGGTGCTTAGAACAGCTAACTTTTCTAAGCACTTTGCAGTTTACAAAGTATAGTCCACACAATAATTCAATGAGGGAGGTATATTGAGTGAGGAATGTTCTGCTTATGCTGAATATTCTTATTCTATTGAAGGTCACTTAGATAAGCATTAGCAGAACCAGGATATGAGCCCTAAAATTCTTAATTCAAGTTCACTGTAATTTCCACTACATCACACCTCTCCTCTGGGCAGCCATCTCTCCTCACGTACATCTTTTATTCTCTCTGGGCCTCGTTTTCTGAACTTAGAAGGTTGGATTAATCCTTAATCAATTTGAAAAGATCACTGGGGCTTTGGGCAATTGGATGAAAGTATATGATGCCACACAGAAAATATCTTGTGGTTGGTTGAAGAGAATTATTGATGCCCTGTGGGGCAATGGATAAAATAGCAAGCCAGTTTGGAAGCATAGAAGTTGAGGGATCGTTGAATCTAGCATTGAAGGACTCTTGAGAGAGCCTTGGGGGATGGTGAAGGATGATCAGGGAAACTTCAAAAGGTCAAAAGACCTGTAGTTACAAATGCATTGGTTCCAGTGTTTACCAGAGCTGGTAGCAGTAACAGTGCCTGAGAGGAATGCATGCATCAGGACTGAAAGATATACTGAGGATAAATAATACACACTAAGGAAAAGCAGCTTCAGGCCTCTTTACAAGAGCACTGACCCCTGGTACTCTGGCAGAGAGCTATACCCTCAGAGGGACTTCTTGGGTCTCCATGAAGGGAGAAACAGGGATTCCATTTGCTCTCCAAGTTTGAACCCATGTTCTACAGGTACCTTGTGTGTGGAAGGAAACATGCATATGTACATATATGCATATTTGTGTATATATGTACACATGCATACACATATGCTTATGCAAACATACATTTTTATTAGTTTATTTATTTATGGAAAGGGGGCTTTTTTCTACCTGCTTAACAAATCTACCTACTTATCTATCTATCTTGATATCTCTCTATCTATCTATCTATTGGCAGCTAGGTGGCATAGGGGACAGAACACTGGGCTTGGAATCAGGAAGACTCATCTTCATGAGTTCAAATCTAGCCTCAGACACTTACTAGCTATGTGACTCTGGACAAGTCACTTAACCCTGTGTGCCTCAGTTCCTCATCTATAAAAATGAGACTGAGAAGGAAATGACAAACCATTCCAGTATCTTTCCTAAGCAAATCATCAATGAGGTCATGAAGAGTCAGACATGACTGAAACAATCCAACATATATGTACATATATACATACACATACATATATACATATGTGTATACACACATATGTAAATAATCTCACATTTCTATATGGGGGGGGCGGGAATCATTACCTACAACAACTACCTTTGTTCTACCTGCATTGTAAACAACCTTTCTAAAATATAATGACTTCTGGGTAGTATGTTGGTGTAGCCTCATGTCCAACAGTACCAGATGGCCCAACTCTTTAGGGTTACCCCCTAGAACCTGAAATGGAGGAATAAGCCACCTTCTGGAGACCTGGAACACCAAGTAGGAGCAAGAATGAAGGAAATAGCCCCAGAGGGCACCTTATGTTAGTGTGCTAGGCACTGGAGATACAAAAACAAAAATAAACCAGTTCCTACCCTCAGAAAGCTTTTATTTCTATTCATGACACTGTGTTCCCTATTAAAAGAAAGAGAAACTTGGTTCTCAAAAGCTGTGTAAGCAGATGACAAATTTTTTCAGCTCTTACAAAGCTATGAAGGATGGGCATTCTGGCCTAGCTATTTTTTCCCTGTAATTTGAGGATGAGTCAAGTTATATGTGGACAGACTCATTCATCTCTGTATTGACCTCAGGGCAATGAATTTTCTTGCCACAACTATTCTCAGTGATGGTGTATTATAGTGGATAAGGGCTATGACTGTTGTCAGTGGAGGCTGAAACTAAAATCACAATTATCATTCCTTGAAATACTGGAGATTTTATGAAAAGTAATTTGAAAAATTCCCTTTTCGAACCACTACCCTTGTGTGGTGCATCCTAGGTAGATGCTGACCTCACTGACCACTAGAGCTAATTCTATGTCTTAAGTTCCTTTTCTATGCTTCCTTGATTCTTTAGTATCTTTACTAGGCTATTTTCTTCTTTGGAAAGCACTCTGCTGTGGCAGGGCCATTCTGGCTTCTGGGAAGACCTATCTTCATCATGTTTGTCATGAGTCACTTGCTTCTGCATTCTCTAGGAAGTCTTAAGAAGTAACTCTGCCAGGAAGGGATTGACACACATTAAGTTTCCAACTGGTATTGAAATGATAAAGACTCTGATCTAAAGCTTGTGAGCTGCAAGGCATGCTTTTCTTTTTCCCATAAAATATCAAGGATAAGCAAGAGAATTTTCTCAGGCACTGGGTCTGAACTTTTAAGAAGGGGGTGGGAGGAGGATGGTGAGAAGGAAATCCTTCAAAGTCATTTTAATTCTCCATTGGCTGTTAAATCATGGCATAAGCAGTTATCAATTTGACAGTAGTCAGTTAGTAAGCATTTATTAAGTGCCTGCTATGTACCAGGCACTATACTAAGGACTGGGGATACAAAAAGAGGCAAAAGATGGGGTGGAGCCAAGATGGCAGAGTAGAAATAGCACTTCCGTGGTGCTCCTGCCCACACCACTGACAAATTTATGTAAAAGGGAACTGTGAGCAACCTCTGGAGCTCCAGAACCCACAAAATGACACAGAGAAGCTAACCTCCTGCTGAGGACAGCCTGGCAGCCCGGCAGGGAGCGGCCAGCATAGCACTCTGGTAGCCGAGCCCAGGCCTGCATGAGCCTGAGGTTTTAGCCCCAGGGCAGCTGGACCAGCAGCCAGCTGGAGAGACCCCAGAATACCAGCAGCTGTGGCATTTCCAGAATTATCAACACATAGATGCCAAGGACAAAGTGAGAGGTCTGTGTGCTATATACTTTGGGACTGGTTAAGAGAATGCATCAGCTTCTTCCTCTGGGGGCCAGAAGATGCTGACTATCCAAGGCCCAGCTGCCATGTGGCAGCTTCAGTTGCAGCTTCAGCCCTTGGCCTGTGGACTGTAGGGGGATCTGGCAATCATTCTGGGGGTGGTGGTTGCATTTGTTTTGGCCTCCTTGGATCTGGATTCAGTCTGGGGTGGAAGTCTTGGGGTATGTGTCCAGCTTGCCAGAGTGTATGGGGGCCTCAGGTAGGGCACCCAACTAATATCTCTGGAAGCTGAGAAGGCCAAAGCTTTTGGGAAAGAAGCTGCCCTGGCTGGTGGCAGATTCTTACTGTGGCAACAAGCCCAAAAGTGAAGTAATTGAGCGGCAACATGCCTAAGCAAAGGAAACAAAATAAACAGAAAAATTCAATATTAGACTCTTCTTTTGGGGGCAAAGAGGATCAAAGCATAAGACTGGGAGGTCAGAACTCCTGCACCAAAAGCCCCAAATGAAAATATGAGCAGGTTACAGGCCATAGAGGACCTTAAGAAGCAAATAAGAGAAGTGGAGGAAAAATTGGGAAAAGAAATGAGAATGATGCAAGCAAAGAATGAAATGAGACTCAATAGCCTGACTGAGGAATGATGCAAGCAAAGTACGAAATGAGACTCAATAGCTTGACTGAGGAAAATAATACCTTAAAACATAAAGACTAACTCAAATGGCAAAAGAGGCTCAAAAAGGCAATGAGAAGAATGCCTTAAAAAGTCTAATTGCCAGATGGAAAAAGAATCTCAAAAGCTCACTGAGGAGAATCATTCCTTCAGAATTAGACCTGAGTAAATGGAACCTAGTGATTTTATAAGAAATCAAGATGCTGTTAAACAGATCCAAAGAAATGAAAGAATAGAAGGAAATGTGAAATACCTCATGGGAAAAACCACTGACCTGGAAAATAGATCCAGGAGAGATAATTTAAAAATTATTGGACTACCTGAAAGCCATGATCAAAGAAAGGACCTAGAAATCATCCTTCAAGAAATTCTCAAGGAAAATTGCCCTGATGTTTTAGATCCAGAGGGCAAAATAGAGGTTGAAAGAATACACTGAACACCTCCTGAAAGAGATCCCATAAAGAAAACTCCTAGGAATATTATAGCCAGGTTACAGAATTCCCAGATTAAGGAGAAAATATTACAAGCAGCCAGAAAGAAACAATTTCAATATTGTGGAAACACAATCAGGATAGCACAGGAACTGGCAGCTTCTACACTGAGGGATCAAAGGGCATGGAATATGATATTCTGGAGGGCAAAGGAGCTGGGATTAAAACCAAGAATCACCTACCCAGCAAAACTGAGTATCTTGTTTCAGGGGAAAATATGGTCATTCAGTGGAATAGAGGACTTTCAAGCATTCTTGAGGAAAAAACCAGAGTTGAATAGAAAATTTGACATTCAGACACAAGAAGCAAGAGATTCTTGAGAAGGTAAACAAGGAAAAGAAATCAAAAGGAACTTATGAAATTTGAACTATTTACATTCCTATATGGAAAAATGATAACTGTAACTGATGAAACCTTTCTCAGTATGAAAATAGTTGAAGAAGGGTATATGGGCATATGAATACATATGTGAATGTGTGTATAAATGTTTAAAAATAAACATAGATAGAGGGCAGAGGTCGAATTTAATAGGAAGGGATGATACTTAAGAGGTGAAATTAAGAGGTGAGAGAGGAATATAATGAGAGGAGATGGGGAAAGACAGAAAGGGGTTAACTATCTCATACAGAAGAGGCAAGGGGAAGTGGTTGCAAGGGAGAGGAAGAACAGGAAGGCAAAAAGGCAAAACTGTATTCTCATTGAATTTGGCTTAGGGAGAGAATGATATACATACTAAATGGGATATCTCACCCTACAGGAGGGTAGTGGGGAGGGGCATGAGAGGGGGGATGATGGAAGGAAGGGCATGCTGGGGGGGGAGGGAGGGAATTTGGAAGCACCCACTTTTGAAAAGGGACAGAATCAAAGTAGGGAATGCACCAAGTCAGGGGTGGGATAGGTGGGAGGTAAATATAGCCAGTCTTTTACAATATATCTACTATGGTAATGTTTTGCATAGCTATACATATACAACATATACTGAATTGCTTATCTTCTCAGCAAAAGTGGGTGACAAGGGAGGAAGGGAATGAATCTGGAATTTGAAGTTTTAAAATCAAATTTTAAAATACATATATAAATACTATTATTAATACTATTTTACATATAATTGGGAAATAAGATATACAGGCACTGGGGCACAGAGATTCACCTTGCCCTAATGGAAAAGTCGAAGGGGGTATGGGAGAAGATATGGGAGAGAGCAGATTGGATGAGGGGATATCCTGTGGGACTGCTATTCTGAAGTGGTGGGTAGGGGGAAAATGGGGGACAAAATTGTAACTCAAAAATCTGGCAGAAATGAATGATGTAAATCAGAAGTTCATAAAGCATTTGGAAAAAAAATAGGAAAAAGATAGTCCCTGCAGTCAAGCACTCACAGTCCAATGAAAGAGACAAAACAATATACAGGATAAAAAGGAAAAAAAAATTAAAAGAAGGAAGGAAATGGAATTAAGACAGTTTTGGGAAGGCTTCCCTTAGGAGAGAGGATTTTAGTTGTTGTAGCCATGGAATGTAGTAGGTGGAGATGAAGAGGAAGGATGTTCCAGGCATTAAGGACATCCAGAGAAAATTCTTTTAGTGTGGTGGACTGTCTTTTGGAACACCAAGGAGGCCAGTGCCACTGGATTAGAGACCACTGGAAAGGTTGTGTGGATGATAAAGAACTTTGAAGGTGAAACAGAGGATTTTGCATTTGATCCTAGAGGCAATTTGAAATCTCTGAGTTTATTGGGGTGGGGGGGCAGGGAGTGATGTAGTCAGATCTGTGTTTTAGGGAAATCACTTTGTTGGCTGAATGGGTGATGATAGATTTGTGGTTTTGGGCTTTTTTTTTCCTTTTTGGAGGGCAATTGTCACACAGCTAGTTTTTATGTTAAGTGTGTGAAGCTGCATTTGAACTCAAGTCCTCCTGACTCCAGGGCCAGTGCTCCATTCTCTGCACCACCTAGCTGCCCCTCCGGGGACAGATTTGAATGGGGAGATACTAAAGGCAGGTAGATTTACTAGCTGGCTATTACAATAACAAGTCCTGATAGTGACACAGGATATGACAGCATTGGAGTATAGGTTCTGGAAACCTCCCTCCCACCCCACCCCCGCAACTCTCCTTGAACTTTCCTAAATCCCTGGTGTGGGCCTGAGACTTTTACCTATTCCAGTAATCCTCTCAATTGACCACTCTCAAGGCATTCTTCTAAGGCCTTCATTTTAGCCTACATCTAAATCTCCCTCCTTTCTCTGTTACCTCAGGATATTGTCTGGCTACTTCCCACAGTTGATCCTATTGTTAGAAAAAACAAGAATTTTACCAGCCGTGAGTGAATTTAGAAAAAAAAATTATTTCATCATTTTAGACAGGTGACTTGGCCTATTAACCCTTGTGAAAGGTATAAGCACACTTGTTAAGCTAGTTACAAAGTCCTTTTATAATTGTCCAGATTTTAATTTCTCCCCTTGAACTCCATTGGTTCCCATTCCAGGGTTCACTAAACTCCACCCCCTTATGACATCTTCATTTACTTTATTCTTTATTTAATAAAGGAATACTCTTAGTTCCCTTCCCTTTTGTCTACATCAGATAGCATGACATAGGAGTTTTCAATTGCTAAGAGAAATGACTAAAGTGTGAATTTGAAGGTTGGAACCCAGGATATTGGTGACAAAGGTGGGGTTATGGCTCTCTTCCTCATTTTTTTTGAATGAGACCTGGCCTGACAATTCTTTTTGATATACAGGAAGAGGCCTTTTCAGAACCAAGAAAAGTAGTAGATATGCTCATTTTCAGGCAGCCACCCTCTCCCACTACTCTCTCTACAAGCAGATTTTGTCTCTGACATTAACGATCAGTATGAATTATAATTTCTGTGGAAACAATTAAATCATACCTTACACTATCTAGACCCCATTCCCATCAAGATCTTCCTTTGATCTTTCCTCCAGTCACCCCAGATCACTTGGTCAATCCTAGATGCCTCCCACAGTCTTTCCGTACATAAGATCCAATGAAAATGCTCAGATTCAGTCTGGACATCTTGCATTAGTGATGAAAAGCCTTATTATATTCCTTAAGAGTCAGGCCAATACGGTGTATCTTTAATAAACGTTGTTTTTCCTTGCCAGAAAGAAGGCTTGGGTAGGATTCATTAGGGCCAGATCCAGGTGTCGCTATTCCCGGGTCCCAGTATACTTAAACTTCAACAATAGGACACTGGAGTATAAAATATCTGACCTCTAGCCTGCACCAGGTGTATAAAAAAAACCTATGCAAGTTGATTAATTTTCCTATAAACTCCCTTTCCTAAGCAGTATATAATGGGGGCAGGGAGCTGTTTACACATAGTTGTTGTTAGCTCTAGTTTCCAGGCAAATAGCTAGCTTTTTTTTAATCCCTTCCCCCAACTATGAGCCATAGAATAATTTGGATGCCTTTTTATCTCACCTGGAGCCCCTCTAGTTTCAATTCCTCTAGACCTGTTTGTCTAGAACAGTGTGCAGCTCTCAACAATTTTTTTCTCAATATTCTATTTATCGCATCTAAAAAGTAATTCTTTCAGAAAATCTTGTGTATATTTTGGGGATTCCAACCCATTTCAAGAGCAGCTGCTCATTTTCCTTATGTCCTATTGTTAGGTGGGAATAAATGAAAGAATATGTATCTGCTTCACAGAATATCCTTAACACCATAGACAGTGGAAAGGATAACGGTCTGAGCAGTAGGTATCTCTAGCATACCTTTTGAACTCTGGAGTGGGGTGATGGCATTCTATCTTTGTGTCTACTTGAGTATGGAGGTTGAATGAACCAATTCCTAATTTCTCTTTCAAACTTTCCACTCTTCCCTTAAACTGAAAACAAAGGAAAATATATACAATATAAGAACCTCAAGCTTAGGATGGACCTCAGAAATTACTGAAAGCAATCTCTACTTGAGCAAAAATTCCCTTTAAGATATTAAGTCATATATAACTTCTGCTTAAACTAGAAAGGGCCTGACACTTCAATTGATGCAAAGGTTTTATTATAATATTAATTTGAAATAAAACTAATCATTCTATTGCTATTTTCTTTGCTTTCTGAATTAAAAAACAAATGCACTGTATCAATTGATGCAGCTTGGGCCTTCGAGGTATTCTTAAATTCTGATCCTTCTGGTGTTAAACATCAAAGACAGGAAATTTACCATAGTCTGAGGCAACACATTTCACTTTTAGATGGCTCCAACTGTTCCTTTCTTTAATTCCAGTATTCAAATAGTTTAATTGATCTGTGATCTCATCATTGAGGATAATCCCGATAATGATAAAGGTAATAAATTCTCCATGCCTATCTATCCTATGATGCTCTTATCCTCACCCCCTACTAAGTTCACTGAAGGTGTCCTCTCCCTCCCATCTCTCTCCCGAATACTGGCCTTTTCCTCTACTTCTCATCATTTTATGGATGACAATGGATCACACAGGCTACCTTCCCATCTACCAATGCTCACTCATGTCATGGAACTGGGATGCTTTTCCCAATCCCAGGCATGTATTTCTCTGATGATAGCATTTGCCTCAGCATGAGTAGATTTCCCATTATGATGATATTTTTATGACAATGACTAAATCTATTAAAAAGACTAAATGACAATCTAATGAACAAAGAAAAATACAAAATGACCCGCTGTCATATATGGATGCTTTCTGTTTTCTCAATGAAGGTGGTAGAGAGGAATAAAAAATGGATAGAGAGTATAAAACCTCACTGTTTTTAGACAATATAGATATTTGTCTAGTGACCAATGAGTGAACATTTTGCTGGAAAGAAGTTTCATTTCCCTTATACTGAACCAATATCCTATTCCCTAAACTTCCGTCAGTTGGTCCTAAAAGACAGCTTTAGGACCAAGAATAAATCTAAATACTCATCTACATGAGAGTCCTTCGAATATTTGGAGACAATAATGTCCAGCCCAAGTCTTTAGTTCTATCCTTGCATGGTCCATAGTCATCACAATCTTTCTTTCTATTTTATGGATATTTTCTGTCAATGCTTTTCTAAAATCTGGCATCCATAATTGGCAACAGCATTCTAGATGTAGCTTAACAGGACCATGGTATGAGACTACCACCTATCTTAATTTGGAAATTACCCTTATATTAATGTACCCTAAGGTCAAATTGACCTTTTAATCTGTTTCTCAGTAGCTTGTTACATTCTTTTCAGGGCTGCTCATCCACCTTTGATTACCTGATTCACTCTCCTTTCACCTGTGACTCCAAGAAACAAGTGTGTGCAGTGGCCACACCCTGGTAAACCATCTCAGCAGACAGGCTAAACTAGGTTGAGGGTAACCAATAGACCTCAAACTTGTCTGTGAGTTAGGAGGATGTCTACCCCAAGCATGTGAAGACTACCACCGGTAGAATAGACAGAATAGGTGATGATGGATGTGGCTGAAGCAGGCATCGAGGTCATCCACTGCACCTGGGGCCATTTGTCCTGACTTTTATCTTGCCACTGTACTTTGATTACTTTGAAAGATAGAGTGAGGTTGATAAGTTCCAGCAACTCTGTCTCACTTAAATCCAATTCAGTTGCAAGTCAAGACATCACCCCATGAAGTCATTGGTCTTCTTTGAAAATGAAGGACAAATAACAGTACATATAGGCTTGTCATACAAGCCTTATTTCTCTTAATATGTCTTGATATGTATATATGCTCTTAGTCAACCCTTTTCATTTGCCCTTATATAAATATCCTACACTTTAACATATGTGAAAAAAACATCTCATGTACTAGGATGTTTACTACTTAATTCAATTCAACAAGCCTTTATTGCGTGTCTGCTATGTGTAAGTCCCTAGATTCTTTGTCTAGTATACAAATATGAGCCCTTACGTAGTTCCTGCCCTCAACATATTCACAATTTTAAAAAGAATAACACATATATACACATGGCTAAAGTTAAATTAGAAAAATGATCCAATGCCAAAGAAGTTGAATAGGGAGGAATGCAAGAACGAAAGGATCGCTTACATCGTCGTCGTCGTCATCATCATCATCATCATCATCAATACTAGCTAGCATTTATGAAGAATTTTAAGGTTGATAAAGTGCTCTCCCTTGCTTTCTCTCTCTCTCCCTATCTCTGTTTCTCTGTCTCTGTCACTCTGTGTGTGTCTCTGTCTCTATCTCTATATCTGTAGATATACATATCTATATCTATACATAATTTGATCCTCAGAAAAACCCTGTGAAGAATGTATTTTGTAGACAAATAGACTGAGGATAAAAGAGGTTAAGTGATTTGCCCAAGGTCACACCGTTTATAAGTGTGAGGGATTATTTAAACTCAGGTCTTGCTGATTCCAAGACCAACACTCAGTTCACTATATTACCTAGATCCTGATTCTTGTCTAGGGGATCAGTTAAGAGAGTTCATGGAGGATGAGCACCTGACTTGAATTTGGAAGAGGCAGGGAGAAGATATCAATGGGTAAGGAGAAGCAAGGGGATAGAGTGAAATCTCTGGTAGGCATGGATTTATGTTATGCAAAGTCAGGGTCTAAAGAGGTAGGAGTAGGTTCAACAACAGTGAATAGTCCAGTCATGCTTGAGTGTGGAGTGTTCAAAGTTGTGTAGAACCCTGTGCCACATAGGACAAAGATGAAGCTAGAGGAAAAGCCACAGCCCTTTGTCCCAATTTAATGTGCACCTTTTTTGGTGGAGAGGTTAAAGCTGAAAATTTCTGATTTCCTTCCTACTGACAGAACTGGCTATATTTTTAAAAATATCGTGCCACTAGAGAAAATAAGGGATTTTGTATCTTTGTAATTACTTAGTCCTGATTTTGTAGCAGAACTATAAAAAAATCTAATTAGAAACAATATAAAAACTGTCCACAGCACTTCTAATTTTTTGAAATGCATGATATTTTTAAAAATATAGCCAGTTCTGTCAGTAGGAAGGAAATCAGAAATTTTCAGCTTTAACCTCTCCACCAAAAAAGGTGCACATTAAATTGGGACAAAGGGCTGTGGCTTTTCCTCTAGCTTCATCTTTGTCCTATGTGGCACAGGGTTCTACACAACTTTGAACACTCCACACTCAAGCATGACTGGACTATTCACTGTTGTTGAACCTACTCCTACCTCTTTAGACCCTGACTTTGCATAACATAAATCCATGCCTACCAGAGATTTCACTCTATCCCCTTGCTTCTCCTTACCCATTGATATCTTCTCCCTGCCTCTTCCAAATTCAAGTCAGGTGCTCATCCTCCATGAACTCTCTTAACTGATCCCCTAGACAAGAATCAGGATCTAGGTAATATAGTGAACTGAGTGTTGGTCTTGGAATCAGCAAGACCTGAGTTTAAATAAAAGAAGAAAATGGCAAATGTTGGAGAGGCTGTGGGAAAGCAGGAACGGTTTTCCAGTGCAATGTTGATGGAGCTATGAATGGGTCTAGTCATTCTGGAAAGTAATTTAGAACTATGCCCAGAAATATACCAACTCTACCAAACTTTTGACCCAGCTAGGCCTATAACCCCTAAGAAGTTGAAAAGGAAAAGAATCTATATTTATACTAGCTATTTTTGCGACAGCCAAAACATAGAAAATAAGAGTGGATATTCTCTTGGGTAAGGTTCAACATTTTGTTGTATATGAATGCATTATTATTACGCCATAAAAATGATGAAATGCACAATTTCAGAGGAAAATGTGAAGACATTTATGAATTGATGCAGAACAAAATGAGCAGAACTAGGAGAATAATTTATATAACAAGACGTCTAGGTAGCATAGTAGATAGAGTGATGAATCTGAAATCAGGAGGAAGTGAGCTAAAATTCAACCTTAGACACTTCCTAGCTGTGTGGGCAAGTCACTTAAGCTCTGTTTACCTCAATTTTCTCAACTTTAAACTGGGGATAATAATATCATCTGCCTCCAAGGATTGTTTTGAGGATCAAGTGAGATAATATTTGTAAAGTACTTATCATGTAGTATATAGCACATAGTAAGCAATATATAAATAAACAAATAGTTACAATGATAATATTACAGAGAAAAAGACCTTTCAGAAATTTTAGACCTCTGACCAATACAATGATGAAACTCAAATCTAAAAGGATGAAGATGAAACATACCACACACCTCTTTCCATAGATGTATGAACTTAAGATGCAGAGACATATTTTCAAACATTTCTTCAGTACGTATCTACATAATGCACATAATGAGGGAATTTGTTGGACTATATAGATATAGAATTATGCATTGAGAGATTTTTAAAACATTTAATGGGGGTGGGAGATAGTAGGAGAATCAAATTAATTTTAACATTTAAAATATGAAAACAAATTTAAAAGTAAGGACAATTTTACAAAGAAATAAAAGAATTGTAAGGAAAGAAGAGAAAACAATTCCAACATTTCCCTGAGTTTATGGTGAATAGTAATGCATTGTCACCTTCTTTGTGTAACTGGTATTAAAGAAGTGATAAACTGCCCCCCCCCCCACTTAGTAAGTTGATGATGATTAAAGGAAGATACTACCTCTGCAAATAAGCCCACTGAACAAAGGAAGATGCCTAAAACTGAAGTTGGTTTAAAGTTTCTTCCAACATCCAAGTAAGTCCCCTGGCTAAGAATGGTAGACTGAAAAAAATACTAAGATGATAGAATATTATAAGGTGGTAAATACTGTAGGATTACATAACAATAACGATAAAGAGGTCCCCTTGGTCAGAAGAAATGGAAAGAGGGTAGTGATGTGGGTTTTCCTGAGTCTGGGTCTGTTTATTTAATAATGCAAACAGATATCACATCAAAGTCATTTCTAATATGAGTACTAGTAGGGAACAGTCATTTGCAAGAAATGTTCCACAGCAGTCCACATTTACTGTAATAAAATTGACTGATTCTATGTTACACCATCAAGCAATGCTTACTGTCACAAAATTCTGCTTCTCTGCATATAAATGCACAAGAGCTACATCTGTGGAGAAATATGGTATAATGCTGAATTCAAGTCCTACCTCTGAAACAGAAAAGTATGGAGAGTCCTCTGACCTTCAAGTGCCCTCAGACAACTCTTTAAGACCACACATTGCAAATAAATGACCAGTTTTCAGACTAGGAGACATTTATGCTCAGATATACATCCATGAAAAGTATAACATTCGTGTGTGTGTGTGTGTGTGTGTGTGTGTGTGTGTGTGTGTGTGTGTGGTGTGTCCCAGCAATAAACTAAATCTGCGTTTTGAGGTCAATGACCCAGCATAGCGGAGTATGGAGAATATTGCCAATACATAGGCCACTTGGTGGCAAATTATTTGCTCAAGGTAAACAAGGAAACAAAGAAAATGGTCCCTGGTTCTTTTTCTTTTCTTTTACTTCCATAGTAACCAGAGCAGAGTGATGGGGTGGGGGATGGAACAGAAAAAGTCAGTATTGGGACTAGTTATAAACTTAAAATTATCTGTCAGCACTCTCAGTTTCAGATTTTTGTCCAATAACCTATAAGTGAACATACTATAAAGGGAATTGAATTGTATCAAGCTTGATATCTTGAGTATAAATTAAACCAGAAGGCAGAAACAAATTGTAGCTAAGTGAATGGATGGATCACAGGCTCTCCTTTGAGAGACAAATAAAGGAGCTGGCATAGTTGGTTTTATAATATGTCCAAAAGCAACACAAAACATTTCACGTAATATTTTGTATTTGTGGAAGGTAAGCCCTTTGAAGGAGTATTTAACTTTTGCATTTGTACTCCAAGTGCCTGATGTAGTATGTTGCAACAAATCCTTATTGACATGTGTTATATTCCCATGATCACAATAAATGTATGAAAAACACTATGCTGAAATTAATTGCAATTTATGTACTGTCAATAGTTATACAAGATGAAAATGCAGAGAAAATATACAAAAGAACTTGAAAAGATGCTCCAAATTCAATTAATATATATTTTGACAATCGAGTACTTCAATGAGAACATGGAAATAGGTGAACATAGTGAAAAATATAACAGAAAATATAGATTGGAAATGAGAGAAAAGAAAATCTGTAAATTATACAGAGACTTCATACTTATACATCGTTAATACATTTATTGAAAAAAAATTGGAAGACAGGACATAGATAACAGCGTAAAAATGAAATTGATTATTATTTAGCAGATGGAAAATGTTTCAATACTGATATGGGAGCATTACTAAATTGGCCATCTAATGTATAATTAAATCACTGAATTGCCAGAGAAATTAGGACAAAGTTAGGAGACAGAAGAAAAGGAGAAAAAGTTATAGTGTTCAGTTAAAACAAACACAATCTATTCCAATAAGATATTGAAAATAAAAAATAGAAGCATATATGAAATATATGCTGACTAAATAAAACCAATGTAAATAAATTATAATAATGAAAAGATAAAAAGAGCACAAATTACATTAGTCAGGAAGTGCTATATTTACTTAACATGTGGAAAGAAACAGTAGCTAAAGGCAACACTTGTTTAGACTGTAAACTAACTTAAAAATCTTACAAAGAAGGTTAAGTTGCATAACATGATAAAATCAGTTTAAAGAAAGCTTGGTGAGAAACCCAGCTAAATAAGATCATTCCAAGAGCACTAATATATAAGTGGATACAGGACCATGAACAGATGAAAGATGGAAATGATTAGCTAAAAATTTTTTAAACAAATTTTAACATCAAGAAATATGCTATTACCATATTTGGACTAATACCATAACTTAGATATACACATAGAAAGTATTTTGGAAAGTCATTATATAGAACAATAATTGGAAGAGTAACCAGTTTAGATCAAATATAAAAATAGACAAATATATATATATATTGACTGTAACACACATCTTCCATTTAGAAATCTATTCACAAGGTAACTGAAGAAGATGAAGATTCTATAGGCATGGAAAATATTTTTAATCCTGTAAGTAAATGAATGTGACTGAGGGAATATTATCAATTATTGAGCTATATGCCTACTTTTATATATGTACATATAAATATAGATGTAGATATACACATACATATTATATGCACGTATCCATATATGTTTGCATGTATACATGCATATTCATATACATATGTCCATAAGCATGTAAGGAATATAAAGTCTCCACACATGTCAAGGGCATCCTTGAAAAGAGGACAGAATGGGTAAGTTTTGGCAATTAATATTCCATAGTAGCACCCAATTGTACCATCACACAATTAAACAAAAACAAATAGAGAATACAAAATACCACTGTGCCTATTATTTTTTGATTCTAAAAAGATTTTTATTCAGAATAGAAAAAAAAGTCTGCAAAAAGACTCTCTGCCATCAAGGTGTTTCCTATGAATTTATCAACATTACATTATTCTGTGAAAGATATGACAGTCATGAACTGTCCAGCCCCCTATAATTAAAATAAAGTGAGTTGTGAAATCAGAAGACACCTATTTACTAAAGATACTTGTTACTCTCATGGAAAATACTGAGCAGATTCTAAGTTGAAGAGGAATTCTCTGTAGAATTTTATATCCTTCAAATGACTCCTTTTGCAGGATATGCTATTCTGACCACATCAAGCCGTGGAACTTTGCATAACCTCCTGAAAGATTCCCAGCAACCAGGAGAATTTGGCCTAACCATACACTGGGGGAAGGAGACAAAACAACAACAAAACACACAAATAAACATGGATGCAGAATGTCTATTATCTGAACCAGGAATATAGTTAGATGGACGACCTAAAAGTAAATAATGGATTAGTATATGTTCCTTGGACAGATGGCAAATGGATAAAATTTGGGCCCAGAATTAAATGGGGGGAAGAGCACAGAGTGAATTGTCTATGGGAAATCAAAGAGCTCCTTTAATGACCCAAAAGTTCATCCTGAAATGAAAGACTAACTTTTAAAAATTACAGTTTTTTGAAATTTTATAACTTGTGTGTGTGTGTGTGTTGGTTTCATTCACTGATATATCTCTCCCAACTTCCACTAACCAGGGAGAGATATTATTGTGCCAAAGATTTAACTTTTCTTCCATAGGTTGCATTCATGACTCCTCCAGGCCTTTGTCAAAAATGCCCCCAAAACTACACCCTGAAACTCACTCTAGCTGACTACACATATTGGAAGTATTCTCTGCCACTATGGCCTGTCCCTCTGACTGCCTGGTTTCTTATAGAATCTCCATTTTAAAAAGGATACCCAGTCCATCCATGTCCTCATTCCTCAACAGGCTTTCCTCTGGAGCCTCCTTCTCAATGTTTTCTGTAATGCAACTGAGCCTAGTATCTTCATCTCCTCCTTCAACCTTTCTAACTTCCTTTTACATGTTATCTTCTCCCATTAGAGTGTAAGCTCTTTAAGAATGGAGATTTTTTTTTCTTTCTGTTTATATTTCTCTTCCCAGAACTAAGCGCAGTGTCTTAAGTGATTAATAAACATTTATTGACTGATTCAAAATGAAGTGGAAAAAAAACAGTTCAGTAAAACTAATCAAAATATCAACAGTATATATAATGTGCTACTTCTGTAGTTGCCTCTCTCTGGGAAGAAGGGAGAGCAGTACATTTTTCAATTTTGAGTCCAAGTTTCCTCTTAAAGATTATACAATTATTTTTAGTTCTTTCTATTTATACTGTTATAATATTTTGTTTTCCTGCCTCTGCTAACTTCACCATGCATCATTTTAATTAAGTCTTCTCAATGTCTTTCTAAATTAATAATATAAGCTATTTCTTATTTCATAGTAATACTCAATTATATTCATGTACCACAGTTTCTTCAACTGTTCCTCAACTGGGGAGAGCATCTTTTAATAACAATATTTTAACAGTTTTTTTTGTATGACTATGAGTCATGGGACCATACCAATCATTAGCATTCTCTTAATTGGCCTTTGTCTCTGAAAAATTATCATTCAGAAGGCAATGGAGAAGCTCCTAATAAATATAAGCTGGCTACAGCACATAAAAAATTGGGAACTACAAAGAAAAACGGAGAGTAAAGGATGTTGTAAGGGAAATCTAGGATCACAAATAGTTAAAGCAAGAATTAATGAATGGTTATCTTGTATGTCCTAACACCACCCTTGTGATGTCAAAAGAAAACAATGAAGGCCCTACCATGTTGGATGCACTCTCTACAATGAATTTATAAGAGGGTATGAATAAGAATTGTACGGGATAGTTAGGCATGATTTGGTTTAGATTTGTATCTCTGAAGGAAACAAACATCAATGAAATTATAAATCCATTTGAATCTATATATGTATATACACAGAGACAATGATCTATCTACACACACACACACACACACACACACACACACACACACACACACACACACACACATAGTTGTAGGTGATTTCCTAAGGTAATTTTTGTTAATTGTGTCTTTATGAGTGTTTTGAAATTATTTTTTTCAATTCTGTTTCACAGGCAATTGCTGTCTTCACCACCTCCTCCTCCTCCTTTTTTCCTATCCTTCCTCTCCATCACGGCATAGAAGCAAAGTTTCAACATCCTAAACTAGTCTCCATTCAAAGGACATATGTTTCAAAATTGCAGGTGGAAAATTTTCTCTTGAAAATAAGACCAATTAAGAGAATCAATTATTCATATTAAGGGAAAAAAACAAACAAAAAACCTGTTTTTAGAAGATAGCTGAGAATAATTTTGAACAGAATTCACTCCAGATATAATTATCTCTGAATATGGAACTAAGTGAAAAATGTCACCTGCAAAATGGCATGTATATGTATGTGTGTGTTCGTGTTGTGGGAAAAATGAAACAAGAAGAAATCTGTCTTTTCTAAAGGCTATGCACATGCTACTACAGGTACATATTGTTGGATGTGACTAGAACATTTCAAATTCATGTTCTAGCCTAGGAACATTAACTCTAAATTAGTAAGTGTATACTGGGGATGAAATTTAGCAAACCACAAAGAGTAATTTTCTCTGGAACAAGGGAATATTAACCATTGAAATATGGTATGAGTATCAAAGCTCTGGAAACACAATTTAAAATAATTTACAGGTTGCCTACTGATTATATTTTTCTTCCTCATTTGTACCCAAGAGTATTATTTTTAATTAAAATAATAAACCAAGACCAATTCAGCCTGACACAAAGTGAATTTAAACACAGTTTACTTTCCCCACCCCCTTCATTAGTTCTTTATACAACTTAGAGAAGTATTTACAGTGGAAGTAGGAAGAAGGAGAAAAGGGACTAGCCTGAGTATAGCTTTTGCTGGTTTTACCTTGGTGACGCTCCATCTCCCTTATAAAAAAAGATGTCACAGGACCACAGCTAATACTTTACAACAAAATCAACATGTATTTTCTCTGCACCCTCAAAAAACAAGCCATTTCTTCCTTTTAGTTATAAAGACAATGAAAAACTACATGTGCTATCAAACCTTGCCCTTATTGGGGTGAGGAATAAAATTAATGATAGCTGATATTTATGTAGTTACTATGTGCCAGTCACTGTGTTAAGGCATTTACAATTATTATCTCATTTGATCTTCACACCATCCTTGGAGGTAGGGGCTATTATTATCCCCATTTTATACATGGTGAAACAGGCAAACAGAGGTTGAGGGATTTGCCTAGGGTCACACAGCTAATAAGAACGTAAGGTTGATTTGAACTCAGGTCTTTCAGGTAGCAGCTCTGAATAACTGCATGCCACATGTGAAACCCAGGCTAAAAACAACTTCCCAGGGAAGGAATTCCATGTTTAACTCAGAGAACTCTCTCAGTGAAAATTCCTATGACTACTATAAGCTTATGATCTAATGGTATGGTAATGGAACTTGAAGATCTTGAACTTGCTGACCAGGTAGGAAGGTGTGGGGCAGGAAGGAGCTGGGAGTCGAGGAGCCCAGGCTGGAGCCAGCTCGGTGAATGGAAGCGGCAGCGGTAATGGCAGCAGCGGGAACTGCTTTGTTTTGAGCCAGCCAAAATTTCTGCTAAGGACTCCTGCTGAGGACTGCCAGGATCAGGAACTATGGGGGCCAGAGCTGCTGGGAGGAAGCTTCATGAAGGCTGAACAGATACCATGAGTGACAAGAGGAGGATCTTAGCCTGAGGAAGCCTGTTTTGTTATGAAGGCTTGAGAATGTGGGTGTTTACTGCATTAACTACAGGTGCCAACTCCATGGCTACTGTGATGGCTTGGACTTTCTGGTTTGGGACTCAGTTTTCTGGTATTTGAATAAATGTTCTATCTATGTCCCCCATGTTGAGAGCTTGTTACATTTTGTGATTAATAACCATATTAGCATATTTATAGTTACCATAGGCATTGTGAATACTGAATTGTTGATACATCTAGTCACCCCAAGCTCTGTTTTTAAAAGACTAGGACCTGTTCTAAATGATAACTGTTTCTTATACAGAGTCCCCAGTGGGGAATACCAGAGTATAGGTTGAGTCTAGGTCTCTACCTAGATAGTAACACGTTTCCCAGTTACTGCACAGGCACTTGAGGTAATTGGTCCAAGTTTCAAGGCAGCTTTTACTCTGCTTTCTATTTCTAAGAAATAGAGAATATACAAAAGACTTATGGGAACACACAAAAAAAATATTAAGAAAACACATGCACTCAAAACAGCCCATAGCTATCCATGTACTCTTTCTCTCTCTCTCTCCATTGGATCCCACTCTGTCACATAGTCCTAAATCTTTCAGACTCAGTAGCATTCCATGGTTTGACATCCTCTCAGAAGGGAGTTGAAAATGGGTCTGTTAGAAAGGCAAACTCCAGGATTCTAGTAAATACCTCTTTAAGCCTAAAGAGGAGCCATAGAAATCACTCAAATTTATGCTACTACTATAAATATTACTTCTCTTTCAGAAAGGAAACAACATTTGTGACTGCTGAATAGGTTACTCCAATTCTTACCAGATACACATCCAAATAACTAATGTGACTGCAAAATGCAAAGTCTAGTTCCCCCACCCTTCCATATTGTGACTTTTATCCCTTCCCACTTTTCATCTCAGCAATGCGGGCCACTTCTCTCATCAAGAAGTGGAATACTCAGAAATTTCCCCACTAACTAGGAAGATGGAGTTCAGAGGAAAAGAAAACCCAGAAAGTCACTTCTCTTGCAACATGGGTAAGCAAATGTCTGCCTAAGTCAGCTATTAATAGCTTTTGATGAAGAAGACTGACTCATACCTTCTGGGCTTGCAAGATCTTGCTGGAGTAAAGGTAGAAGAAAGAAAAAGTGACCAAGAAGGTCTATAAACTGCTTTTTATAGGCCAACACATAAGTGTGGCTTCTCTCCTAAAAGTGATAATAATTAATTGTAATAATGATATTTATGCAGTGCTTTGCGGTTGGCAAAGCAAAATCTAAATATAATATAAAATATATGTTATCTCATTTGATCCTCGTAACCACTGTGGTTGGTAGGTACTAGATGAGAAAAGTGAGGGAAATAGAGGATAAATGACTTGCCCAGAGAAAAACAGTCAGTGTGTGAGGCCAGATTTGAATTCAGACTTTCCTGACTTCAGGTCCCATGCGCACAACAGTGGGAACCAATCAATTCATCTTAGAGCTAGGCTCCGTAATGGAGATTCGATTAGGAGATATCTTTTGTTTTCTCAACAGCATAACTGACAAAGGCGTCAAGGAGTTCAGGGAGTCCAGGAACCTCAATAACCAGAGTCCCTGGAAAGCAGTCTGGAATGAATTTATGGATTCAAGCATTCTCTAAGTCAAGGTGGCAAAGATTTATTGTTATGATATACAGAGGGCAAGAGTTCTTAGGGAGCTTGCAACCTTAGAGAGGTACAGTTAAAGTTTTATAGGATAATCTATAGTAGGACTGTGCCAAATATGCTGAGTAGTTGAGTCAGGGCAGGATTTGGGAGGAGTTAAGGAGTGGTCAGTGCTTAAAGGAACCTGCACTTTTAATATCTGCTGGGTAGGCAATATTGCCCAGAATTCACTGGGAAATAGCCCAAGGGGAAAGGGGGCACAGCTGCATGGAGGTATGGTTTTAGGCTTGAAATAGCACTGTCAGCTGGTGGTCAGGGCTGAACAAGCTGCTACCCATCAGGGTCATGTATGGCAAGATGGATGTTGGGAATATACATATGTCCCAAGCAAATGAGGGATTCAGGATGTATACAATGAGTTAGGGAGTTACTTATAGAAAAAGCTAGTGAAGGATTCACAGGTGTAGCTTGTTATTGTACCAAGGGGAGATAAATATTTAGCTGGGGCTTGATCATGAATAGTTGCTAGGCAGAGTACTGGTTGGAGAGAAGCAGGCAGAGATAATGTTCTGAGGCTAGGGAGATTTGAGATTAGGGAGAGATGTGACTTTACAAACTGGGGTTCAAGCACTGGAACCCAAGTACCCCATCATAACCACTGGCATATGTTCACGACTTCCATGAAAAAATATATCTTTAAATATCCCAAAACTTAGGGGCAGTTAGGTAGAACAGTGAATAGAGCACCAGCCCTGGAGTCAGGAGGAGCTGAGTTCAAATTCGGCCACTTGACACACTTACTAGCTGTGTGACCTTGTGCAAGTCACTTAACTCCAATTGCCTTGCCTCCCCCTCGCAAAAAAAAAAAAAATCCCAAAGCTCATCACCCTGTAGGTTTATTAACCCTAGTTTATTCAATAACCTCCCCCAATTCCTATGGTTCATGGCAAGTAAGGAATAATTTAAAAAAAGGACAAACAGCACTGAATTTGAAGTCAAGAGACATGGTTTCATATGCTAGTTCTATTACTTAACAACTCTATATTCCAAGGAAATTTACTTTACCATTTTACCATTACATAATTTAGCTTACTTTGTTATAAAATAAAAGGGTTGGAATGGATGCTTCCTAAAGTGTATTCCAACCAAATCTTTAATTATACTGTGACAAAAGATTTAACATGTGAATCTTACCAAAGGACATTGTAAAAGAAAGCTCTTGAGGACTGGAATTCTCTCATGACCTAAAGCAATGAACGTAAAACAGGGAAGGTCAATTGGCATCGTTCTTATTTTCAGAAAAATTGTCCTGAGTCTCAAGTCCTCAAATCATAGAATGCACTAAAATGTGACTTCATCTAATCAGAAAGTCAACTTTATCCCCATGTACCTATCTTGCTCCCAGCTGACTGTCTTGCCAATTAATCCCTGAAAAAGTGTTAGGTGATTACTGGTTAAAGTGTGACCTCCCCTGTGGGCACTTTCATTTAACTAGTGAGTTCTAGAAGACTTCAAAAAATAAAACTTTATGACTCTAATGGGGAGTTTTCAGTCAAGAGAACTGGGGCAAAGGGTCTTCCTGGTACCCTCAAATTGTACCACTTAGATGATCACTTACAACGACTACTTGAAATGCTATCTAGCCATATCCCTAGAATGGAAGGCAATTCTAAATGGACAATATTAAGGTTATGAGGCAAGTAAGATGAATCATTAAGATCAGTGACCACCTGGATAGTTTGTTACCCAAATTTTTCTCCTCTACCAGCTTGCTTTTGGACTGAATTCTCCATTGCCAGAGATGCTTCTTTCAGTGACAATGTTGTCACCAGATGAAATCCACTTCTTACCTTAAAAGTCCAGGACATTAATACAAGAGAACCCCTGAATATGATATCATACTATCATATTGATGTTACAACTTAGCAAGTCTAGATCCTGAAGAGATGAGGTATAAGAAATGAATTATTCGCTGTGTATACAGGTCTGCATTTTCTCCACATTCAGGTTATCTAAGATAGAGTCCATGGCATGGTTGCCTAACCTCCAATGATGACAAACACTTTTCCATTCTTGTTCGGTTGTTTCATTTGTATTTGACTTTTTGTGACTCTGCATTTGAATATTTCTTGGCAAAGACACTGGAGTGATTTGCTATTTCCTTCTCAGCTCATTTTACAAATAAGGAAACTGAGCAAAACAGGATTAAGTGACTTGCCCAGGATCACATGTCTGAGTCCAATTTGAACTCGGGTCTTCCTGACTCCAGGCCCAAAGCTCTATCCATTGTGCCTTCTAGCTTTTCCTTTCATCTAGCATATAAATCTTTATACCTTATAAGAAGGGCCTCAGTTTTAGATGAAATTTCTTTATCATAGTAGCCTGTGCCTCGTGAGTCTTCTGCTTGGATTTCAATGAACATCTTAGCTATAGAGGAGGAATCTGAGCCAGTCAGTTAACCAGCATAATTAGGCACTTATATGTCAGGCATTCTGCTAGACACTGGGAATAGGATACAAGCAGAAAGAAAGATATTCCCTACCCTCAAGGAGCTTACATTCAAATGAGGGAAGACAGCACATAAAAACAAGCTAAAAAATAGCAAAGAGGAGCAGGTATTCATGCAGCAGCATAGTAGAGAAAGTCCAGATGATGATTAGATACTTGTGAATACACTTATCCCTGAATTTTATAAATGCAAAAAGGACCTCCTGAAAATAACAAGAGCCACTTGAATTTTATAGTTTCTACTTTTTTTTACTAAAACAATTCTATTATTTGTAATATACTATGATCTAACTTGTAATGAAGACCATGATAACAACTTATATTTATATAGGAAGTTTGTTTGCAAATACTTTATATGCATTGAAATAGGCACATAATAGATCATATTAGGATAGGATAAGATATGAAACACGATAAAATGCTATACAATATGGTATGACACATTACAATGTAATGTAATACAATATAATGCAATATAATATACCATAATGTTAAAAAGTAACATATCAAAATGTAATGTGATGTAACATAACATAACATAGCATTACATGATCTGACATAACAATATAATGCAATATAGTATAATATAATATAACATGATATCATTATAGCATAGCATGGCATAGCTTAGTTAGAGGCCACAGTGAAAAGACTGTTGGATTTGGAGTCAGGAAGACCTGAGTTTGAATTCTTCCTTAGACACTTACTAGTGACATCCTGGGCAAGTCCCTCAGGCTCTCTTAATTTCTATTTCTTCATCTAGGATAAATTTTGCTTAATAGCACCTCTCTCACGAGACTATTACGAGGATCAAATGAGAAAACTGTTGAAAAACATTTCAAATTTACAATATATGAATGTGAGCTTCTATGATGATCATGATTAATACTATCAATAGATGATTATCAGATTTATTTTTCCAGCCTTAACCTTTGACTTCCAGGTTTACATCACCAACTGTCTATCAGACATCTTGAGTGACAGATACCTTAAACTCAACATATTCAAAATAGAAATAATTGTCTTTTCGCTAAATCCTCTTCTTTTCTGAACTTTCTTAGTTCTGTTGAGGGCATCACCACCTTTCTAGTCCCAGGTTCATAGCAGAGGTGTAATAATAGATTCATCATTCCTACTCACTTCCCCGCTCCCCATATCCCATCAGTCACCAAGTCTTGTCACTTCTACCTTCAAAATATCTCTTACATATGTCCTCTTCTCTCTAGTCATCCAGCTGTCACCCTGCTGTAAGGCCTCATCACTGAACACATGAACTTTTGTAATAGTCTTTGGTTGCTATTTCTGTCCTGCTTGTCTCCCCACTCTAGACCATCCTTTTGTCACCTGTCAGAGTGATCATCCTAAAAAACAGATATGACCATATTACTCCTCTATTGAATAAATTCCAATGCTTCCCAATTTGCCCTGAATCAAATATAAAATATTCTCTTTGGCTTTTAAGAACTTTCACTTCTGTCCCCCTTCCTATTTTTCTAGTATTCTCACACTTTACTCCCCTGCTTATTCTACAATCCAATGACACTGGCCTTTTTGCTATTCTTCACACAGGACACTCCATCTTCTAACTTCGTGTCTTTACACTTGATGTCTTTCGTGCCTAGAATATTTTCCCTCCGTAACTCCTGCTTGCTTCCTTAACTTTCTTCCAGAAACAACTCAAATATCACCTCTCCTAAAGGTCTTTCACAATCTCCCTCAGTCCTAGTACCTTTTTTTTTCTGAAATTACTGCACTTTTACCCTGTATATAGCTTGCATGAATGTAGTTGTTTGCATGCTGTCTCTTCTATTAGAATGTGATCTCCTTGAAGGCAGGGATTGTGTGTTTGTCTTCTCTGCATCCCCAGATCTCAGGACAGTGTATAGTAAATAGTTTAATAAATATCCATTGATCGATGTATTGAAAGTACTCAACACCTTTTCCAAGCATTCGTTTCCTTGTTTTATGTCATGCTTAATGTTAATAAGCAGAGGTTAATTGAACAATGTTATGTACATCATTGCATTTTTCAAGGAACTTCATATTATCCAAACATTCATAGGAAACACCTTGTTAGAGAAGAGCCTTTTTAAAGTGGTCATTTTTCCTAATAAATTGAATGCTTTTTCATTTAATTTTTATTTTTACTCTATACTTGACAAATATCAAATGCTTAAAATTCTCTTTTATATTCTAGAAAAGACTAAACACAGCAGGACCATTCATTTTCTAGAGATCTCATTCAATTCTGTAACTATGAAATAATCTTCTGCTCTGGAGATTCATTTGTGAAAGATTTCTCTGCCAATTTTTTTATATTTTCATCTGTTTCCCTAGATACATGCAAAAACAATTTTCATAAAGTTTCATAAAGATGAGAAAGTTAGAAGAAAGGTGTTTGTATTCTTAGTTATTTTTAAAGACAATTCTACTTTCCAAGATCTCTTCCATTCCATTTTAATTTTCCCCTCCTTGAGATATTTGCAAATTTATTCTAAAGTGTTTTTCAAATAATTTAACCACTAGCATGGATTTTCTCTGTAAAATTTTGGTCAAGTCCAGGCTTTCTTTCTTGATTTCATTTTCCTGAGCATCATTCCCTCACATTTCACAGAGGGGACCGAATTTAGAGAGTACAAATATGGTTTTTTAAAAACTGTCAATTATGAGGACAGTTTTCTATAGATAATTAGCATGTCTGTTCCATTTCATATTCATTTATTGCCTTCCCTCCAGTTTCATATCTAAATAATAAAAGCATCTAGGATGTTCAAAGTTAGCTGAGTTTCCCACTAAGTTTCCATAGGTTCATTTTCTTTTCCACTATGTCCCTTCCACTGCCTTCACTCTTAAGAGGAACTACCTAATCTTCTAACACCTTACTTAAAATTTGCAAATACTCTTTATTCTAAATCTGTATTGCTGTCATAATGCCATGTCTGTCTTCTTGACACTGTCAAGTACTTGTTGCCTAAGAAAATGTTTATGCTCTTTTGGTTTTCTTATAGCAGTTATTTTACATCTATTAAACTTACTAAGAAATGAAAATAGATCATGCTTTTAATTTTATCGGTATCTACTTTATCAGTGCAATGGAGGGTGTTAATTAGGACACTACTGAAGAATTAGTTTCTTCACAGACTTGTTAATGAAATCCCAGCTTGGTGGGGGGGGAGGAGAGATTGCTTTGTAGCTATTATTTTGTTACTATTATTCTTACAATGCCACATTGGCAAGTAATATATGGTTTGCTTTGAAGTAATTCTATCTGTTGGCTAACAATTCAAAGGAAATGCACCAGTGGAGCATACATGACTTAGAGTTTGGGGAATGTATATTCACACAGTAACTTGAAATTGGGATAGTTATTCACATGAGAACCCAATCTGAAAGCGTGAAGTAGGGCAAGGTGGTGGATAGACCAGATTGACTGCTACATAATAATTAGCAGGTCATTTGAAGTTTTGTCATCATATATTTTCATCCTTTCTTGTGATTTAATACTGATTTTTAACTTAACTCTGATTGATTGATGATCTGATTATGCAGAATTAAAAACATCTCTGACTTCTTTGAAGAAAACCATTGGCTATAAATTGTCATTTGATTTCATATAGTCATAATTCAATACCTCCAATAGTATGTCAGCTTCCTGGCCACAGAAAGAATACTTTCAGAATACTAGCAGTTAAAATATTGTTAGCCTGACTGTGATTCTTGGCATCAATTGCCCCCTTTTCTTTTTCTTTTTTTTTTCTTTTTGGAGGGCAATTGGGGTTAAGTAACTTGCCCAAGGTCACACGACTAGGGTTTTGTTTGTGTGTGTTAAGTGTCTGAGGCCAGATCCGAACTCAGGTCCTTCTGACTCCAGGGCCAGCGCTCTACTCACTACGCCACCTCGCCGCCCCGACTTGCCCCCTTTTCTGTGATAATTTGTTCACTGTACATGTAGAAGTGGGATGATGCTAACTAGAGCCAAGGACTGCTTTATCTTTCTGTTTCTTTTTTTTTTCTTGTTGTTACATAACAATTTTATTAAGTTGGTACTGGGAAGGTGATTATCCCAATTTTACAAATAAGCAAATTGAAGCTAAGTACAATTATATACCCCATTTTACTACCTAAAAAGAGTTATTTGTTCTGAAAAAACTACTTCAGCACCTACAAGAGTGACTAATACAGTTTTTAAAGGAATACATCAGGAAGATGTGACTACTCCAAAAAACAAAACAAAAAGAACAGGTTTACATTTATTTAATAGATCCTTTTAGGAGGAGTATACATGAGAGTAGTTAAAAAAACAAAACACCTCAAACACTTATAGTTCTTCCTGTACTTATTTAGAATACTCCAGAACCAATGACATCAAATTTGGGGGTGGCTTAGTATCAGGGATCTTAAAAATATTATAGTCCAGTCCCCTTACTTCACAGTTATGGAAACTGAGACCCAGAGAAATTAAAATTGTCTTACTTTAAATTTTACAAATAGTATAGACAAAACCAAGGTTCCAATCAGGTCCCTGCAAGGGTTATGGGATTTAAAGATCTTCCATGCCCCATTGGACTTGCTGACATAGCAGGAAGGGGAGGGGCAAGAGGAAGCAGAAGAAGAGTTAGAGTTCCGTTGGGGACTGCTGGTGGCCACAGCAACAGCAGTAACTGCCAAGGTAGAGGTGGAGGCCCAAACCTCTTTTTAAGCCAGCCAGAATTTCTGCTAAGGACTCTTGTTGGGGGCTGCCGGGAACTGGAACTGCGGGGGGCCGGAGCTGTTGTGAGCACGCTTCCTGGACGCTGAGCAGTTGCTGAGAGTCGGGAGAGAAGGACCTTTGCCTGAAGTAGCCTGTTCTGTTTTGAAGGCTTAAGAATGTGGTTGTTTACTATGTTAACTACTTGTACCAATTTCATAACTACCCTGATGGCTTTGACTTTCTGGTTTTGGGACTCGGTTATTTGGTATTTTAATAAATTCTCTGGCTTTATCCCCCATATAGAGAGACTGATATATTTTGTGATTAATAACCACATAAGCCTATTTATAATTGCCATAGGCATAGTGAATATTGCATTGTTAATACAGTCCCCTGTTATACAGTTGATACCTACTAAATATCAGAGATGAGAACCAGCTCAAACTGAATAAATACTTTTGATTTCAAGTCTAACACTTAATTTTTTACAATACACATTCATAATTGATTGAATTGTCAAAACAGAATTATGAATGAAAGGGAGATTTCATTTGTCCATGTGTTGGGGGCAGCTATAGCTTCTAAAGTATTGATAACAAACACTCCTGAATCGGGAATGACTGACGATCCATCATTGGATTTTAATTATAGAATGAATAAAAATGGATCCAAACAGCTTGCTCTCATGCTAACTTACCTTCAATTGACTTTTCCCACAGATGCTTCCAGGCTTTGAGTCACCATTTTATAAATCATAATGCAAACTTCAAGCATCTGAAAGGCAGTACTAAATTAAAATGTATAATTAGCTTCAAGTAATGGTGAAATCTCAGAGGAACAATGTATCTTTGGGAAGGGCTATGGAAAAGGCTTGTAAAAGGACTTTGAGCTATTTTTTTTGTTTTTCTTTTGGTCTACTAAATACAATTCCTAGTCTCTACACTTTTCAAGAAATGTATTTCTAGGGGCAGCTAGGTGGCACAGTGAATAGAGCACCAGCCCTGGAGTCAGGACCTGAGTTCAAATCCAGCCTCAGACACTTAACACAAAAACTAGCCATGTGACCTTGGGCAAGTCATTTAACACCAATTGCCCTCCAAAAAGCAAAAAAAAAAAAAATATATATATATATATGTATATGTATATGTATATATATATATATATATATATATATATATTTCTTTTGCTGATTTTCTGATCTGATGGATTTTTAAGAAAAAGTTACCTTATGTAAATGTACTTACCTCAGTACATTCCTGATCTTAACATTATATAGGTAACTTAATTTGGCCGACATAAATTTAGGCTAAGTCAGCCAGCCAGGGAACCTTTCTACTTATTCATTTTGAAGATTACCCAGAGATAGGGGCTTAACCCCTATACAAGACAGGAGGACAATTGTCCTGGGAATTGTGAACTCCCCAGCACTTTCATCTTGGATTGTTCCAAATATAATAGAGGCAGACATATGTAGAGAAAAGAATATTAGACTTAAGGAAAGGAAATGGGGATTGAAATCCTAATTCTATCAATTACTAGGTAAACATAGGAAAGGCACATTATGTGTGTTCGTATTTTTTTAAAATAAGTTAACCTATTTATTTTTAGTTTTCAACGTTCACTTCCATAAGTTTTTAACTTTCTTCCCCTCTGCCTTCCCCAAGATGGCATGCAATCCTATATAGGCTCTACATATACATTCCTATTAAACATAATTTCTCATTAGTTATGTTGTATAGGAGAATTAAAATGAATAGTAGTAACCATAAGAGAGAAAAACAAAACAAAACAAAACAAAACAAAAAAGAAAAGAGTCTGCTTCCATCTACATTCAGACTCCATATTTCTTTCTCAATGTAGATAGGATTTCCATCATAAGTCTTTTGGAATTGTTTTAGGTCCTTGTATTTCTGGGAAGAGCTAAGTCTATCAAAGTCAGTCATTGCACACTGTGGCTGTTACCGTGTACAATGGTCTGGTTCTGCTCACTTCATTCAGCATCTGTTCATTTAAGTCTTTCTAGGTTTTTCTGTCTGCTCATCATTTCTTATAGCACAGTAGTATTCTATTGCATTCATATACCACAACTTGTTCACCCATTCCCTTATTGATGGGTATTCCCTCAATTTCCAGTTCTTGGCCACCACAGAAAGAACTGCTATAAATATTTTTGTACCTATGGGTCCTTTTCCCATTTTTATGATCTCTTTGGAATACAGCCCCAGAAGTGGTATTGCCAGGTCAACGGGTTGGCACATTTTTATAGCCCTTGGGGGGGGGTAGTTCAAAATTCTTCTCCAGAATGGGTAGAACAATTCACAACTCCAACAATCAATTAGTGTTCATTAGTGTTCCAATTTTCCCACATCTTCTCTAACATTTGTCATTTTCCTGTTTTGTCATGTTAGGCAATCTGGTAGGTATGATGTGGTAAAACTCATAGTTGTTTCAATTTGCATTTCTCTAATCAATAATTATTTAGAATATTTTTCATATGACTATAGATATCTTTAATTTCTTCCTCTGAAAATTGCCTGTTCATATCCTTTGACCATTTATCAACTGGGGAATGATTTGTATTCTTAAAATTTGATGCAGTTCTCTATACATTTTAGAAATGAGGCCTTTATCAGAGACAATATTTATCAAAATTGTTTCCCAGTTTTCTGCTTCCCTCCTAACCTTGGTTGCACTGGCTTTGTTTGTGCAAAAACTTTTCAATTTAATGTAACCAAAATTATCCATTTTGCATTTCATAATGTTCTCTATCTCTTGTTTGGTCATAAATTCCTCCATTCTACATAAATCTGACAGATAAACTATTCCTTGTTTCCTTAATTTTTATAGTATCAAACTTTATATCTAAATCATGTATCCATTTGGACTTTATTTTGGTACATGGTATCAAATATTGGTCTATGTCCAGTTTCTGTCATAGTATTTTCTAGTTTTCCCAACAGTTTTTGTCAAATAGTGAGTTCTTATCCCAGAAGTTGGGGTCTTTGGTTTTATCAAACAGTAGATTACTATAATCATTGACTATTATGTTGGTTTTGTATTTTTTATTTGTAAAATGGGTCCATTTATTTAAAAAATTCAACCATTCTTTAAAGCAATTTGGAACTATTCCAAAAGGTCTATAAAACCATTCATACCCTGTGACCAAGCAATATCACTAGTAGGTCTGTATATCAAAGAGATAAAAGAAAATAAAAAAGGAAAAGGACCTATATATACAAAACTATTTATAGTAACTCTTTTAGTGGTGGCAAAGAATTAGAAATTGAAGTGATATTCATCACTTTGGGAATGTATGAACAAATGGTGGTATATAAATATGATGGAATACAATTGTGCTATAAAAGACAAGCAGGATGCTCTTAGAAAAACCTGATAAAATATAAACAGGAGAGGATTCTAGCAAGATGATGAAGTAGGCCAGAAAATTCCAAGCTTTCTAGATTTTTCTCACAAATAAGACAAAATAATGCTTCAGGATGAACATAGAGCAGGAGAAAAATAAACAAGAGTCAGAGCAGTTGGCCTCCTGAGATAATCAGAGAAGGACTGAGGTTTGGTCCCTGTGAAATATAAATTCCTCTAGGCTAGTTCTGATAATATAGCAAGCAGCAAACCCTGGGGTTAGTTGGGTTGGGAGGTAGCCTCAACCCCAGCTATAAGAATTTTCATCTACAGTTCAGTGTGGGGAGTCAGGTTTCTGAGTTGGGGAAGATTGAGGGAATCTCTGCTGATAAAGCCTTACTATACTGCTGAGATGTCCATAGGCTAGAAGGAATCAACACAAGTTCCATAAGTGTGGAAGCAGCAGGGCTATGATACTGATGGCTGAAGGCATTTATAGGAGGGCAGAGTTCTGGTTTTGGTTCCAGTTCAGAAGGGGAAAATGAAGCAGGATCTGAGATCTGGGGCATCATCCTCCATACCCCAAGACTAGAGGTGATTACAACAATATTATTTTTTAATAAGCAGGCAAAGGAGAAAGAACACAACTACCGAAAGTTACTATGGGAATAGAGAAGACAAGGGTTCACCTTAAGAGAAAGATACTGAAGTAAAATATCCTCTTCAACACCAAAAAGTAACATTAAATGGGCACCTGCCCAAAATAATTCATAGAAGAACTTTAAAAAGAACTTTAAAAATCAAATGAGAGAAATTGAGGAAATTTTTTAATAAAACAGTCCATGAAAAACAAGGCAATTATCAAAAGAAAGTTAACCAATTAGAAAAGGAGATTCAGGATCTTAAGGCAGAAAAAAGCTCCTTGAAAATTAAAATTGGGCAAAGGGAATTCAGTAAAGTTATAAAGGATCAAAAAATAAAACAAAACATAAAGAATGAAAAAATAGAAGAGAATGTGAAACATCTTATAAGAAAAACAACTGACATGGAGAACAGATCAAGAGGAGAAAACATAAGAATAATCGGACTACCTGAAACTTATAATCAGCTAAGAATCTTGGTACAATAATACAAGAAATAATTAGAGAAAGTTGCCCTAAAATGTTAGAACAAGAGGGGAAAGTAGAAATAGAAAAAATCTACAGATCACCACCTGAAATAGATCCTATGAAGAAAACTTACAGGAATATGATAGTTAAATTCCAAAACCCCCAGCTCAAGGAGAAAACAGTATGAGAAACAAGAAAAAAAAATCAAAGATTGCAGAGCCACAGGTAGAATTACACAAGACCTAGCAGAGGCTACACTAAAAGATGGCAGGTCTTGGAACACTATATATTAAAGAGCAAAAGAACTAGGGATGAGACTGAAAATATCATAGCCAGCAGAGCAAGGCATAATCCTGAACCAAAAAAGTGTATATTCAATGAACTGCCAGACTTTTAGGATTGTATTGCAAAAAGACCTGTACTCAATAGAAATTTGACATACAAGATTCAAGGAAAATAGAAGGTAAACATCAAAGCCTAAGTACCAGGGCCTCAATAAGGACAGATGATTTACTTTTATACAAGGATATGCAAACTGTATGTCTAATATTGTAATTAGTAATTGGGTAATTCAAAAGAAAGATTGAGGTAGATCTGAGAATGATGTGAGTCTTAAAAGTAATACTCTCTAGGAAAAGGTACAAAGAGTAATTATACAAATGAAGTGGAAGAGGAAGAACTAACACAGGAAATAGATGGAGGAGGAGGGCTGGTAGTTCTGGATCCCTACTGTCATCAGGGACAGGTTAAAAAGGGAACAATACATATATATCTAGAAGGGTATAAAAGTCTTCTAAATTCAGATGGAAGCAAAAAGACAAGGGGAGAGGGTGGGGAGAGAGGATAACAGGGATCTTTGGAAGGTGGTAGGTTAAGTAATCGGGGGACCAGGTAGAGGGTAGATGTAAAGTAGAGGAGACAAGAAGGATAGGAAATAAGTTATATGCACACACATAAAATAAAGAGCAGTAGAATTTATTAGGGAAAAAAGCAGGGGTAGTAATCATGATCTCAGTCAAAGTTAAGGCTAAAATAAATTTAATCAAAAGAGAAAAATAGGGAAACTCTATAGTATATGTCAGTCATATTAATCAATATAGTTTTAGACTATTTAAAATAACTAGACAGCATAAGGTTGGAATATTACTGTGGTTTAGGAAATGATGAGTTGGTGGACTTGGGAAAATATGGAAAGAATTGGACTTATGAAGGAAGAGGTTATTCAACATCAGAGAAAAAGGACAAATAAGTATAGTTACATACATGTATATGACTATATATGTCTACATATGAGTATGATTATAGATATCTAAGTATATGTATGTGTTTTAAGTGTATGCATATAGGTGTATACATAGATATATGTGCTTGTGTGTATACGTGCACAAATATATGTGTGCATGTGTACATACATACATGTGTGTACACACATAAATGTATCTGTGCTTAATTATAGCCTTTAGGATGGAAGAAGAGGTAAAAAGGAACAAAGTAAAAAGTGCACAGGAGAGAACAAAACAAAACTTACAAGGAAGCAAAGAAAAGATGGATATCTCTGAATACAAGGTGTAGTATTTACTTTATAGGTTTTTTGAAATGGGAATTTATTGCTGCATATTTTGAATCCTCTTTTACATTCTACTGTACACATGACAATGTTTTTTCTTATTTTTCTTTTAAGTTTATTACATATTTCTTTTTCTTTTCTTATTGTGTATTTTATTTAACTTTTAGTATTTAGGTTTAAAATTTTAAAAAGACATACATGAATTAATGAAATGAGCAGAAGCAGGAGAACTTTGTACATGGTGACAACAATATTGTATGAAGATAAATGTGAATAACTTCCTATTCCCAGCAATACAAAAATTCAAGACAATTTTGGAGGACTTATGATGAAAAAATTTATCCATCTTCTGAGAAAGAACTGACTGAGTCTGAATGCAGTTTGAAGCATACTTTTTCTTTACTTTATTTTCCTTCCTTTTTTGTCTGTTTTCTTTCACAATATGACTAACGTGGAAATATGCTTTGTAGGATTGCACATGTATAACCTATGTCAAATTGCTTGCTTTTTCAATGAGGTGGCAGACGAGGCAGGAGGGAAAGAATTTGGAGCTCAAAAAAAAATTTAAAAACAAAATTTTACATGTAATTGGAGAAAAATAAAATAGTAAATTTAAAATATATATATTTAATTGGACCATCATATTTGAACTACCTCATGGGCTCATGAGAATGAAATATAAATGAATAGATATAAAGTGCACTAGTCTTTAAGGTCCATGAGAATAAAGATGAGATTTTTATCTAGGGTTAATATATGTCTTTCCATATATAGCATTGTACTGTATTACCAGTAAGTTTATGATAAATATTTGATGAAATTATCAAAAATGCTAGGTATAACCTAGATGTACCCCAAATTTCACAGAATCATAGAATTCAAGGATGGCATAAAGTTCAGCAGTCCAACAGATGCCCAGAAGAAATCCTTATTTTACTATGCACACATGTTCATCCATCCTCTGCTTGAAGACTGCCCAAGAGAGGGAACCCACTTCCTGAAGCAGCTCATTTCTCTTTTGGATTGCTCTAATTGTTAGGAAATCTTCCTGATATCAACACTAAATTGATATGTTTGCAATTTCCATGCATATCTTTGTTTTATACTTTCTGAAACCAGATAAAACTAATCTAGTCTTTCTTCTACCAGATGGTATTTCAAATTTTTGAATGTAAAGAATATATTATTGTGCAGTCACTTCAAATTTCTGAAATGTATTTGTGTTTCCATATTTCTCTTGTCTCTTGTGTTCATATTCAGTCCAACCCAATCCAATAAACATTTATTAAGTGTCTACTATGTGCCAGGCACTACAGTGTAGTGCTTACAGTGCTAAGGATACAATTAATAAAAAGAAACACAATCCCTCCTCTCAAGGAGCTTACAATCTCACGGGTGGAGACAACACAAAAATAAGCAGTAAAGTGGAGAAGGAGGGGAAGTAGGACATAAGAAGGCACTTGATGTGGAGACATCTTTTTTCCATGGAGCTGAAATCAGACAGAACAGGTGATTGAGGCTGGGGTGAGCTGAAGGTCCAATTTCTTTCCTTTATATAGGAAGGTATTGGGAGGAACTTGGTATGCCACATTGTAACACTCCAATCAGAGGAGAAAGGAGGCTAAGGGAGGTAGTGTCCATTCAATGTATATACTTAGCGCTGCTCTTTTTATCTTGAAAGTTCAGAAGTCGTTTAATGAATTTTCTCCTCTAAGATCATACTCAATTTATCAGGTAAGTGATTTTTGGTTATCTTTTGCCATTTGGAACATTGTCAATTCACTCACCATATATTATGTACCTCCTATATGTCAGAGAGTGTGCTAAATACTGGGGATACAAAAAGAGGTAAAAGACATTCCCAATTTCAAGGACCTCACAATCCAATAGGGGGGACAACAAGCATAAAATATATACAATGTAGATACAGGATAAATAGGAAAAAACAAAAGAAAGAAGGAACTATAATTAAGAAGCATTGAGAATTGCTTCCCTGTAGAAGATAGAAATTTAGTTGGGACTTACAGGAGGCCATGAAAGTCAGTAGGCTGAGATGAGGAGGGAGAACGTTCCAGGAATGGAGGTTAATAAGACAAAATATCCGGAGCCAAGAGATGGAGAGTCATGTTCTTAAAATTTCAAGGAGGCCAGTGTTAATCAGATTGAAGAATACATGAAGTGGGCCTAAGGTGTAAGGAGACTGGAAAGGTAAGGAGGTTTAGGTTATGCAGGGCTTTGGATGCCAAACATTTTATATTTGATCCTGGGGGCATAGGGAGCCACTGGAATTTAATAAGTAGGGTGTGTGTGTGTGTGTGTGTGTGTGTGTGTGTGTGTGTGTGTGTGTGAGAGAGAGAGAGAGAGAGAGAGAGAGAGAGAGAGAGAGAGAGAGAGAGAGATGATTGGACCTGCACTTCAGGAAAAGAACTTTAGCGTCTGAATGGAGGATCCATTGGAGTAGGGAGACATTTGAGGCAGGCAGATTCACCAGAAGGCTATTGCAATAGTCCAGGTGTGAGGTAATGAGGGTCTGCACTAGCAGTGCAGTAGCAGTGTCAAAGGAGAGAATGGAATGTATTCAAGAGATACTGAAAAAGTGAAAACAGCAGCCCTTGGCAGCAGATTGGTAGAGGTTGTGTATGTGAAAGATATTGAGGAAGATTGTGAGTCTGAGGGACTGGTAAGACGGTGTTGCCTTCTATAGTAATCAGGAAGGTAGCTACAAGGGAGAAGGGTTTGATGAAAGAGTATGAGTTCAGATTGGGACATGTTAAGTTTAAGATGTCTGCTGGACATCCATTTTAAGATATTTGAAAGGCAGTTAGAGATGCAAGATTAGAGGTTAGCAGAGATTTGGGGGCAGGATAAGTAGAAGAAAGAATCATCAGCATAGAAATGGTAATTAAATCCATGGAAGATTCACCAAGTGAAGAATAGAGGGAGAAGAGAAGAGCATCCAGGATAGAACCCTGCAGGACAATTATGGTTAGAGGGCATGATCTGGAAGAGGATCCAGCAAAGGATCACTGAGAAAGAGTATTCTGATAGGTAGGAAAACCAGGAGGTAGTAGTGCCCCCAAAACCAAAAGAGAATACCAAGGAGCAGAGAGAATGATTGACAGTATCAAAGGCTGCAGAGAGGTTTAGAAGAATGAAGAATGAGAAAAAGGCATCAAATCTGGCAATTAAAAGATCAGTGGTAACTTTGGAGAAACCAGTTCTGGTTAATAAATATTTATTTAGTTCCTACTATGTGCCAGGAATTCTGTTAAGTGTTAGATGATGAAGTTGGAATTCAGATTGTAAGGGTCCAATGTATAGATGTTGTAGAGGAAAATTCTGGATGAAATTCACATAATCATATCTACACTGAGTTGTCACTGTTGTGGGCAATACTATTATTTTCCCTGATTAATTCTCTGTACTATTTTTCTCAACAGCTGCTGTAAAACTCCTTTTCTCTGCCTAACATCCTAATGACCCTTTCTCCCCTTCTATCTCTTGCTCTCTTGGTAGATGTCTTTGGTTTCAATTTTATTGAGGTGATAAAGACTGCTATAGCTGCCTTTCATAGCCCCAGAGAAAGAAGACTGATTCACCAGATCAACAACTCATTATTCAATATCTCCAACTTGAGACCTTATAATTATCTCAAATTCAACATGTCAAAAACCGATCTCATTATCTTCCCGCCAAACTCTTCTAACTTCCCTATTTCTGTCAAGGGCATGAACATCCTTCAAGCCACCCTGTTTGCCAATCTCAAAGTTTTCCTTGAATTTTCACTCTTCATCACTGTCATATTTTCTTCATCATCATCATCACATTTTAATAGTATTTAAGGTGGCAAAATGCTTTGTTTTTATTTTATTTATTTTTATTTGGAAGCAATCAGGGTTAAGAGATCTGTCCAGGATCTGAAAGTGTGCGAAGTCAAATTTGAACTCAGATCCTTCTGACTCCAGGGCTGGTACTATATCCACTGCACAACCCAGCTGCCCCTGCAAAGTGCTTTATAAGTATTACCTCATTTTTCCCCTCACAACAACCCTGGGAAGTCAGTACTGTCATTACTTCAATTTTACAGTTGACAGAACTGAGACAGAAAGGTTGAATGACTTGCCTAGAGTCACATAGCAAGTAATTGTTTAAGGCAGATTTTGAGCGCAGGTCTTTCAGATTCCAAATCCTACACTATATCCACTGCACCGAATAGTTTCTGTCAATAAGTTGCCTTAAATTTCTCTTTCTGGTATAATTGCTATTGCTTAACATTTCCAGCACTTTTCTGAATAATAATGGGTAATGGGAGCATTTTTGATTTATGTCAATATTTCCAAAGAAATGTCTAATAGTTCTCTGTTACATATAATGCTATTAGTTGAATGTGCTTTTTCATCACATTATATTCTGTGTGGATTTTTGTTGTTGGAAATAATTAATTTTTTAAAAGTCTTAATAGCGTTAAGTATTTTCAGGTATTTTAGCATAAACAAGTATTGATCTTTGTCAAAGGTGTTTCCTCCCTCAGCTTATTTATATCATTGTGTATTTAAGTGTTATTGTTTTAATACATTTATATTATTGTTTTTCTAATTGTTATATTGAAAAACTTTTGTCTTTGGTCCAGGATTTTATACAAAAATTTGCATCAATATTTTTGATAATGGTCAAAAGTTCTTTGTTACCTAAATCCTTACCTGGTTTATCCCTACCTTTTTGTACCAAATTGGTTTCATAAAAAAAAGAGCTTGATAAAATGTTTTCTTTCTATTTTTTGGCAAATTATTTGTGTGATATAGTTGAATGCACCTAGACCACACAGTGAATAGTGCTGGGCCTGGAGTCAGGAAAACTTATCTTCGTGGGTTCAAATGGATGTGGTCTCAGACATTTAAAAGTTGTGTGACCCTGGGCAAGTCACTTAGCCCTGTTTGCCTCAGTTCCTCATCTGCAAAATGAAATAGCAAACCACTCCAGTATCTTTGCCAAGAAAACCCTAAATGTAGTCATGAAAAGTCAGACACGACTAAAATGACTGAACAAAAACAATGATAACATAACTATTAATTGTTCTTTAAAAGTTTCCTAGAACACACATGTAAGTCCATATCCACAAAGTTGGGTTTTTTTGTGGGTTTAGGGTTTTTGTCATAACTAATGTGTGATTTTTATTTCAATATTCATCTCCCACTGATGATCATGTTCTATGCCTTGTTCTAACAGTGAGTACTATGTATCTCAGACTTGACTGCAAGTTCAAGATGATTAATCCCCTCCTTACCCAAATCTGACTTTGTCTTCATGTTGATTTCCTTTAGGAAAGTGATCAGATTACTTAATTCACCGTGATGTATCAGAGAAATTCTCAATATATAGCCTTCTCTTTTATCTTTAGAAAAGGATTTTACTTGAAGAGAAAAATACTTAAGGTAAAGTAATGAATAAAATTGCACAATTTCAGGCACTCGGGTGTGTAGTGAGAATAAATTTTTAGTTACTCAATAAAGCAGTAAAAATAAATTTATCAACTTGGCATGATTGTTAATGTAGAGAGAATAAGTTTTGTTACCTTAATTAGATATTTGGCCAACTTTACCATATCAATCTATTTTGTTTTAAGCCTTCATTTTGTGGTTGAATGATTTTTAATATGTTTTTTCTTTCAGTTGTTTTTCAACAAGATAAGCACTTGCAGGATACGATGTGAAGATCAGAAATGACAATCACTCTGTACTCTATGTAACCTATCTGTAGTAGTGTGCTCAGTGACTAGGCACCTATCCTGAGCTCAGTGCTTTTTATAAATAAACTGATAATACACCAATCACAAACCAAAAAATGTTATTAGAATCCTACCATGTGCCAAAGTAGGTGTAGTAGATACAAAAATGAAAATTAAACTGTCCCTACCCTCAGGTAGTTTACAACCAACCTGGGAAACCAACTTATAAAGACAGAAATGCATAGAGAATTGATGTCATATGAAATTTGATTGAAAGGTCTGGGTATAGTTTGTCTGCCTAAGAGGAGCCTTCAGAAGGACTTGCTTTGTGACTTCAAATATATGAAGTATTCTTATATAGAAGGATGATTAGATTTGTTTGGCTTATCCCCACAGGGGAAGCAAGAAGTGATGGGTAGAAACTGTAAAGAAAAACAAAAGTTGTTTCAGTATAAGGAAAACATTCTGAAAAATTTAAGCTTTCCCAAAAAACAATGAGCTACCCCACAGGCAGCAAGTTCTGTATTACTAATGCTCTTCAGAAAGGGACTGCATGATCAGTTTTGGTATTATAGAAAAGATTTTGGTTGAGGCATGAGTTGAGCTACATGGCTTCTAAGGTTTCTTTCAAGAGGGAGATTTTATGATTCTGAGTACTTTCTTAAAAAAATATCCAAAAGTTACAGGCTTTTTTAGACTTAAACAGAACAGATATTGTGTAGCAATGAGAAGACAACCTGTTGTAGCTCCATTTTTGTTTTTGACTGTGTCATCATGTTTGATAATGGACCACAGTTGACTGTAGGCACAGATTCTTAAGTGTAACAATCAGGGCAAAAGAGTTAAGTAGCAAAATTTCCATTTGGTTCCTCTTCTACCATTTTTTAAATTCATCTCACCCACATATATACAGCCTTCAAGCACCCTTGCATTCTGTACTGAATCTTCACCCTGAAGAGCTGTCCCCCTGGGTGTTGCCTCATATTTCTAACCTTTCCTTTATCCTTCTCCCCCTATGAACTTACCACTCTTCTGTTTCATTTCCTGAGTTCCTTGCTAGAGTCATAAAATGTTAATTAATGAAAGAAACATATATCTAGCCCAAAACTCTCACATCACAGAGTAAGAAACTAAGTCCAAACCAATTCATTTGAGGTACTGTTATAGGAATGGAAATCTGAAGATCTTCCCTGCCCCTAGGCCCTTTGGTAGGCTTAGGTGACTCTGAGAACCTTCCCTGATTTGAGAATATGCTCTGCCCCCTAATGGGCTGAATGTGGTCACCTGGAGCCTGTGATGGGAAGCTTGTTATACCCATACCTTGTTATGTTGTGATTGGGCAGTGGAACTCGAGGGTTGTGGTGGTCTCTGACCCAGGAGAATGCTATATATATATCCTGATGTGAGGTTTTGCTGTGGGGCTCACTTTGGGAAGAGCTTTGTGATTTGGCCAGATGAGACTCTGGGCAGCTGTTGAGCCCCTCCTCCCTGCCTCCCCACTTTGAAAACCCAGATATTGGTGCTTCCCTCTCTGGTAACTAACTAGGTATGGATGTAAATGGTCAGACAGTGGGAAGCCCTGTCTAGTGATCTGTCTCTCTGTCTGCTTGCAACTTCTGTTTGTATTCTCTGAAGTTCAGGGTGCTGACTTTCCCCCCTAAACTATGGGATCTGGCCAGATGAGACTCTGGGCAGCCATTGAGTCCCCCAGCTTTGAAAACCCAGATGCTGGTGCTTCCCTCTCTGGTAAGTGACTAGGTATGGATGTAATGGTCAGACAATGAGAATCCCTGTCTGCTGATCTGTCTCTCTGTCTGCTTGTAACTTCTGTTTGTATTCTCTGATGTTTGATTGATTAAAGTAAGATTGTTAACCCATTTTCAGTTGCTTTCCTTTTAAAAAGCAGATCTAAGAACCTATGCAAGCAGTCACCCTGGGTATGCTAGGATGTTTGCTTCTACAGGTACATAATTAATAGGTGGTAAATCTCCTGACTGCATATTTGGTGTTGTTTTTCCTCTGCTTTACAGATGATCAAATAGAGTGAAGAGTTTAAGATAAAAGTATAAACAAGTTAAGATTTTCGTACTGAATCAAATTTAATCCAAAACAAATTTATTAAATGTACTATGTAGGACTCCTTTCAGGGTTATAGTGAACATAACTGAATCCTATTGAAAAAATATCTAATTCAGCAGGCCAAGCAACCTACAAATCTTTTTACTAAATACCTTTGCTCAAATTGGTTTCTATCATCAGGTTCTAGATCTCTCCATTTTTATAGATATGTGGCACCCAATCACAATCCTGAATCTATGAGGAAAGCTACTCACTTTCCTCTGGATGTGAGTAACATTGCCCTCTACAAGTTACCTACACAATGGCTCCCTCACTTCTGCTTTAAGAGCCACCAGTTCCTTGGATTATTTTTGACAAGAAAGGGCGTTAGCAGTTTACCTTGTATTTTGGATGGTGGACACTTCGTTGTTGAGTAATGAAAATCTCTCTCAAAATTCAGTGCTGTCAAATAAAAGGACAAGTTCTGTAGAAACAATAAGAAATGCTGACCTTGAACCAAACTCTGGGGTCAACATGTACAACCAACATGGTTGTAATCATCCAAACAAGGGACGTAGGAACTGGTCCCCCAGAATTGTTGTTGTTGTTCAGTCCTTTCAGTTGCATTCCACTCTTCATGATCCCATTTGCTGTTTTCTTGGCAAAGATACTGCATTCCCTTCTCCATCTCATTTGCAGATGAGGAAACTAAGCAGAGTTAAGTAACTTGCCTATGTCTGAAGTCAAATTTGAACTCAGATCCTTCTGACTGTAGGGTCAGCGCTCTATCCCCTGCACCACTTAGTCTGCCTTCAGAACTCCCTTCTCTTACCCAGTTACTACTTCCTTTGTATGGCAATCTTCTTTCTCTCCCTCTGATTTCCCAACTCAATCCCTTGTTTGACTGTTTGACCACTAAGTGAGAAAACTGACACTATCCTCATCACATACCATTCATTTCTCTATGTAGTATAACTGCTAAAATTTTCAATTTTACTTAGTTGCAGGCATGACATATGCCAAGTGTGTGCTTATTGTGGTTACTGTTTAGTCAGTTCAGTCCTGTCTGACTTTTTGTGACCTATTTTTGGGGTTTTCTTGGCATTTCCTTCTCCAGCTCATTTTACAAATAAGGAAATGGAGGCCAATAGGGTTAAATGACTTGCCCAAGGTCACACAGCTGATAAGGCTGTGAGGCCATATTTGATCTTGGGTCTTCCTGACTCTAGATCTGATATTCTCTGCACTACTCCATCTACCTAGAACTGTGTACTAGATAGCCACAATTTGATGAAATTCAAATACTGACTCATTTGCTTTCTATGTGACCTTGGGCAAGTCATTTAAATTCTTTGAATCTTTTTTTTTCCTCATATAAAATGAAATAGGTGAACTAGATGACCTCAAAGATCTCTTTTAGCTCTAGAGAATTCTATATTCTTCTCCCTTTAGCAATTATTATCATTTTTAATCAAAATACATTGAACCCTAATGCAAAGTAGTAATTAATGTGAAATTACAAACACTAAAGCTAGCCTGGTGGGGGAAGTATTTGAAAGACCACTTTTCAATAGCCTTTAAATCATATTCTCTGAATAGCTGTCCATATGAGCTGCCTTCTTACAAGAATAGAACTGGGAACCGACATCTAATATCAGTGCAGTCTCAAGAAACCACACTCATCAGAGGTTGACATGTGGCCCTTGTATCTTCAGAAAGTTCATAATTGCTGGTTTGCATCTTGAGTGTCCCTTGATAGCTGACTGCACTAGAAGGTAAATTATGATTGTTGGGTTTTAACTATCCCATTACTTGATAATTCAGTGAGTGTGAATTCCTTTTGTTAGACTCACAGAGCCCAGAACAAGGCAGAGTGAGCTTGCCCCACCCCACATCAAAGTCCAATCTTCCTCATTAAAAACAAATGCATCAAAATGCCAGAGAAAATTGGAGGCAAGTTTGCCTGTTTAATTGGCTTAGGTGATCTGTAACTACACATCACTAATGCATTCAGGAGATGTAAGGAAGCTCAAATCATTCTTTTTATGGAGAAATATTACCTTACTCAGGAACTACACACAGCATGAAATTCATTAGTGAGGTTTGTGTATTTGGGGAGAGGGAGTAAGAAGGGGAGGTCAGATAGAAGTACATCCATGTTCCCATGGTAACAAAACTAGCAGCCTGACTACAGTTCTGTCTTGGTTCTATATTTTTAAGAATTTCATACCTATCAGGGGTCCAACATTCCCTAGGAGGGAAGCCTAGTCTCTCTTCTATACATTTTGAGTTTTTCTATTTCTCCAAAGAGCACCACAAGCGTGAGAGTGCAGAGTGGAAGCTTAGAAATGTGGAGAGGTATTGGGAGAAAAAATAGATCTGCCATTCCATAACTGATACAAATTGTCATTCAGATAATAAGATAGTGGGCATAGGGAAATAGGAAAGGAAAAGAGGGAGGGGTGAGATACCCCCTAGACTTTTCAGAAACCAATTGATTGCTCACCTCTCGATCTATCTCCATTTCTTTGCCAACATCACAGTTGCTGTCTAACACACCCTTATAACTCAAAAATCAGAGAAATTACAGAATTAGTGATTTGGAAGCAGGGGTATATTGCAGCCATCTCAGATAGGCTCATGAGAGAGGGTTGTTAAATTTTCAGTGTGAGCATTTAAACCTCAGAAATTAGAAAACACTACAAATCAGGGCTTACTTTTTGTTGTTTTGTTGATTACCTAGACTTAAGAAATTGATGGAGAAAATATTAATAATGGACATTAAACTTCAAAATGTGTCCTGAGTGTATTCTTTCTCTAGAGAACTGATTGCTAAATATCTACCAGCAAACTATTGGTTGAATTCCTTCATCACTAAAAGAAAGCCCCACTATTTCATGGCTGTCATGCAGTCAAGTCTTCAGGCTTCTCTTTAAGGTGCTCTAAAGAAAGGAAACCCACCTTCTTTCATGGCTGTATATTTCCTTTTTGGTCATCCATATTAGAAGATTTTCCATTACATCCAGGCTAAATTTCCCACTTTTAATTTCCACCAGTAGATCCTGGTTTGCCCTTCTGGCCAGACCTATTATAGAGAAATAACATCTTTTGAAGTCAGAAAGCTTGCTTAGCTCTGGTTGCACCTAGAGGTTCACATAAGAGATGATGATGATTTTGATGATGATGATGATGGTGGTCGTGGTGGTGGAGGTTGTGGTAGTAGAACTATTGAGATGACAGTTTTTTTTTTCATGCTATTTATTAAGGTTCTAACAAACAGTTGGTGCTAATCAAAACTTGTCAAAAGTTTGGCATGCTCTATCATGTTTCAAACTGAGGTTAACATGAACTTAGGGGGAAAAAAACCCCATGACTCAATAAATTAAGAAAGTCTCTTTTCTTTGATTCTTCTTGTATTCTTCTACCAGTTTATATAAAAATAGGCAAGTGAAAATGAAAGTCATTTTGAATTAAATGCCACAATGATGGGTTGTACATTATCTTGATATTTAAGTATGTATATATACAAATATTGTTTAGTTAATGATGATAGACCATATTATTTTTATTGAAATATTTAGTGTTAAAATTCTTAAGTTATTTCAAAATTATTCAAAAGTTTCTCATATTTTTTATTTTCAATTTTTAATTATAAAAAATATGTAACTAGGCAGCAAAGTATCACAATGTCTAGGAAATTGGAGACAGGAAGACCTGAATTGAAATCCTGTCTCAGCCACATATTAGTTATGTGATCCTGGGCAATTCATTTAAATTCTCTTAGCCTCAATTTCCTCATATGTAAAATCAAGATGAGAAAAACATCTACTGTGTATGAGGACTGAATGGAAAGGAAAAGAAGAGAGAGAGAGAGGATGGGAGGGAGGAAGGAAGGAAGGAAGGAAGGGAGGAAGGAAGGAAGAAGGAAGGAAAAGAAAGAAAGAAAGGAAAAAGAAAGAAAGAAAAGTTGTCCAATTTGCCAGTACCAGATTGGTCCCCAGGGGGCACCTCCTTTCTACTCACTTGTTTGTCCTTCTTTATGGAAAAAGACCATGACATCAGGGAGGTAATGACATGATGTGCAAGTGAAATGGATTTAAATGAGGGAGGGCTTTGCAAAGTCACCAGCCTCACTTTTTCCTCTGGAGCCCTGAGGGTCCAGTGTCCAGATATAAATCTGGAAAACTGGAGATGGTCCAGGATGCAGTAGGGGATTGTGGCCTTTTCAAGGGAAGGTATTTAACAACCTTAATCAATGAATGAGAATTGCCTCAGTCAAACTGAGGCCAGTTAAAGAGCTTAACTCAAAAAGACCAAGGTCCCCCACTTTTTCAAGTGATACCAATTCATCCCATCTCTTCCAATAGATTGCCCCCTTAGACATCCTCACTCTTACTTATTTTCAATCACTCTCTGTGAACTAGTTCATTCCTCTCTACCTATAAATATATCCATGCCTCTTCCCCCATCTCCTAGAAACAAAAAACAAAAACAATTCTCACTCTTTTCATTCATCCCTGCTAACTACCAACCTATACCTCTTCTGCCCTTTGTAATTAAATTCCTTGAAAAGGCTGTCAAAAATAGTTGTGTCAACTTTCTCTCCTCCTGCTCTTTTCTTAACTCCTTATAATCCATTTTCTAATCTTATCCTTCCATAGAAACTACTCTCTCCAAAGTTACTAGTGATTTCTTAGTGGTCAAATCCAATGGAATTTTCTTAGACCTTATTCTCCTTGATTTCTCTGCAGTCTTTGACACTGTTGATTATTTTCTCTTCTTTGATGCTCTTCTCTCTCTAGGTTTTCTGGGCACCACTCTTTCCTCATTCTTCTAACTATTCAAACACTTTTTTTGTTCCTGTCTCCTTTTCTGGATGTTCTTTCAGATCATGCTCTCAAACCGTAGGTGAACCTGAGGGTTTTCTCCAGGACCCCCTTTTCTTGTCTCTCTTTTCTACTTCATTTACTGATATCAGTTTACAGGATTTTAAATATCATCTTTATAAGATATCTCTCAGATCTACCTTTTCTGCCTGACACTGTTGACCTCCATTCTCATATCTCTATCTGGCTTTCAGTAATATCTAAATGGATATCCAGTAGTATCTTAAACTCAACATGTCCCAAACTGAACTGATTATCTTTCCCTCTAAAACCTTCCCGCTTCCCATCTTCTCTATTACTATAAATGGCAATACCATCATCCTAGTCACTCAGGCTCAAAATCTAGAAGTCATTCTGAACTCCTCACAAATTTTAACCCAACTATATTCAATCAGTTGCCAAAATCTGTTGATTGTACATTTGCAATATATCTTGAGTATGCCTCTTTCTCTCCTTTAATTAACACTTACCACTCTAATGAAGGCTTGCACCACCTCATGTCTTGATAATTGTAATAACTGACTGGTGGGTCTTCCTGCCTCAATCTTTCCTCCCTCTAAAAGGCAGGTCTTATCCATCACCTCCCAACTCAATAAACTCCAGTGGCTCCCAATTGCATTCAGAAATTCCCAAAATGTTCTGTTCATTCAAAGCTGCTCTTCATAATCTAGCACCCTTCTACGTTTTCAGTATTCTTTACACCTTACTCTTTATTATGTACTATTAGATGTAGTGACACTGGCCTCCTGGCCATTCCACAAGCAAGACACTCCATGTTGTGGCCAGGCTTTTGCTCTGGCATTGTCCCCCATGATCGATGCCCTCGCTCCTCCACTATGCCTACTAACTCTAATGGAAATGTAAATTTAAAGATCTTCCCTGCCCCTAACTTAAGTGCACCTGGAGCCTGTGGTGGGAGGCTTGTTTTTCAGGAAAGCCAACACCTTGATACTTTGTGATTGGGCAGTGGATCAAGGAGGTTGTTACAATCTCTGAGCCAGGAGAAGGCTATGTAAACCCTGATGGGAGGCTTTGCTTTGGGGCTGACTTTGAGAAGTGCTGTGTGATTTGACCAGATGAGACTCTGGGAAGCTGTTGTTGAGAGCCCCCCGGCTTTGAAAACCCAGATGCTGATGCTTCCCTCTCTGGTAACTGTGATTTGGTATTGATATAATGGTTGGTCAGTTTGGAAGGCTGTCTGCTTGATCTGTCCGTATACTCTGAAGTTCGGGGTGCTGACCTTTTCCCCCTGAACTAGGTAATATATGTTTGTTTGATTAAAGCAAGCTTGTTGACCCATTCTGAGTTGCTTTCCTTTTGAAAAGCAGATCTAAGAACCTGTGTTGGCAGGCCCCCTGGGGATGCTGGGCTGCTTGCTGCTACACTAACATCCCTAGGTTACTTTAAGTCTTAAACAAAATCTCTTCTTTTACTGGAAGCCGTTCCCAAACTTTCTTAATTCTAATGCTTTCCCTCTATTGATTATTTCCTCTACATCGTGTACATAGGTGGCTCTGTATATATATATATATGTATATTTGTTTACGTGTTGTCTTTCCCATTAGATTGTAAGCCACTTGAAGGTAGCGACTCTTTTTTACCTCTTTTGGTATCCTCAGGGCTTAGAACAGTGCCCAACACAGAGTAAACAATAAATTTTTGTTGATTGGTTAATTGATTGATGATTATTATGGAGAACATATCTATGATAGTTATGGCGATTGTGGATGATGAGGAAAATGAATAGGATTGTAATGGTGGTGCTGGTGATGGTGCTGTTGATAGAAGTGCTGATAGTAGTGCTGATAATGAGGATTAGAATAATAATAATAGAATAATTAGAATAATAATAAAAAGATGATAAATAATGAATAGAATAAATAAAAATAGAATAATTACTATAATATCTAACAGCATAAATACATATATACATACATGCAAATGCATAAACATTATATATATATATATGGGTATATTTGTTTGTGTAAATACATATGTATGTACGTACATATGTATGTGTGTATGTATGTATGTATGTAAATCACCATGTGCCAGTACTGTGCTAATTATTTTATAATTATTATTTGATTTGATCCTCACAACAATCCTGGGAAATACGTGCTATTTTCTTTATTTTATATATATATATATATATATATATATATATATATACACATACATACATATATATATATATATATATATATATATATATATATATATATTTGAAACATTTAATCTAAGACCTCAAATTTCAGATCCATTTCCTTCCTCCCTTGTCACCCATTCCCTCTGGGAAGATAAGTAATTCAGTATATGTTGTACATGTCTAGCTATGCAAAACATTATCATAGTAGATATATTGTACAAGGCTGATTATAATTCCCTCCCACTCATCCCACCCCCCACCTGGTCCATTCCCTACATGATCCTGTCCCTCTTCTATAGTGGGTACTTCCAACCTCCCCTCCCCCCCAAGGATGCCCTCCCATCCATCATCCCTGCTCTCATCTCCCTTCCCCCTATTCTGCTACAGGTTGAGATATCCCATTTAGTATGTATGTCATTCTCTCCCAGAACCAAATTCAATGAGAGTGTGGTTTTGCCTTTTTCCCTTCCTATTCTTCCCTTCCCCTACAGCCACTTCCCCTTGCTTCTTCTACATGAGATAGGTTACCCTACCCTGTCTCTCCCCATCTCCTCTTGCCACTTTCCTCTCTCACCTCATAATTTCACCCATTGAGTATCCTCCCTTCCCAACAAATTCAACCTATGCCCTCTATCCATATATAATTGTAAACATATATACACACATTCACATATGTATTCATATGACCATACACCCTTCTTCCATTATTTTCATACTGAGAAAGATTTCATCAGTCACTGTTATTGCTTTTCCATATAGAAATGTAAATAGTTCAACTTTGATAAGTTCCTTTTGATTTCTCTTCCCTGATTACCTTCTCAGGCATCTCTTGCTTCTTGTGTCTGGATGTCAAATTTTCTATTCAATTCGGGTTTTTTCCTCAAGAATGCTTGAAAGTCCTCTATTCCACTGAATGACCATATTTTCCCCGGAAACAAAGTACTCAATTTTGCTGGGTAGGTGACCCTTGGGTTCATTCCCAGTTCTTTTGCCCTCTGGAATATCATATTCCATGCCATTTGATCCCTCAGTGTAGAAGCTGCCAGGTCCTGGGGTATTCTGATTGTGTTTCCACAATATTGAAATTGTTTCTTCCTGGCTGCTTGTAGTATTTTCTCCTTGATCTGGGGGTTCTGGAACCTGACTATAATATTCCTGGGAGTTTTTTTGGGGGGGATCTTTTTCAGGAGGTGATCTGTGGATTCTTTCAACCTCAATTTTGCCCTCTGGATCTAAAACATCAGGGCAGTTTTCCTTGAGAATTTCTTGAAGGGTGATTTCTAGGTTCTTTCTTTGATCATGGCTTTCAGGTAGTCCAATAATTTTTAAATTGTCTCTCCTGGATCTATTTTCCAGGTCAGTGGTTTTTCCCATGAGATATTTCACATTGCCTTCTAATCTTTCGTTTGTTTGGATCTGCTTAACAGCATATTGATTTCTCATAAAGTCATTAGCTTCCATTTGCTCCAGTCTAACTCTGAAGGAATGAATCTCCTCAGTGAATTGTTGAGATTCTTTTTCCATCTGGCAAATTTGACTTTTTAATGCATTCTTCTCCTCATTGCCCTTTTGAGCCTCCTTTGCCATTTGAGTTAGTCTATTTTTTAAGGTGTTGTTTTCCTCATTCAGGCTGTTGACCCTCATGTTATACTTTTCCTGCATCCTTCTCATTTCTCTTCCCAATTTTCCCTCCACTTCTCTTATTTGATTTTTAAAGTCCTTCTTAAGGCCCTCTGTGTCCTGCAACCGCTCATGTTTTCCCCTGAGGCTTTTGGAGCAGGACTTCTGACCTCACAGCCCTCCTCATGCTCTATGCTTTGACCCTCTTTGCCCCCAAAGTAGGAGTCTAAGGTTGCATTTTTCTGTTTAATTTGTTTCCTTTGCCTTGGTATGTTGCCACTTAATTACTTGACTTTTGGGCTTGTTGCCACAGTATTGCCTGGCGCCAGACGGGAACTTTCATCCAGACTGGGGGGGGGGGGGCAACTTCCGTTTCTGGCAAGCTGGAAACCCACCCACGACCTCCCAGCCAGATCACAATCCAGCTCCAGGGAGGTTAAAGCAAGAGCGATTACCCCCAGACTGATCATTGGATCTCCCTACAGTTCGCAGGCCAGGAGCTGGAGCTGCCTCTGAAAACTACAAAATGGCGTGTCTCCTCAGCGGCTTTTAGCCCCCGGGGGGGAAGCTGACATGTTCCCCAAATACTGGTCCCAAAGTCCGTAGGGCACTAACCTCTCACTTTGTCGTAGGCATGTCTATGTTGATAATTCTGGAATTGCCACAGCTGCTGGTGTTCTGGGGTCCCTCCAGCCGGCTGCTGGCCCTGCCACCCTGGGGCTAAAAGTGCAACTCAGGCGGACCTGTACTCAGCTCCCCAAGCACTGCGCTGACGGTGCTGCGCTGGTCCTTCCTGCAGGGCTGCTGGGCTGTCCTCAGCGGGAGGTTAGCTTCTCTGTGTCGTTCTGTGGGTTCTGGGGCTCCAGAAGTTGTTCAGAGTCCCCTTTTACATAGTTTGGAGGTAGTCTGGGGGAAGAGTGGCTTGGACGCGCTGTTTCTACTCTACCATCTTGGCTCTGCCCCCCAATAGGTGCTATTTTCATCCCCATTTTACAGATGAGGAAACTCTGGCAAATAGAACATAAATGACTTGCTAAGGGTCATGCAGCTAGTAAATCTCTAAGGCCAGATTGAACTCAGGTCTCCCTGACTCTACTCCTGGTCCATTAAATGAGCAATAAATTCTAATATTACCTAAACTGAAAAAAGAAAAGATACTACCCTTTTTTGCATGAAATAAATATGGTATTTAAACCATGAAGAGAAAAAAAAATCCCTGATTAATATAAAATTTAATTATATGTTAGCAATGAGTTTATAGCAACATATACAAAATAATATGCATTATGCATAAATTCTACCAGACATTTATATTTAGTTCAATATTAGAAAAAATAAACACAAAATATTATAATTTTTAATTATGATTTTGTATCTATATTATATAAGTAGATGATGAGAAAGATATTAAGAGGATAAACATTCATCTACCTTAAAGCATAATATAAAGCATAGATAAAAATAGAATCTTCCTTAACATGGTAAAAAAAAAAAAGCATCTATCCAAAACCAAGAGCCAGTAGTCTCTAATAGTGGAGAAACAGTATATGTTTTTGCAGTAAGACCAGAGTTAAAGCAAGGATTTTTTAATTAACACTATTATTTGATATAGTAATAAAAATAATAGAGATAGCAATACAGTAAGAAAAAGTAGAGGGAATAAAATTATTAAAGAGCAAACAAAAGTATTTATTTTTTGTAGATGAAATGCTGTTTAGAAAATATAAGCTCTTAAGCTACATTAATAACATCAGCAAAGAAGCAGAATATGAAATAAGTCCCACAACATATCAGACTTTCTGTATATTAAATTAAATAATTAAACCAAGCAGGATGTTATAGAAAGATAAATTCCTTTCAAAATCACTACAAAATACATTAAATATTTTGGAGCTTAACTACAAGGCAGATATAAGAATTATATGAAACTAACTACAAAATAATCTTTATAGAAATAAAGAGACACTTACAAACTTACTCATGAATATTTATTGCTCATGGTTGGGCCATGCTAATATAATAATGATGACAATAGAACCATATATAAATTAATTTGCTTATTCTTGCCATGTCGATCAAACTACCAAATGACTGTTTTGTAAAAAACACAAACAAACAAAAAAACCCAACCTTATAAAAGTACAATAAAAATTTTACCTGGAGGAATAAAATGTCAAAATCTCAAGGAATTAATGAAAGGATGGGGTGGGGTAGGAAAGTATCAGTGAAAAGAGCTGACTACCAGAACTCAATACTAAGTAGTAGTCATCAAAACTATTTCATGTTGGTTATTTTTAATTGATCTTTTAAACAAATTAGGTCTACTACATGCAGAAGAAATCAAATGTAATAGATTAGTAAGCAATATAAGAACTCACTATTTAATAAGGCATCTGGGAAAACAAACAAAAAAAGGCTTTCAGAGATTAGGTTTATACCAACATCACACAACATATACGACAGTGAGCTCTAAACAGTTTTACTGGGAAAATATAATTACATCCAAGTTTCTCTAATGAAGGTCTAAGATCAAAGATTATAAGGAATTCATTCAAAAAATATAAGAACAAGAACCATGCCCCTGTAGTTGTGATCAAAGGATATGAGCAGGCCATTCTCAAGGGGAGAAAATTAAGCTATCGTATACCCACATACCATGTTACCATAATAAGAGAAATAAAAATTAAAGCAACTCTGTGGTCCTGCCACAAAGCCATTATATTGGCAAATATTTCAAAAAAAATTGAGAAATTTGTTATTGTAGGTAATGATGAAAACAGGAATACCACTGTTATGAATTAATTCAGAAATTCTGGAAATAAATTTGGAACTATCTAAAAGATTTCCCTAACTTGCATATGTGTTTAATCTACTGATAATATTACTTGTCATATACCTGAAAGACCTAATAGAAATACTGGAAAGTACCAATCTGTACAGAAATATCAGAAGTAGCAGTTTTGTTTTGGCAAGGATCTGAAAACGAGGGGTGGGGTCCTCACCCAGTGAGGGATGGCTAAAGAATGTTATATTGATGGAATGGTATTGTACTCCAAGAAATGATAAAAGGAACAGAATCAGAAAAACCTGGATAGAATTATGTGAATCTGATGTGTAGTGAACTGAGAAGGACCAGGAGAAAACATTATATAATAACAACATATTAAAAGCCAAAAAACTTTGGAAGATGCAAGAGTTGTGATCAATGCAGTAACAAAATTTAACTCAGGAAGACTCTTGATGAAGCATGATTTCCACCTCCTGTAAGAGGTTTTGAACTAAAAAGGAAGAATTAGATACATTTCAAAAATAGCCAAGGTATCTGTTCTGCTTGGTATGCTTTTTGTTTCATGTGAAGTCTTTTTTTTTTTTTTTTTTGGAGGAGTATGGGGAATGGGGAATGGGACATGGGAGGGAAGAGGAGAGATAATGATAGTCTTGATTGTTGTGCTAAGAGAAAAAATGGAGGTAAAAAGGGTCAGTGAAACATATTAAAAATGCACAAGAGAGAATAAAAGGAGTTCCAGAGTGAGGGACTGATAAGCAGGAAAGCTCTGCTATTACAAACATACACGTGTGTGTGTATGTGTATAGTACATAACAAATCTATGTATATTTATGTAAGCCCTACATAATAGATGTTTTGAATGTCATTCCTGATTTCTTTCAATACTTTTTATTCATGTTTGTTTATGCTTGTCATAAACATTGTCATTCTGAATTGAATAATAAAATAAATAAAAACCCTCAGAAAATAATAAAAATATGATAGAGAATGATTACGGATAATTATGAATATTATTATCTCATAAAATAGTAAGAAGGAAAAATTATTAATAACCCCAATCTTTTCCCAAAATCAAAGGCCCATCCCTTTAATGTTGATATTCTACCATTGTTGCTGTAAAGCTCTCTCAATTTGTATTCTCTAAATTTCATATTCTTTATTCTCTATATCACATAGAGTGCAATGAAGAAAGCACACATGGTAACTATGAGCAGGTTATAAGTAACTGATAAGAATATAGATTAAGTTAAGTTTAACTTAACTGTCTTCAGGAAATTAACATGGTCAGAGAAGAAGATGGGTTGGTCACGTGAATAATGAAGCATAGTAGGTGGATACCCCAAGTACTCTACTGATGCATTCCCCTCTCCCCATTGGAGTGGAACCTCTGTGGCAAACTTATAGACGGAGAATGTAGAGTCACAAAGAATCGGCAGACACGAGTTGGTTGACACATGCCATTGGAGGAAATATTCAAATCAATGAGATGACAGATCCATTTATATGTGTGATCTAAAGGGGATAACAGAGATTATTATGGTAATTCTGATGATGATAATGGTGGTGACAGTGATGGTTATAATGATTGTGATTCTGTTGACAGAGCTGGTAATGTAGACAATGATGATCAAAATATCACAATGTATTATTAGGAATATTGATGATTTTGATTATAATGATTGTGATGATGATACTGACACTGCTGCTGCAGGACATGCTGATTCATAGAATGATTTTTAACTTATCTTAATGATATGATGATGATGATGATATTTTTTTTTGCTTTTTTTTTTTTTTTTTGAAGGGCAATCAGGGTTAAGTAACTTGCCCAAGGTCATACAGCTAGGTTTTTGTTTGTGTGTGTTAAGTGTCTGAGGCCAGATCTGAACTCAGGTCTTTCTGACTCCAGGGCCAGCGCTCTATTCACTGTGCCACCTAACTGCCCCGAATGATGATGATATTAATGGTGATAATTATGGTATTGATGATGGTAATGCTTGTTGTAATTGTGATGGTGGTGATGATGATGATTTTGGTCATGATGGTGGCTATGAGAAAAATGGTGAGAAGATCTAAGAGTAGGGAGGGTTCTCAGAAGAAGGCAAACAATTAGAAGAACTTTCAAGCGTCCTTTCTTTTAGGGCTCTATGTTATTTTTTAATTGGATTTGATTTTATTCTTGTTAACAGATGATTAGTTATTACAAGTTTTGTAATTAGTGAAATAAATGCAAACAATAAAAGGTCATTTGTTCAGTCTCTATTTTTTTGGATTTACAGTTTTTTAGGGGCTGTTGTAGATTTTTACTTTTGCTCAGAGGTTTTCTTTCTGAAAGTGAGTTTAACAAAAACAGCAAGAATGTTTCAAATACCAGATATTCTCAAAGATCTACTTGCATTTTTATTCAAACAAATTGCCTGCTAATTACAATTATACATACATATATGTATATCTATGTATAGATAGATATACACATGTATATTCATAAAGCAGACTCTTCAAGGTAGAATTTTATTCATATTATGTTGTCATATGTAATTAAAAGTATTAAAGAAAATTTTCTTTAGTGATAGTTTATAGATGAGATTTTCCACTAACTAAATAGAACTTCTTGTCAATTAGTTCATAGTAGTGATGTTTTATTGTGATTTCACAGCAAATACAGTTTTATAGATGGAAATAAGCATTTTCAAACTCCTTGGATCTGCTTGAGAATGTATAAGACATTTATTGCTAATTGCAGAATGTACTATTGATTTTGGAGGTACTTTGGGTGAATGGAGTAGGAGTGTCAAGTTAATAAAATTATGCTCAACAAATGTAAGGGTTTTGTTTTCATTTCTTTATCACTAGTAGTCCTTCTTTCTCCCAAATTTTCATTTACTTATGGCTACTAAAAGTCTCACTGCTCGATGTTATGCCTTATTGCCAGCCTATGTTCCCCTGTGAGCTATGTGACATTACCATTACCCCTACCATTAATGTGTCTGCCCTGCTAATGTACTCCAGTTTAAGTAAGTACATTTTCTTCTGTAAGAAAAGCTATGGGATTGATGTCAGCATAAATGGGATGCTTTAAAGATCCCTTTACTATGGTGCTTTTATTTGATCTGCCTTCATAGGCTATATAACAATTAATATTGGAGAATCCTCAGAATGGTGATTTCATTGTGGAGATGTCACTGTCATGTTATCCAAAGCTTTTTTTAATAGTCCTAATCCTTTTAAATTATATTCTTCCAAAAAATGAGAAGCACACTGAACTTGGGAGTAAGGAGACCTCACTTGCAGTACTGCCTCAGATACCTATTGACCCCTCAGCTTCCATTTCCTTATCTGTAAAATGGATACAACCATAATTATACTAGGCACCTCAAGGGGTTATTATGAGGAAATACTTGATGAACTATATAAATGTGAGATTATGTACATCTCCAATGATTCCTCTTTCCTCTTTAGAGAAATAAATCCTAGGTCCCATACAAATATCAGCATCCAACAAACAATTCTCGTGCTACTACAAAATCTCTACTTATAACAGGGACACTTTGACTTCTGATAATTCTTCTGAATCATTGATGTTGAACTATTTTTACAGAGCTGTGTAATGGAGCACAGAAAGGCTTGTTGTTTGTTTGTTGTGTGTATTTGTGTGAATTTTATTTCATGGATCTCCTACTTTTGGAGTCAGGAGGTCCGGATTTGCTACTTAGTACCTCTGTGACCTTGGATAGGCTACTTCACCAATCTGGTTCTCCATATCCTTATCTTTGAAATGAATAGTTAGGATTAAATTATTTCTATGGTTTCTTCCAAACCTAAAGCCTTTGATACCATATACATTTTCATTCATTCACATACACATACATAATTCATACATACATATATATCTGTATGCATATATAATCTATCAATTTCTTTTTAAAGGACACTTTCAGCTCTAAATTATATTATTTTATTTACTATCTTCTGTCTATGAGTTCCTAGATTCCCCTTCAATATCTAAATTTCTTGATTATATTATCTATAGTATTAATCTGTCTAAACACTTACTTATATCATTGAAGAAACTATAATTTTATTATTGTTTGTTAACTCTCTCTTCATCAATAAAGACCAAAATACCCACTCACCCACTCCATGCCTTATAAAGTGGTTATAATGAGTTACTTTTGCCAAAAAATAATCACAAGTGGGATGTCTATGATAAACCTCTGATGCTGGTCCTTGAACAACAGACACCTTGTCCTTTGCTGAACCCATACTTAACTCTTCCAATTTGGTAGAACTAGTCAGTTTGTGTTGCAAGAACTTAGGTTCACTCTATATTAAAATGAGGTATTGGAAAATATTTTATTGGGTTTATACATACTACATAAATACGTAGGTGAGTTCATCCATCCATGAATCTAGGGCTAATACTACAATAAAGAATTTTAAGAGTAATTTAGCAGAAACACACATATATACATCTGTGAATATGTATTAATTCATCTAATAAACATAGACTAAACACTTATTAACACTATTCCAGTTTCTAAGAAAGACATCTACATGAATAAGGTGTGGCTGTTGCTTTCAAGGAATTTATCCAGAAAGGATAAGGAATAATCCAAAAAGGGTTATATATACTCTTTGTAATATAGCTACAAAATGTTTAAGATCATAAAGGGTAGTGATAATGTTAACATTCATTCTTTTCTAGATTGTTCTTCTGTCAATTTTAACCCACGAAAGTTATAAACAGAAACTAAACAATTCTCTATAAAACTGCTATTTGAGCATATTTTATGTGCCTAAACAATTTTTATATCTGTCCATGGAGATGTTCCAGGCACATAATCGAATAGCTGAGCTCCCATACTCACTTATTGATCTGTGACCAGAGTCTTGAAGGATTAGGTACATATTTCACAGGTGTCATGGCAGAACATTTGATTGAATGAACTGCAACATTTAGCCAAAAAGAGATTATATTTGACTTTCTATTTAAGGAATTTGATAATGGTTCAGAATACCGCATTTTAAGGTTTATAATATGCTGCACATCTATCATTTCATTTGATGTTCATAACTCTGGGAAGAATACAGTACAAAATCTCATTGACTGATAGGATTGAGATCAGGAGAGGACTTAAAAGGTCATCTGGTCCAACCCCCTCATTTTAGAGATGTGGAAACTAAGATTACAAAATTCAAATTCAGATTGTCAGGGTTACATAGCTGAAATCAATCAGAGTTAAAAGTTTTTAACACACTCTCCCTCCATCTGAGTGAGATAATAAAACCCTCCAAAACACTCCTAACTAATGGGTATCCATCCTCTATTTGATAATATCTTGTGATATTTTTTTTAAATGGAGAACTCTACTAGTTAGGAAGTTCTTTATATTGAACCTAAGTGAGTTTCCCTCTAACTTTAACACATTGGTCCCTTCAGCAACGCCAATAGGGCTTCAATTTATCAGATTTGAAGACTCCAGATATATAAGCCAAGAAACACAAGTGACAAGCAAACTAAGCAAAAAGCTGCTATAATAATATGAACATTAAAAAGTTTGAGGATCATAGACATTTGTCTATTATATTAATTCAAGTTAATTTAAAAATGTATTTATTGCTCATATATTACATTATTTGATTTTGTTGAAATAGAGATAAAATGAAACTGGTTTGGTCGGTAGGGGCTTAGAGACTACTGGGAAGAAATAACATATATATATATATATGTATATATAAAGATAAAATATACATCAAATTTATAAAAAGTGGTATATCAGAAGCATTAATAACTAGAAAAAAATCTGAAGAAAAAACTCTTTTAAGAGATTGCACTTGAATTGAATTTTGGAGGAAGCAAGAAATTCTAAGAGATGAGTGTTAAGAGTGAACATACTAAGCACATAAAATAATTTTTGAAAAGTAAAGTATAGAGCAGGGGTTTTTACCCTGAGGTTTGTGGACCTCCAAGAAATCCATATATAGATTTCAGAGGGTTCATGAACTTGGAATTTTTAACATATTCTTAAGTGTATTCCAATATAATTGGTTGGTTTCCTTTGTAATCCAAGATATTAAAAAACATTATTCTGCTGGGTCCATAGGTTTCACCACACTGTCAAAGGGTTTCCTCTCTTTCTGTCTGTCTGTCTATCTCTGTCTCTCTGTCTCTGTCTCTGTCTCCCTCTGTCTCTCTGTCTCTCTGTCTCTCTGTCTCTCTCTCTCTCTCTCTCTCTCTCTCTCTACCTCTTTCCCTCTCCCTCCCCCCCTCTCTTTCTCTCTCTCTTTTTCTCCCTCTCTCCCTTCCTCTCCCCCCCCCTTTCTCTCTCTCTACACTCAACTAATAAACATCTATTAAATATCTGCTATGTGTTGAGCACTGTGTTCATTGCTAAGGATGCAAAAAGAGAAAAAAGACAAGTCCTACCTTCAAGAACCTCACAATCTGATGAAACACAGAAAAGGCTAAACATCCCTGTTGTGGCAGAACAGAAGAGGTGCCAGGACAGAGTCCTTTTTTGTATTCACGTGCATTGTTCTTGTTCTGTTGTTTCAGTCATATCTGACTCTTTGTGACTCCATTTGGGATTTTCTTGGCAAAGACACTGGAGTGGTTTGCCATTTCCTTCTCTAGCTCATTTTACAGATGAGGAAACTGAGGCAAACAAGGTTAAGGATCACATAGCTAATATTTGAGACTTCATTTGAACTCGGGCATTCTTAACTCCAGACCCAGCTTCCTATCTACTATACCACCTAGGTGCCCATTCACATATACCTAGAGTAGCATATGGATAATGATTCTGCCAAAGACACTTTGAAGGAATGATTAAACATTTAGGAAGAGAACCAAGAGAGAAGTGTCATGAAAACTTTAGAAGAGAACAAACAGAAGGAACTGAGGAGGGAGTTATGGTGAACAGTGGCAAATGCTACAAATAGATAAAAAATTGGCTAAGAGAAGGCAGTGGATTAACAAGTTTGAAACACTTGTTATGACTATCATTAGTGCTTACTGCCCACCTCTATCATCTCTCTCTGTCTCTGTCTCTCTCTGTCTCTGTCTCTCTCTCTGTCTGTCTCTCTGTCTCTGTCTCTGTCTCTGTCTCTGTCTCTCTCTCTCTCTTTCTTTGTTCTCTCTTTCCCTCATTGTTCCTATCCAAAAAGATAATATCATATTCTGCATCCTGAGTTCATTAATTTTCAGAAGTGAGTAGAATGCTTTACCATCGGTTCTTTGGACTTGTGATTTGTCAGTATTCTTAAGTCTTTCAAACTTGTTTGTCTTTATAATGTTTTTGTTATTGTACAAATTGTTCCTTTCATTCTGCTCACTTCACTCTGCATCAGTTCATACAAGTTTTCTCAAGGTTATCTGAAACCATCCCTTTAGTGATTTCTTATGAAACAGTATCATTCTCCAGTTTATAAGCATTCCCTTCATTTCCAGTTCTTTACCACTACAAAGTACTTTTATAAATATTTTTGTACACAAAGCTCTTTTTCTTCTTCATTGATCTCTTTGAGGCATAATCCTTATGGTAGATCACTGGGTCAAAGTGTAAATACAATTTAGTAATATTTAGATTATGGTTTCAATTTGCTTCCAACCATTTAATGGGGAAAGTTATTTAGTCTCTGAACCTCTATTCTATCAAATAAGAGCAATAATACATGCAGTGTTCAGGGAAGATTGGCACTTCTGTTGTGAAAGCTTGCTGGGCCCTTTTCCAGTCTACTCATCATCCTTTAATGTCCACCTTTCACCCAACTCTCATCAGTGGCTGTAAGAAACTGTAGCATGCACAGCAGCCACCCCTTGCTAAATCTGTCTTGGGAGACAGACAAAGCCAGGTTGAGGATGATTGAAAGGTCTCAAACCCATCAATGAGTTAGGGGGATGTCTACCCCAAACATGTGAAGACTTAGCCCAGAAGAATAGATGAATGAGAACAATTTGTTCCAGTGGCCATGAAGGCAGCTGAAGCATGGCGGAGTGCTTAGAGATTGGTCAGACATTGAAAATGCCAAGGTCATCTACTGTATCCTGGGCCATTGTCAGTCATCCTGACTTTTGTCTTCCCCTGTACTTCATTGAATCTAGAAGAAAAAGTGAGGCTGATGACTTTATGCAACTCTGCCTCATTTAAATTCAATTCTTAATCAAGATATTACCCCATGATGTCATTCATGCTCTGGTGGAAAAAACAAGGCCACCACCAAATGCTCACAATTAAAATTTAACAATCAGTTCTCTATCTAGCATAAGGCCTCTGGTTTTAGCATAACCCTGCATACATACATACATACATACTCATACAAAAATGTACATATATACATACACACATATTCTAACTCACTTAAATCCAATTCACTTGCACCTGTCTCCTAATGTCATTGATCCTCTTGAAGAACAAAGGACAGACAAAAGCAGGAATAACAAACACACACATACATACATAACAAGTAGAATTTTAAATTTGGAAAATACTTTACAAATAGTATCTTAGTTTTTCTGCACAACAATTCTGAAAAGTGGGTGGTATATATTATCCCTATTTGCAGATGAGGAAACTGAGGCAGACAGAGGTCAAGTGTCTTCTCAACGGTCACACAGTACGCAAATGCCTGAAAATGGACTTGAATTCATATCTTCCTGATTCCAGTCCAGTATTCTTTCCTCCACACCACCTAGCTTCATGGGCATATACACATACAAAGAAGATACAGATATGTATACATTTAGATAATATATGTTTTCATTCATGTATTTGTAGAACAAATATAAAAAATCAGTGTAAATAAAGCAAAGTAGTTAAATGTAAGCTAGTTTGAGGGCAAGAGCATAGTACTTGAACCTATCAGGTCTTGGGGGAAATATAATGAGTTTTGTTTTTAAGATGCTCAGCTTGAGATGCCTGTGGGATAGTTACTAGGAAATGTCCAGCAGTCAGTTGTTAATGGTAGACTGAAGTTCAAGAAAGAATTTGGGACTCAATATATAGACTTGTTTGTCATTTGCATAGGGATGATAATTGAACGTAGTTGCTGATGAAATCACCATAGGAAAGAATATAGACAGAAGAGAAGAGGATCTAGGACAGCCTTCAGGGCATTTCAAAATTAAGTCACTGATAAGCTTAAATGATTCTCTCTAATTGGGAGAATTTTGGCCAGTGTGTCAAATTAATGATCTTCAAGTAGTAAAGAGAAGAAAAATGTGTTTTAGGGAAGGAGGAAGAAAAGAAGCTTCTGACATCCTATGTTCATCCCAGTTTGGTTAAGTACTTGGTATGGTTAATGAATTATTGACTTTGAGCTAGGTCAATTTGTAGCACTTTTTGCACCCCAAATTGGGCAGAATGCTTCACCTCTCTGTCTCTGTACTTGGGATTTTTTGTTTGTTTGTTTTAGGTTTCTTGTATTTTTTCCCTTTCTTCATCTATGAATTTTATGGAATTATCAGGAATGCTTTGCCTCAGACAATTCATGGCAGGATCTCATAATTAACTCCTTAATTTCTGATCTACCCTCTCTCTTTCTTTAAAGAGCTAAATGAGTATGAAAGTGAAATCAAATTAATTTTGCTTTGGCCATTCTTGGGAAAATTACCCAAAATTCTTGAGATAATTGAAGACATAACTGGGTGTCAAAGCTAGGAGCATCTGTTAGTGGGCTACAAATTTTTAATGGCATAGTGGAAAGAGTTTAGTGGATGTCATCAGAGAGATGCATAGATGAAAAAATGGTTTGTCCTTATGATGAAAATAAGGGACAACTAAGGACAGCTTGCTTGCTTTGTTCATATACTTACATTTTTAAGACTCTCAAGGATGGGTACAGTCAGTAAGTCAGTCAATAAACATCCATTAAGTGCCTACTAGGTGAAAGGTACTTTGCTAAGCCCTGGGGATGCAGAAAGAGACAAAAGACAGTCCATGCCCTTGAGTAGCCCAATGGGTGGAATCTTTGTGGTAAACATTATTATTAAACATTATTTTTATATTATTAAACATGGACAAGAATGAAACAGGATGGACAGTCGAAGATAGATTGCAATTTGTAACCTGATGAAATCAGATTTTTTTTTTTAGTATTTGATTAACAGAAATGATCTTGGATTTGGAATCTGGAGGACTTAGGTTCAGGCTCTACATCTGATCCTTATCTTCTTGAGCCTTCCACACCACGCAATGCCTATGCCCCACTCTCACCTCATATTTCACACACATTAAATATAGGACCATTCACTGAAGATTTGAACTCATCACCCTTTCCTTCATCAGCTCTCTGATATTATCTCCCACACTCTGATAATTGTATCTGATAACTGCATAGCCTTTCTCCTTTGGGAGGTCAACCCCTGTACGTGTGACCTTAGCCTCATCACCTCACATCTTCTCCATCACATTGTCTCTACTCTCATTCCCACTTTCCCTCTAATGCTCAATATCTCCCCATCTACTTCCTTCCCTAGTCCTACAAACATAGCCAAGTCACTCATATTCTTAAAGTCAAACGCAAGACTCTCCTGTGCCTGCCAGTTGTCCTTCTCCGTCTCTTCTCCACTTCTCAGGTGGACACTCCATTGAGTGCTGCCACTTTCTCTTCTCCTACTCCCTTCTAAAACATTTGCAATGGCTTCTGGGATCCTTGTCCTACTGAAATTGCTCTTTGCAAAGTCACCAGTCCAGGGGTCTATTCTTGATCTTCATACTTCTTGACCTCTCTGAATTATTTCCATATCATTGACCCTTTTCTGCTACTGCATATTCTCTCCTGCCTGGAATTTCATGACTTTTCTCTATCTTGGTTTTCCTCATTTTGTTTTGACAATTACTCCATCTTCTTTGCTAAATCTTTCTTCGTGTCATGCTCACTGACAATAGGTTTCCCCAAGCCTGTCCTGGGGCCTCCTCTCTTTTCTCCCTGTACCCTCTCACTTGATGATCATATCATCTCATCAAGTGTCCCTAGGTTCAGTTATCATTTCATTGAAGATGGTCCCCAGAACTACTTTCCATTCTTAATCCCTCTCTAGTCTTGTATTGTTATTCAGTTGTTTAGTCATATCCAACTCTTCATAAGCCCTTGGACCATACCATACCAATACTATACATGGAATTTTGACAAAGATAATGGAGTGATTTGCCATGTTTTTCTCTAGTAGATTGAGGCAAACAGAAATTAAGTAACTTTCCCAGGGTCACACAGTTAATAACTGTCTGAAGTCAGATTTGAATCCAAGTCTTCCTGACTCCAGGTCCAATGCTTTATGCACTGAGCCACCTAGCTGACTCCAAGCCTTGTACAACTGCCTATTAGACAATTCAAACTGGATGCCATGTGGGTATCTCAAACTCATGTATAAAATAGATCCATCTATCTATCTATCTATCTATCTATCTATCTATCTATCTATCTATCTATCTGTCTGTCTATCTATCCATCTACTTTCCCCCCAAACTCACCCCTCTGGCAACACTGTACTTCTTTTGAGTTACTCTTGTTCATAATCTGCTTTCCTTGACTCCTCTCTCTCACTCACCCAAAACATACAAATCCTGTCATTTGTCTCTCTTTAGCATCTTTCTCATATACCCTCTACTTATGAGTCACATGGTCACCTCCTTAGTTCAGAGCCTCAGAACCTATCACTTATGCGTAACCTCATAAATGAACTCCTTTTCTCAAGTTTCTCCTCATTCTAATCCATCCTTCACATATATGTAAAGGTGATTTTCCTCAAGTGTAAGTCTGATTATGTGAACTTCTTATTCAATAACACTCTGACAGCTTCCAGTTATTTCAAGGATCAAATATGAACTCCTCTGTTGGGCATTTAAGAATCTTCATAGTTTGGCCCCTTCCAATCTTTTAATGCATCACTCCTTTCCACAAGTACTACAGTTTAATTTTAAGGGACAATTTGCTATTCCGTCTGCCATGTTGTGTCTTGGCAGTGACTGAATACCACCCCCATCATGCATGACTAGTTTACTGTTTCTCACAACTTCTGGCTTTTAGAATTCCCAGATTCCTTTAAGACATAGCTCAAAACTATATACTCAGGTGGTTTTTCCTGGTCCCCCAACTATTAGCGCTTTCCCCACTAAAGGCTACCTTCCATCTTCTCTGATCATAGATCCTACATGCAGATTTGTGTACATGTCTCCCCCATCAGAATGCTAGATTCTTGAGGGAATGGATTCTTCAGCTTTATTTTCAGATTTCTGAGACTTAAATATGTAATTTGGTGAATGGTAACTATGTAACAAATTTGTAGATTGGTTGATTTATACTAGCTGTGTTATTTCATGAAAGGCACTTCACCTTGTTGAGCTACATTTCTTTGAAAAATAGAAAATATAATTACCCTATTTATCTCACAAGGTTATTATGAGAATGTCCATTGTAAAATATAAAGTATAATAATGGTTTTATATATATACACACACATATATGTACACATTATACATTGTATTCAAAAGGATATTATATAATTTGTGTAAATTGTTTAAATATATAATTTACATACATGTATATAATATTTTAAGCTTTACAAACCACTTTACAAATGTTACTTCATTTTATCCTTACAAAAATTCTAGGAGATAGGTGCTAGTATTATCTCCATTCTACTGATAAGAAACCAGAGGCAAACAAAAGTTAAGGGATCTGCCCAGAATCACAGAATTAGTAAATGTATGAGGTAGGATTTGAATTTAGGTCATTCCTGGAAGTCAAGGTTCTCTATCTACCATTCCACAAAGCTTCCTCTATCTGTAAATGTTAGTTGCTATGATTTTCAGAATCTGAGTTGCAAACGCCAAGTTTTATAACGAAAGTCCTGAAAAATAGTCATTGTCTCTGTTTGTGTTCCTCCATTGACAGGGAACTCATTAACTCCCAGGACAGCCCGTTTCACTATTGATCAAAGGATCATAATTCTAGAGCTACAAATGAACTCATGGGTTATCTTGACCTGCCATTTGAGGGAAGGGAGGCTCAGAGATTTATATTAGCTAGAATAGTTCAGTTTGCTAAGATTTTTTTTTTCATTACCTCCAAACAGCATCTGCATAATTTTAAAATTCAACTTAATCCTCCTTACTCTTTCCACTGGAGCTAAGCAACACACATTGAATCCTTCTTCTAATAACAGCTTTTAAGACACTTAAAGAACATGATCGTTTTTCCTGTAAGGCTTGCCTTCTCCCATCTCAGCAAGTCACTTGCCTTTTCTTGGCTACCAGTTATTCAGTTCTCAAAAGAGGGAGTTCCACTAACTGATTTCTAAGGTTCCTTCCAGCTGTAATTGTCTATGATTCTCCCCCTCTCCTCCAATGTTCCTTAAATCTCTAATCCACTTAGGGCTTCTCCTTTGGGCCCTATGGAGGACAGACTGTGCATTCTGCTTTATGTGTGTGTGCCAAACACCATTCATTGTTGCTTTTAGAGCACTCTTGAAAGTTTGTTTATCCCTTGCCTGCATAAAAAATGAGTTGTGTTTGAACTGATCTGTAGGGTTTCATGAATATTAATCTTGGGTTGGTTTTTTGCTGTTATTTTAAAGCCCCTTATACCCTGTGCAAAGGAAAATGAGGATATAATTTATCTCTTTGTCAATCTTAGGATTTGAATAGGGTAAGTAAATCTCAGGCTTCCAACAAGCTTGATTCCTGAAGAGCATACATACAGAAAATATTAGGGTTTTCTTTTTTTTGTTCTTTTTTATTATTTTTTTTACTTGGGGCTTCAGAGAACTCTTGACGGGTGACAAATATTCTCATTTCCATTGGGTTTGTGTAAGCAGTCAGGAAACGGTTCTGCAAATGGGTGAAAAATGCAGAAATCGAAAAGGCAGTTTATGAGTCAATAAAATTTGTAGTGGATTAGTTAACAGTTGTCAGTCTCTGGCTAGCCCAGAGGAGGAAGGCCAACACTAACATGCAAGATACAGTATATTAACAGGTTGTTAATGTCAAGGACAACATGGATTTTATTGTTTGCACAGAGCTCTCTACTAGACTGTGCTTCAATATTTCATGAACCTAAGACTTTGTCAGGTGATGGTGTTTGTGCCATTAAGTAGGTAGCTAGAGCCAAAGTAGGGAATTCTTTCACACTTATACAAAAATTATTTGGTGTGGTGGGAAAATGGAATTGCAGAGTAGGAGATAGAGGGTCAGAGAACAGGTGGGAGTGTGGGGTAGCAATGGTATAGGCCATTCTATAATTGGCAGGTACAGTCCATCCCCCAGACCATAAATGACACAGCAATGGCAACTGCCCTCAGGAATAATTGCATCCCACCCCCAGCAGTAGATCCCAGCTGCCCTTTTCTCTGATTAGTTGGTTTGCCCTTGGAATATCCATTTTAAGAAAAAGACAAAGGCCAGTGATGTGAAGTCCTTCCATCCTCTATGGATTCTATCCCTGACCCTCCAGACTTTCTTCATCATGTAAGATCATTTCCTCTTCTCCATTCCCCCTTTTCAGCTTCTTTTTATGTATTTTTTTCCTCCAGTTAGAATATAAGTTTCTTGAAAGCTGAAACTATCTCTCCTTCCCCACATTTATTTATTTATTTGTATTTGTTATCCCACTGTTTAGACCAGTGTCTGGCTGTACATAAAAGTACTCAATAAATGCTTGGTGATTTGACTGGTTGACTTGGCTGTTACAACCTGGAACAAAGTCCCTTCTACTATTCCCTAGTTCTAATTTTGTGGATGGTAAACCTTCCAAGTCTTAGTTGACAGTTGGAAGGGTTTCTGTGGCTGAAGATAAAATTACTATTTGTTCAACCTTCTAATAATAAGTCTCTCCTATTTAAAACGAGATGGTCCTAAGATGGCTGACATGAATTCTGTTACCATGTCCACACTTGGGGTGATTCCAACTTGGTAGGAGCTGCCTTTTTTTGTCCTATGTTGGAAAAGTTTTCATGGCTCAATGGTCACCTCAGCAGCACAGTCAGACACTGGAGGAAGATTAAATGATAGTGTTCTAAAACTTGGTCATACTTCACCACCCAGCTTAGGTTCAAACATTAAAAATAAAAAATATTTACTTGTTTATTTATTCATTTATTTGTTTACCGGCTTATTTTTTATTCATTCATTTGTGGATTTTTTGCCTGGTTTATCTGTTTATTTGTTTGTTTATTTTTTAGTCATTCATTTGGTTGTTTCTTGTGAATGATGTCTGTTGGATCAATATCATAAGAACTAGGATTTTATGTAACAACTCAGTCTTTAATTTCTGCAAAAACCAGACCCACAATTTCAACACAAAATTAAAACTAAAATGGGTATATCAGAATTTCAGAACTTGAGGGGACTTTAGAGTTCACTTAGCTGAAACCTAGCTTTTCATAGGGGAAAATATATTAGATTTAAGTCAAAAGACCCATGTTTTAGACTTGCTTCTTCTATTTATTACCTGGGTGGTCCTGGACTAGTCATTTCGTTCATCTCTCTTTAGATTTCAATTTCCTCATCTGACAAGATTTGTACCTGATGCCTTTTAAGGCCCCTTCTAGCTTTTTATCCTATGGTCATTCAGTTGAGGAAAATAAGACCAATTTTACTCACTCCAAGATGCAATTATTAAGTATCTACTACTGGGGATACATAGTGAGGATAAAGAATAATGCTGCTTTTAAGAAACTTACTGGCAAGATAGAACCTGTAAACACATGCATAGATTCATGATGATTTGCAGAGGGAAAACATTGACAACTAAAAAGGTTAGGAAAATCTATTAGGAGATGGCAGATGAGCATCAAGGAAGCTAGAGATTGTAAGAAACATTGGTGAGATACTGTGGGAGGCAGTATCGTTTGTTGGGAAGAAGACTGCCTTAAAGGTCAGAGAACCTGGTTCAAATCCTACTGTTGGTTTTACTTAACATGTGACATTGGGCAAGTCATTTAACTCCCCAAGGCCTCAGTTTCAGAACTTGTAAAAGGAAGAAGTTGGAGAAGATGCCCTCTGAGATTCTTCAAAGCTCTGGGTCTTTATGATCCTATATTTTGACATTGTAAAGGCTGCCAGTGTGTATTAACAATGCAATATTCACTATGCCTATGGCAATTATAAATAGGCTTATGTGGTTATTAATCACAAAATATATCAGTCTCTCTATATGGGGGATAAAGCCAGAGAATTTATTAAAATACCAAATAACCGAGTCCCAAAACCAGAAAGTCAAAGCCATCAGGATAGTTATGAAATTGGCACAAGTAGTTAACATAGTAAACAACCACATTCTTAAGCCTTCAAAACAGAACAGGCTACTTCAGGCAAAGGTCCTTCTCTCCCGACTCTCAGCAACTGCTCAGCATCCAGGAAGCGTGCTCACTACATCTCCGGCCCCCCGCAGTTCCAGTTCCCGGCAGCCCCCAACAAGAGTCCTTAGCAGAAATTCTGGCTGGCTTAAAAAGAGGTTTGGGCCTCCACCTCTACCTCAGCAGTTACTGCTGTTGCTGTGGCCACCAACAGTCCCCAACGGAACTCTAACTCTTCTTCTGCTTCCTCTTGCCCCTCCCCTTCCTGCTATGTCAGCCAGTCCAATGGGGCATGGAAGATCTTTAAATCCCATAACCCTTACACAGTGTAAAGACACTGGAGCAAGAAATGAAGATATAAGGGAAGAGCTTATGAACAAACAAGAGATAGAGAAGATCACAGCAAGAAAAGTGGATCATTCTGATAACACTAAATTAAAGTGTTTTTGTACAAACAAAGCCAGTGTAGCCAAAATTAGAAGGAAAGAGGGAACTGGCATGTGGGTAGGGAATTTGCAGCAAGTTTCTCTAATAGAGGCTTCACATCTCAAATATGCAGAGAACTGAGTCAAATGTATAAAAATATGAATCATTTCCTCAATTAATAAATGGTCAAAAAACAGGCAGTTTTTAGAAGAAGTCAAAGTTATCTATGGTCATATGAAAATATGCTCTAAATCACTATTAATTAGAGAAATGCAAGTTAAAACAACTCTGAATACAATAGGGTGCTGGTGGCTGTGTGAGGGAAGAAAAGAGGATGACTATGGCAGTATAGGACATGTTACCACAGCCTATTTGGCAAGAGAGATAGGATTTGGGGGAAACATATATGAGTAGTGAAGGTCAGGGAAGAGTAGAGGATTGTAAAAATCATGGGGTGGCTTGAAAGATAGCAGTACCCCTTAAAATAGAGAAATTTGGAAGAGAAGTGGATTTTAGGAGGACTTAAAATAGCTTTGGAACAGTTCTAGATGTCCTCAGAGTTTAGGGACATATAGATTTGGAATTCATCTGCACGATACAAAATGAGCATTTTGGGACTGATAAGAGAGAAGATAAGGAGAGGGAGGAAGAGAGGGAAGAAGGCAGAAGAGAGAGAGGAAGAAGGAAATGGAGAGAGAGGAAGACAAAGAGGGAGAAGAAAAGGGAAATGAGAGAGAAATGAAGTAGATTCAGGAGAGAGTGCTGGGAGACATCCAAGGTTATGTAAGGGACATGAATGATGATATAGCAAAGAAGACCCAGAGACAAGGTTTGATTTGTGCAGTTGTTGGAAAAGCAAGGACAGTGTACAGTCCTCCAGCCTCCTGGCTTAGGACTCTTTCCCTACTATGTGCCATGGTATATATTATAGACTTGAGAAACTAATTCTTCAGGTTAGTCAGGTAAGTACATTGCATTCAATTTCAACAGCTGAGAAAGGTACAATGGACTCTGCCTGTGGTTGAGAAGAGCAAAGAGGGAAATAGTACTTTTGGTTCCATTAGAGTAGATTCCATAATACATCCCTTGCATTTTCCAGAAGGAAATAACATTGAACTAGAGTCCCTTGGGTGGCATCTTTCCTAATTAGTATGCTGATTTTTTTCCCCTAAAAGTAAAGGTTAAACAGTTGAGCTTCATATATTACTTCTCAGCCAAACTGTGTTATGCAACACTTTAGGGAAAGAGGAGATAGGGCACCTGCTTCCACTGGTGAAATAAGAGAGAGTAAACAGTCTTTTGGAAAATAGCTAAGTAGAAATGCACATATGGTGTGGTGTCTTTGAGGGAAATTAATGATTGGTTCTTTTTATCACCTTTGCTTCTATTATAATATTTATCAGGAGCATGTCAGAGCAATTTGGCTTATGGAACTAGAGTGGTCACATTCAGAAGTTAATTCTCTGTGTATTTTTCATATATTTTCATTTGTTTTCCAGTATAATTGTTGAACTAGATCTAGAGTTGAGATCATAGCTCTAGAGTTGGAATAAAGTTTCAGAGTCATCAAGTCCAGCCCTCTCATTTTATAGATGAGGAAATTGAAGCATGGTGTGGTAAAATAAATTGCCCAGAGTCACACAGATAATAAGTATATAAAGCAATATTTCAGCTCAGTTATTCCTGACTCCAAGTCCAGAACTCAACCCATTAGTGAGTCAATCAATAAACATTTATTTTTTATTAAGAGCCTACTACAGGGCAGAGATTATGTTAAGGCCTGGGGATAGAACAAGAGGCAAAAGACAGTCCTCAAGGGGCTCGTGATCTAATGGGGGAGATAACAAGTAAAAAAGAATGTACAAACAACCTACATGTAGGATTACTAAGAAACAATTAAAAGGGAATGAATTAGAATTAAGAGGGGTTGTGTAAGTCTTTCTATAGAAGATGGGATTTTAGTTGAAACTTAAAGGAAGCTAGTAGACTGAGACAAGGAGAGAAAGCATTCCAAGCATAGGGAGTAGCCAGGAAAAATCCCTGGATTTGGAGTGTCCTATTCATGGAATAGGAAGGAGGCCAATTTCACTAGATCGCAGACTACATGGTAGAAGAGTAAAGTGTAAGAAGACTAGAAAGGTAGGAAGGGGCTAGGTTCTGAAGGGTTTTGAATGCTAAGCAGAGGATTTTATATTTGATCCTAGAAGTGATTGAGAACCACTAGAATTTATTGAAAGAGCAATATGATCAGACCTATGCTTTAGGAAAATCACTTTGGTGGATGGATGGAGGATGGATTGAAGGGGTGAGAGACTTGAGGCACATAAATTCACTAGCAAGCTATTTAAATACTCCAAGTGTTAAAGACCTACATTAGAGAAGTGGCAATATCAGATGAGGACAGGCAAAATCTAGAGACGTTGCAAAGGTAAAATAGATATAGATACAATGGAACTTAGCAATGGATTGGATGTGGGATAGTGAAGAATGAAGGATGATGACTAGGATGTGAGCCCAGGGCCCAGGAAGGATGGCGGTGTCCAAGACAGAGCTCTGGAAATTAGTGGACAAAAGATTTAGGGAGAAAAAGAATGATTTCTGTTTTGGCTATGTTAAATTTAAGTTGTCTACTAGATGTCTGGTTAGAGATGTCTAAAAGACAGTTAGAGATAGTTTAGAACAAGCTTTGAGAATCCATAGCATATCTCACGCTACCTCTCTTGAATTCAAGGATTATTATTTGTTTTTTATCTCCAGAATAGTAGCTAAAGCAAGGCAGATATTTAATAAATATTTGTTGAACACATTAACTCTACACTCACTTTAGATTTTCTATGACCTAGATGAGAAATCTTTTTCTTATTACTAATATAGCTTTTCTTTGAGGAAACACCAAATGCTCTAAACTCTGAGACATATGGGACCATAGGGTCTAGGGGTCTTGGAACTAATAGTGTCTGACAATAATAATAAGAATGATCAAATTAATAATGATATAAGTATGGGGCAGCTAGGTAGCACAGTGAACAGAGCACTGACCCTGGAGTCAGGAGGACCTGAGTTCAAATCCGGCCTCAGACACTTAACACAAAAACTAGCCATGTGACTTTGGGCAAGTCACTTAACCCCAATTGCTCTCTAAAAAGCAAAAAAAGGAATAAAGGAATAATAATATAAGTAATAATATTTTAGGAATTTCTAAATTCATCAGTGTTGGTATTCCTTCCATGGAAATATATGGTATCCCCTTTACAAACCTGTTTTCTGTGGTGAAACCATGCATTCTTTGGGAACTGCTTTGGCTGAAAATTCTATTACTTTGAAGTGAGATGGAATGAAACTAGTCCTCAGAAAACAGAAATGCAGCTCCTCACTGGACCTATATTTAAAGTATCTATTGGTATGGTCTTCAAGAAGCCAGAGACACTTCTCTGCCATGATGAAGCATCAAAGTGGGAAGTTAATTGAACAAAATGGTATTAAGAAGAGTAATAATAATAATAATAGCATATATATATATATATATATATATATATATATATATGTAATCATATGATGGAAAGAAAGCAGGCCTTGAGAAGACATGGTTTTGAGTTCTGTTTATATAAATGCTAGTTATGTGATTCTAGGCAAGTCATTTAACTTCTTGGTACTCTAGATGACTTCAAAAAGCGTATATTCTAATAATACAAATAAAAGTGGTGACCAAGAAAAGCTGTTTGAACTGTAAAAATCACAGGGACGGTGATTGGAGAAATAGAGCAATCAATTGACGTGACTTTTTCAGAACTGGTAGTGTTCAACTTGTGGGTAAATCATGGTGTGGCATAAAGATGACTAAGGAGCAGCAGTGTGTGTATGTTTGGGGGTAGGGGTAAGGGTTGGGTTCTTATGGGTAGCTCTCACAAATTAAAACCTCAGAGAAGGAACTAGAGAAATGGATTTGAGAGAGGAGATGAAGATGATCTGGTTGAACTAGATGACCTCAAATGTCTCTTCCATCTCTAAATTACATATTATTTATGGTTTTACAGTTCACAAAGCACTTACAAATGTTTTCTCATTTGATAGTTATACCAATTTGTGAAGGTAAGAAGGGCAAGAAGTAGTAGTAGTAGTAGTAGTAGTAGTAGTAGTAGTAGTAGTAGTAGTAGTAGTAGTAGTATGATTAGTTTGAGTAATCATCTCCCCAGAGGATAAAGTGAGGAACAACAGGTAGAAATTAAAAAGAAGCAAAATTAGACTTTCTAACCTTCCTAATAATTATAGCTATCATTTAAGTATATCATGATTTCTCTTTAAAGGTAGTAGATTCTCCATCACTAAAGATGCTCAAGCAGAGATTGAATGGTCACTTGTCAATGACTTTGTAGTGGGAATTCTTTTGGGAGGTATGTATTGAATTACTCATGGCCATAGACATTCCTTCCAACTCTTAATTTTTTTTATCATTTTATTATTCTTCTCATTTTAAGGATGAAGGAACCAGAGCCCAATTAGTAAAGTACCAAGGTCATGCAACAAACAAATTCAAATCCAATAAAACAAGATTCTGACACTAAATCCTATAATCTTTCCATTACATCCCCCTTGTCTATCTAAGCCCCTATAATATTGGAATCACCACAACAGAAATATAGAAGGGTTGTAAATAACTTCTAAGGAAGTATCTAAATCATACAGGGGGTAAATAACTTGCCAAGATACACAATTATTAAGTATCAGAGAAGGGATTTGAAGTCAAGTCTTTATTACTCTAAGTCCAACATTTATCTATAGACTATGAAACCTCTAGTAGTGGTCAGCAGTGCCTATGGGACAATATATATATTTTAGTTTGGAATCCCTTTTTCCATACTAACTATAAAACTAGAATTCTCATTATTCTAGGCTGAGTCTAGAATAAACCACTCCAGTGGTTCACTTAAGGTTAAAATGCAGTAAGAAACACATGAATGGGGCAGAGCAAAGATGGTAGAGTAAAAGCAGGAACTTTGCTTCAGCTCCCACTCCAGCCATCTCCAATACTTGTAAAAAAAAATGACTCTAAACAAATTTTAGAGCTACAGAACCCACAAAGTGACAGAGAGAAACAAATCTCCTGCTAAAGTCGGCCTGGAAGGCCAACAGGAAGGGTCTATTACACTGGACTGGGAGTCAAGAGTAGTCCCAAGTGAGCTGTGCTGGCACAGACTAGTAGCCCAGAACTGCCAGAGGAGAGTGAATCACTGGCAACTGTGACAATTTTCAGACTTCTCAACCCATAAATGCCAAAGAGAGAGTAAAAGGTCATAGGGAATTCTGTTGGAACTGGTAAGAGAAGAAAGTGGTCCATCCCTTGCCCCCCCCCCAGGGCAGCAGAGGTGGCAGTGGTGTGGTGGTGTGGCAGTGTAGCTGCTCCAGAACTCCTGGCCTGCAGACCTTAGGGGGACCAAGCAACCATCCAGAGGACAATTGCTCTTGCTTTCACCTTCTTAGATCTGGGCCACAGCCTTGGGTGGTGGTCTTGGGGTAAGGAAAGCTAGCATGACAGAGCTTGCAGTGGCTGTAGAGAGGGCACCCTCTCATAACTCTGACAACAGCTGCACAAAACCCCAGAAATTTGGGACACAGTTCTCTCCATTCTGGAAACAGAGTTCTACTGTGGTAAAGAGCTCAAAAGTCAAGTAATTGGCTGGCAAGATGAGCAAACAGAGGAACCACAATCAGGCCATGGAATCTTTTGGGGGGAACAAAGAGGATCAAAACATGGAACCAGAAGAAGACAACAAAGTCAAAACTCCTGCATCAAAAGCCTCCAAGAAAAATATGAATTGGTTGCAGGCCATGGAGGAGCTCAAGAAAGATTTTGAAATCAAGTAAGAGAAGTGGAGGAAAAATTGGGAAGAGAAATGGGAATGATGCATGAAAATCATGAAACACAAGTCAACAGTCTGCTGAAGGAGATCCAAAAAAATACTGAAGAAAATAATACCTTAAAAAATAGACTAACTCAAATGACAAAAGAGGCCCAAAAAGCCAATGAAGAGAAGAATGCTTAAAAAGTCCAATTGCCCAGATGGAAAAGGAATTTCTAAAACTCACTGAAGAGAATAATTCCTTCAAAATTAGACCGGCACAAATGGAAGTTGATGACTTTATGAGAAATTAAGATACTATAAAACAGATCCAAACAAATGAAAAAATAGAAGGCAATGTGAAATATCTCATTGGAAAAACCACTGACCTGGAAAATAGGTCCAGGAGAGATAATTTAAAAATTATTGGACTACCTAAAAGTCATAATTTTAAAAAAAGAGTCTAGAAATCATCCTTCAAGAAATTCTCAAGGAAAATAGCCCTGATGTTCTAGAACCAGGGGGCAAAAATAGAAATCGAAAGAATTTGCCAATTGCCTCTTGAAAAAGATCCCCCCCAAAACAAAACAAAACAAAAAAAACTCCTAGGAATATTATAGCCAAATTCCAGAGTTCCCAGGTCAAGGAAAAAATATTACAAGCAGTTAGGAAGAAACAATTTAAGTATTGTGGAAACACAATCAGGATAACAAAAGATCTAGCAGTTTCTGGAGGTCAGAGGAGCTAGGATTAAAACCAAGAATCACCTATTCAACAAAACTGAGTATAATACTTCAGGGGAAAATATGGATATTCAATGAAATAGAGGACTTTCAAGCATTCTTTTTTTTTTTTTTAAGCAATTGGGGTTAAGTAACTTTCTCAAGGTTACATGGCTAGTTATTTATGTGTGGGTGCTAAGTACTGAGGACAGAACCGATCTGGGTCCTACTGACTCCAGGGCCAGCACTCTTACTCACTGCACCACCTAGCTGCCCCCTTTCAAGCATTCTTAATGAAAAAATAAAAACAGACTTTCAAATACAAGAAGCAAGAGATGCATGAGAAGGTAAACAGGAAAAAGAAATCATAAGGAACTTATCAAAGTTGAACTATTTATATTCCTACATGGAAAAACGACAATTGTAACTCATGAGACTTTTCTCAGTATGAGGATAGTTGAAGGGAATATGTGTGTGTGTGTGTGTGTGTGTGTGTATTCATACCCACACATATGTATGTTTAGGAGGATGTATGTGTGTAGAAATATATATATATGGTTGTGAGTATATGTGTGTACATGTATACATAGACAGAGTGCACAGAATGAGTTGTATATGATGGAATGATATCTAAAAAATAAAATTAAGAGGTGAGAGAGGAATATATTGGGAAAAGGAGAAAGGGAGAGATAGAATAGGGTAAATTATCTCATATGAAAGAGGGAAGAGAAAATTGTTACAATGGAAAGGAAGAGCAGGAAAGTGAAAAGGAATGTGTCAACCTTACTCTCAGTGAATTTGGCTTAAGGGGGAAATAATATACAAACTCAATTGGGTATCTTATCCTACTCAGGAAAGTAGGGGGGAAGGGGATGAGAGGGGGGATGATAGAAGAAAGGGCAGATTGGGGGAGAGGGCAGTTAGAAGCAAATACTTTTGAAAAGGGACAGGGTCAAAGGAGAAAATAGAGTAAGTGGGGGGCAGGAAAGGATGGAGGGAAATGTAGTTAGCCTTTCACAATATAACTACTATGGAAATGTTTTGCCTAACTATACAGGTGCAACCTATATTGAATTTCTTTTCTTCTCATTGGGGGTGGGTGAGGAGGGAAGAAGGGAAAGAATCTGGAAATCGAAGTTTCAAAAACAAATGTTAAAAAAATTGCTATTTATATGCAACTGGGAAATAAGATATACATGTACTAGGGTATAGAAATCCATCTTGCCCTACTAGAAACTAAGGGGAGATGAGGGAGGATATAAGAGAGAACAGTCTGGTGGAAGGAGTATTTAGTATGCTTGCTATCTTAGAGTGGGAGTAGGGGAGAGTTGAGGAGAAAATTTGTAACTCAAAACCTTGTGGAAATGAATGTTGAAAACTAAAAACAAATAAATAAAAATTAAGAAAGAAGAAACACATGAATCACAAAATGAAATAAAAATAACTTTATTCATGATAAAATTATAAAGAATAAAAACTTTAATTAAATTCAAGGGAAATGCTTTACTGTTCCACCTCTGTATACCACAGCAGTGGTCAATATTTATTCAGAAAGGCATCCCAATGGATAAGAGAAATTTGGTTGAAACCTCCAGTATACCAATTTCCTGTAGACTAGAAACTTTTATGCCTCTGGGACCAAGGAAACCAAACCAATAATTCAAGTTCTACTTCTCTGGACTTACAAATCCTTTAGAGGGTCTTCTAATACTCTTAAAAATGATATCAGCTGAATTAATACAAGACCAGTATTGTTCCTAAAAGACATTAGGAACATTAACATAAGATAATTTGTAAGAATTTATTTCAAAAGTATCATCATCTATTCCCTACTCACTGGCAAGATCTAGTCCACTACTATTTTGGTCCTTACTTTAACTTATTAATTTTTTTTTCAAATTTAGGAATAAAGCAAAGTAGATTTTATCCAATTCATTCTAACAACTCAGTAACACCTTTGGAAAAACCAGTGAAATCTTAAGATAAGTTCAATTATGTTAATTTAGTTCAGTGAGATGGGGGGGAAAATGGGGAACTAGCTGATACAGGGCCCAAATGCATCCAATAAGAATTTGATTCAATTGCATATTACATTTTTGGCACTGCACAATTTCTTGTAGCTATTGTCATTAATTTGACTTCTAAAAATTAGAATTTTCTTAAGGATTCTAGCACCATAACTTTAGAACATGAAGCTCATCTAGAGCTCGTCTAGTACAATCCCTTCATTTTTCAGATGAGGAAACTGAGGAAGTATATGACAGAGTCAGAATATGGGCCCTAAAATCCAGCACTAACAAGGGAAATTGTTTGGCTTAATTAGGATTTACAGTATGGAGACAAACAGTCCCTTTGACAGTGAAAGCTATTTTCTGTTTCAGAGTGGAATTTTCCACACATCATAGTGGCAGAGACCAGGGAACAATGGAGGGAGGGAGACAACAGAAAAATGTGGTTGTAGCTTATTCAATATTAAAAAAAGCAAAGAAAAGAGAACACAGGTAGCCAAAATACAGCTTCTGGTGGTATACACAAAAGGAGGAGTAAATGTGAAAGTAAGATAATAAATCTCATAAGTCGCTGTATTTTAAGAGGAAGGTCAAGCTTTGCATTAGGTAGTATTTATAAGAGGTTTGTAGAGGGACTTGAAATGCCATGAAAATGTCAACAGCAGCCACCACTCCTGAAAACAATAGTGTCACAATGAGCCATCTCCCTTATTCCATCACTTGCCTTTTGCATCTTTGTCAACCAAGTGAATTCTTCTGTCTGAAGGCCACTGGAGGTCAGCCTCTCAGCTAACAGAGTACCACCTACAGTTTTCCTAGAGACAGCTACTGATTTAAGGGACTGATTTGAGCTCTCTGATTTTTTAACAAGTGTTGATTAATGTGCGAGAATGTGACTTTGATTTTGGGTTGATTTCTTTTTAATTTTTAAAGAAAAGAATTCTATTTATATGAGGAAGTTCAACATTATTTAAATTGATACTGATCTGAACTGTCTTGGGAATAAACAAGATTTGTTACAGCTAGAAAATACTTTTCTCTCTGGCCCCAAATAGACTTTTTTCTTTAAAAACTAAATAAAGCTGACAGATATAATAAGATCATGCCACATCACAAGGCATTATTAGTCCATTTAACTTGGTCTCTCTTGCATCACCTAAAAGCTTTGAAGGGAAGTGAAATGACCCCATGATGGCTAGCAAAGCATGGTTATGTGACAAAGGGATGGAAAAAAGGCACCTTCTAAGTGACGCCCTAAAACTATCCTTGTATTTACTTTGTAGTACTAAATGTTCCTCTCCTGCTCTTGAGTACCAATGAGTATATTCTCCCTATCCCTTGCATATAGTCATTAATACCTTCCCAATGCTGAGCTAAACAAACAAAGAATAAGGACTAAAATTATAGCATTCTGCTCTGAATAGCCAGCTCCTGCTCCATTTGGAAAAACATTTTATGAGATGTTAAGGATTCCTCAGTGCCTACTTCCTCAAAGTTAGACCTATCATGGGATATTCTTCTGAGCCAAGCTTTTGTGTTAGGACCAAATGAAAAGATTTGCTGCTCATATGCTCATATGCTGCTCATATGAAGACTCAAACCCACCCCCATGGATTCTACAATCACTCTGCAGAAGATCTTCACATCTATTTGACTAGCCCTAACTTCTTTTCTGACCTCCAGTTTTCCATCCCTAACTGCTTATTTGACATCTTGAACTGACTGTCCCATAGACAGAGGGTTTGGGGGAAAGTATAATGAGTTCAGTTTTAGAAATATTGAATTTAAGATGTTGATGATAGAGAATTACCTAGGACACCAAGAGGCTGAGTGATGTGTCCAGAGTTACAATATGTCAGAGGTGAGATCTGAACCTAGACCTTTCTTGTTCTGGTTCTGCTTTCCATTATGCCACTCAGCCTCTCACTGGGTGTGCAAAGACAAAAAGAAAGCTACTCTCACCTTCCAATCTTAAATTCTATGGGGGAAGTAATATGTATGCATTTATGGATTCCAAAATATATACATACTAAGTATAAGGTATTTTTGAGGGGGCAGTGGCAAGAGAATCAAGAATTGTAACTGGATCAAAGTGAGAATATATACATACATATATATATATCTATCTATATATATCTATATCTATATCTATCTATCTATCTATCTATCTATATATATATATATATATATATATCTTACATACAATGGAGATTTGGAATATGTCCAGATTTTAGAGGCAAGAGAAGGAGAGTGAACTATCACAGAAAATAGAGCTTGAAAAATATTTTGCAAATCATACACCTTTATCTAAAATGCTGGCTCCTTTTTCCTTCTCCTTCTTAGCTTAGCATTACAGATAGAGCTGGACTTAGGTTCAAATCCTGTTATTCGACATTAATAAGTTATGTGATCCTGAGCAAGTGACAACCTATCTTTGCCTCAGTTTCTTCATTTGTAAAATAAAGGGGTTGTATTTGATGTTCTCTAAGGTCTTTTTCCACCTTAAATATAAGGTCTTGTGATAATTCTGCTTTAGCAAATGAGACTAAGAAAGAATAGACTCACTTTCAGGAGGAGAATTTGAGGGAAGAGTGTCAGTGAATCCAAGAAAATATAAAGGAAGAGGTCAGTATCAAAAACTACACAGGGGGTAAGAAGAATTAGAACCAAGAAAAGTATGCAACACATCGCCAATGCTGACTTGCCTGCAAGAAGTGACTTTTTTTTTTCCTAAAGGGATCTGAGAAAGGTGGAATCAGAAAAACAAATGTGCAGGTGAATAATGTTCCAGTAATTAGAGAGAACAGATGGAGAGCCTAAATGCCCCACTGTTACTAATCAAAAGATCTATCAATCAATCAATAAGTAAGTATTTATCAAGTACCTCTTTTATTACAGATAGTGTGCTGAGTTGGGGACATACAAAAAGTAACCCAAAAAACAGCAGAAGGGGAATAATCTCTGCTCTCTAGAAATTTACATTTTCTTAGAAGAGAAATGAAGAAACACAGAACCATATTATTAGAAAACATATCTATAGAATAAATACAAAATGAATGCTAGGTAATTAAATATAATAAAGGAAGGAAGGACCCTAACCATTATTGGAGTGATCAAGAAAGTCTCCATATAGAAGGCAATGTTTGAGACATATTTTGAAGGAAGTGAGGACAGAGAGAAATCCCTGAATGGGGGGCAGACAGTGCAAAGAGATGGGTATGGGAGAGGGATTATCATGTGTGAAGATTAGAAAAAAGTTAATTTTAGCTATATATATTCATTGAGAGTTTGGGAAGCAGAATAAAGGCAAAAGGTCTTCAAAAAACAAGTTTGAAAAAACTAGAGGAAAACACTCTAAATATAAATAAGAATTCTAACACATAAGGAACCTTGGATAAACTGAGGTCTGCCCCAGTGGAGGACCCATCCCCACAGATTTTTTGAAGGATTTTACCAATGAGAAGACAGAGTCAGAGAACATCCATGACTTTCCTTTGGAATCATAGCTTGTTAGTGTCAGAGATGCCTTTTAAACCCCATTTCCGAACTCTGAATTCATGATGAAACTCAAGTCCAAAAAATGAAGGCATAGTGACAAAAGGAAGAGAATTGGAAAGACTATACCCTTGTTGAGTAGAGGAATGGGGAAAGAGAGAACATAAGATAATCTTCTAAGCAATTGTGACTTGGCTATTATTGAATTTTAAAAGAGCTGAGGAAAGCTGCCAATAAATTTATTTTGCTTCTGCTGTTAACATAATGTATCAGGTAGGCAGGCATGATTGGGCTTCATTTGTCTCAGGACTCTGGTACACACTGTCTGTTTTGAAATTTTAACATTACAAGACAGCATGACTCAGAAATTCAGAAAATTAAAGCTTCTCCCAGTAAGTGTGGGCTGGAGAATGAGAGTCATTGTCAGTGAGCATCCACTATTGGGAGTTAGGCCAGTACTAGGTGAAAATGGGAAATAGGATGAGTAAAAAGGCAGAGGTATACAAGGGACTGGAGGAAAAAAAAAACATGCTGGGAGTAAGAAGACTTGGTTTTCTCTCTCTCTCTCTCTCTCTCTCTCTCTCTCTCTCTCTCTCTCTCTCCAACTCCTCCTCCTCCTCCTATTATTAAACAACAAAAACACAACTTTTAATTTTATCTTATCTTAGGACTTACTTTCTGGCTGACTCTGAAAGACTCATTCACACCAAAATGTGAATAGCTAATAGCTGATAAGAGTTTAATTTGTAAATGTTTCCTACAATACTGAGATACCTGATGGGGTGCATGTAGTGGAAAGGTCTTTGGACTTGTAATCAGAATACTTTAAATGGAATAGTGGCTTTGGGGAAGTTGCTTTGATTCATTGAGACAAAGATTTCAGGGTTATAATTCTTCCACTCTCTGCCTCAAGGGGTTTCTGTGTGGAAAGTTCTTTCAAAATCTTGAATTACAAGTCAAAATTCATTTGGAAAAAAAAGCTCCTTTTAACAAAGCTGATCTGGGTATAGAGAGATTTTAAGGACTGGGGGACATTCAAGTCTCCTCATAGCTGGGGATGTGATGTCAAAGGCTGAGGGAAAAAGGCAAATACATTCTCAGTTCTCTCAGTTATATAGCCTCCTGGGTCAGAAGAAGGTACTGCTACATCCCTATGGGGTTCGGATCACCAGGAAAATGGGAAGCATTGATTTCATCTGAGACTGATCTTTAAATGCTCAAGTGAGAATCTATTCCAAAGAGGGCTAGTATGAATTTTCAGCTTGCCTTGACTAAAGAAGACTGTTGGAAGGAGGGCAGAATAGAGGAGATTCAGCCTGAAACTGAATGGTTTATATCTCAGTGCAGATCCTCACTATGAGATACAGTTTTTTGGCGACCTATGAGGATGAAGCCCTTGCACATGGAACTATCTCACTGGCACAGTTCTGTGCCCCATACTGAATGGAGGATGACTAAGATAACATCAGCAGGCAGAGAATGGAAGCATGGCAGTGTATAACTATTGAGGTCCCTTCCAATGTGAAATGCTGTTACTCAGTGATTCTGTTGATAAGTCCCTTTCAGGCAACAGGCATTCAACTGATCTATACTTCTTTATCTTTTTGTCCACATTCCCAGGTTCTACATTATTCATTATGAAACTGATCTTGCTGGGTTACAAACCTTTCAGGAGCTGAATCTGGTCATGTTTCAAAGGAATGCATAGACCCCAATTTGGGAAGAGGGGGAAGAAAGGGAGAGATAATGAATGATAGAAAATAGCCATAATATCTGTCTGCATTTTTGTGTGATTTGAGACCTTAATACTGACTGCTTTAAGGTATCATAGCCTCAGGTCATTGGAAGCATCCACCCATAATTCAATAGAATTATGGAATAGATTTCCTAATCCAACCCACTTTTGAAGTATGAATCCCCTTTATGGCATCTTTATATGTGGTCTTACTTCTGCTTGAAAACTTGATATTGAACTTACTACCTCCCAATGCAGTCCATTCCATTTGGGGATGGTACAAATTATTAGCAAGATTTTCCTTAGAGTCTAATTTGCCTTTATGAAAATTGTTTCTAAGCTTCCTAGTTCTGCCCTTTTGTGTCAAACAAAACAAATATAATTAGTCTTCATGTGAAAGTCAAATGAATCCTTGAAGAGAGTACTTGTGTTCTCCCTCTCTCACCTTCTGCTCCCTATTCCACCCCCACTCCCCACCCCCAAAGATTTTCTTTTGCTTTGTTAGACACTCCCTGTTCCTTTAATCAATCCTTTAGTTTGGTTAATGTAATCACAATACCCTAGAGGTTAGATGAGTTCCTACTCCTCAATATCCTTCTGTACTTTCATACCATTCATTATGGAGTCTTCCTCCACTGGCAAGGATTACAACTCTCCCCTACTTTCTCTCATCCCAGGCAATTTTTGTCTATATCTTCCTAGAAACCTTTCATTAAGGATCTGCCTAATGAGCTTGATACCTTCCTCTGGTTCCTTTAATACCGTGGTCTTCCATGGGGAATTTGTTCAGATTGCTAGCAACTTTCCTAACTGTATCACCTAGAAGAAACACAGTACTTCATATACATTCTAACCATTACAGAAAACAGAACTATTAATTATCATATTTGATCTAAGCATATATCCTTCTATTAATAGAACCTAACCTCTTGTTGGTTGTGTGTGTGTTTATTTGTTGTGTCATTGTGTTGACACATTGAGACTGTCTACTACAGCCCCTGGACTTTTCCCCAAATTCTTTTCCCAGCTATCCTGTAATAATGCTATTGATTCCTTGAATTGAAGTATTAGATGTTCTATTTATCTCTTCAAACTTTTACTTTAATAGATCTGTCCTATTATTTTAGCCCATCAAAAATTTTTGGGATATCAGTTTTACTTTTCAAATTATCAGTTATATCCTCTCATTTAATACAAGGTATGAGCAATATCATATGATGATCAACTCTGAATGACTCAGCTCTTCCCAGGAACACAGTGATTCAATACAAGTACAAAGGACTCATAAAGGAAAATGCTATCCATATGAGATAAAGAACTGCTAGACTGTGAACATAGACTGAAGTATGCTTCTTTTTTTTTTAACTTTGCTCTTTCTTGTGTTTTTCTTTTCTTTAGATCTGTTCCTTTTTCCATAACTGTAACAAATATGGAAATATGTTTTATATGATAGCATATGTATAAACTATATCAAACTGCCTACCATTTTAGAAGAGGGGAGAGGAGGGAAGAAGGGAGAAAAAATATGGAACTCAAAAATCTTGTAAAAGTGAATGCTAAAATATTTTTGTATATAATTGGGGGGGAAATAAATGTATTTAAAGCAAAAACAAAAATAAAAAAGAACAAAAAGTTTGAGAACCTCTGATCTAAAGTATTTTCTTGATCTACTAGTCTAGTAACCCTATCCAAAAAGGAAATTGAATGTTTCCTACTGCCTAGATTCTTATTTTTCTGTTGCTTTTTTTTAAACCAAGGTTTTTATTGGTTATTAAAGTCTAGATCTGAAAAAAAAAATTGAAGCTTTGCTGGTTATAATAACCCTGCTTTCAAAGCTTCTCTTCTACCCCCAAAGAAATCCACTTTGAGGGGATTCATCTCCTGTGGACTGTATTCATGCTTTTCCTTCTGCCACTCATTGAACAAGACATAATAGCTGTCAATCAGGATTGCTGTCATTTGTCAACAGTTCATTACCAAGCAGTTAGACTAAAGGGAGTGTTGATGAAAACGATTACTACTATGTATTGTGAAAACTGAAAACCGTTTTAAAGTGGATAGGAATTCAACAAAGACAGTGGAGGGAAGGCATTTCAGGCAAGTGAACAAATAAGGCCAAGGCATGGATTTGAGACAGGAAAGGAGAGAATCAGCATTTGTTTGTATACCACTACTATGTGCCAGGCATTTTTTATAAATATTGTCTTATTTTATCCTCACAAAAACTCTACGAAGTAAGTGCTATTATTTATTCCCATTTTAGTGTTAAGGAAACTGAGGTAATGACTTGCCACAGGCAGCAAATGACTGAGTCTAGATCTGAACTCCTCTTTTCCTGAACCCTGTCCCAGCATTCTTTCCACTGTACCATCAGCTGCCTCTGAGTACAAGCATGTACTGTGGACAGAGCATGGATCACTTTGGTTAATGTGGAAGGTGTAATGATGTAAGGTTAGGCTGAAAAAGTAGCACGACATACATCACTGTGGAAATATGAATATCAGAAAACAAGAATCTAAACCCCACAGACAACAGGGAGCTACTGAAGACTTCTGAGTAGAAAGATGGTGCAGTGATTCACATAAGAACAGTAGCAATTCATTGGGATACAGGGAAACATCATTCTGTCTTGCTTTTCCTCCTCTCCTGCCATTCCTTTTCTGTCTTTTTTGGATTTTCCTACAGACCATGCCCTCTAACCGTAGGTGCCTCTCAGGGTTCTGTTCTGAACTGGTGCCTCTCAGGATTCTGGCCTGAACTGTTTTCTCTTCTCCCTCTATACTGCTTCTCCTGGTGATCTCATCAGCTCCCATGCATTTAATTACCATCTCTATGGTGATGATTCTCAAATTTACCCAGCCTGCCCCAAACTCTCTACTGACCTCTAGTTTTGCATCTTCAATTAACTTTCAGACCTCTCAAACTAGACATCTAGTAGACAACTTAAACTCAGTATGTCCAAAACAGAACTCATTTTCTTTCCCCCTAAATCCTTCCTACCTCCTGTTTTCCCTATTGTTATAAAGGGACCATCCTCCCAGTCTCTTAGGCTTACAATCTAGCAGTCACCTTGTGGTCCTATCTCTCGTCCTCCCATATCCAAACTGTTGCCAAGATCTATGGATTTCACTTTTGCAATATCTCTTGATTAGCACCCCACCCCATTTACTCCTCTGATATGGCCACCTATCTGGTGCAGGTGCAGGCCCTCATCACCTTATATCTAGACTATTGCAATAACCTGCATGTGAATCTGCCTGCCTCCAATGTCTCCCTGCTCTGATTCATTCTTCCTTCAGCCACTACAATAATTTTCCTAAAGAGCAGGTTTGACTACATCACTCCTCTACTCATAAACTCCAGTGGCTTCCTATTGTCTCTAGGAGCAAATACAAAAGCTACCTTTGGCATTAAAGCCCTCCATAACCTAGCACTTTCCTACCATTACTGTTTTTTAACACCTTACTCACCAACAGGAAGTCTTTGATCTTAAGACACTGGCCTCTTTGCTACTCCAGGAACAAAACTTCACATCTCTCAGCTGGGGGCATTCTCTCTAGCTGTCCCCCATTCTTGAAATGCTCTCCTTCTTCTTCTCTGACCACTGACCTCCCTGGATTCCTTTAAGTCCCAATTAGTATCCCATCCTGTCCTGGGAACCTTCACCAACCCCTCTTCGTTTTTGTGTCTTCTCCCTGCTTATTATTTCCTATTTATCCTGGATTTAGCATGCTTTGTGTATATTTGTTTGCACATTATGTGCCCCATTTGATTGTAAAATCCTTGAGGGCAGGGACTGTCTTTTCCCTCTTTTTGTATCCCCATCACTTATCATAATGGCCTGGCACATAGTAGGTCTACTGATCAATTGATTGGTTGATGAGGAATTTAGCTCCTAATTTCAGTGAATGTTTCTTGTAAGAAGTCTTTGTGCTTTCTCTGTAGATAATGTGCATGTTGAAAGCAGCAGACCATTTTTTCCCTGAAGAGACCTTTTGGATGCCTCCTAGTGAAGCAATTGAGGCCAATTCAATGGGCTGCAATAAATTTCTTTTTCTGACTGTGCTGGCAGCCTCTGCTCCAAAAAGAATACAGGCACTTTGCTCAAATGAATTCCCTGCAGGAGTTTAGTGCTTTTACCCATGCAAGAGGCCACATTTGTTGGATTTTTAATTTGTTCATGCCACTCCTGCCAGATTTTTCTCCTCTGTGACCAAAGCTGGAATAGACCCATTTTTCAATATTAGGGACATGCAGTTACTCCATTCTCCTTAATTTTTTTTTATTTTCCAGTATGTTCTACAAATACATCTGCAGCTCTGCAAGGATTGAATCCCCTTTCAATGCCCATGGAAACTTAAGATGGTCAATTCTCTTAAAAACATGGGTAAGAGAGCAGGAAACAAAACTCAAGAACATTAATGACACGAGCTTAGACCTCTGTGCAGAAAGTTCACATCTATGGCACTATTCAAACAGTTGAAGGGAATGTACAAATCTTCAAATAGGACCTGACAGATCTACCTAGGATTTCCTGATCATAGGCTGAACTGTGAAGTTGGCAAAGGTTGTCTTGGCATCTTCAAACTTTTTTTCCAGACTTATAGTCATTTGGTACATGCATATTATACATTAAAATCTATAAAGTACCTTCCTATCCATTACTTCACTGGACCTGTGAGGTAGACAGGGTAGGAATTATTACCCTCATCCTACAAATGAAGCAATTGAGATTAATCTCGTGATTCACCAAAGAACATTGTGCCTTTCACTGGTTTCACTGGTTAATTAAGGTTCTCTAATTCCAAATGCCATGCCCTTTCTGGCATATTTCAATATCTCTTAGTGCCTCACCCAATCAGATTTCCCTCAATGCCCAATGCTGTTGTGGTGGCTCCTGGTCAATATACTTTATAAAGTGGCTCATTCTTCTGGAGTCAGGAGGACCTGAGTTCAAATCCAGCCTCAGACACTTACCACTTACTAGCCATGTAACCTTGGGCAAGTTACTTAACCCCAATTGAGCTGTCCTCCCCCTTCCAAAAAGCAAAAACCAAACAACAACAAAAGTTTGCTTAAAAAATCAACTCCATAAAGAGCATAAGATAAATAAGGTTTTGCTAGATAGCAACTAGGGAAGAGGGCAGAGAAGTGTGGGCTTTGGTAGATGGCAAGCTCAACTGAAGTTGAGTGCAATATAACAGGCAATAAAATTATATCATTTTTTAGGCTACATTGAGATGCCTCATGGACATGATTAGAGAGATAATGGTCCTTCTCTGTGTTGCTAGGTGGCATAATGAATAGAGCAGTGGGCCTAGAGTCAGAAAGACCTGAGTTCAAATCTTGCTTTAGACATTCACTAGCTGGATGGTCCTGGATAAGTCACTTCACCCTCTTTGCCTTAGTTTCCTCACCTGTAAAGTGAGCTAGAAAAGGAAATGGCAAACCATTCCAGTATCTTTGCCAAGAAAACCCCAAATGGGATCATGAAAAGTCAGAGATGACTAAACACCCAAAGTCTATTTTGATTTGGTCCTATCATGTATAAGGTTTGAGTTAATTTCTCAGAAGAATATTGGTAAGTTACAAAGTGTTGCAAAGATGGTTATGTGATGATAAAGGACTTTGAAATGTTAAACTGTATGGAATTGTGATGTTTTACCTGGAAAAAAGTTGTAAGGTCATGCTAGCTATGAGGTATTAGTATATATGAATAACTGAAATAATTTGGATTCTTGAGTTGCAGGTTAAATGGTCACTTGCTGATAATGTTGTAGATAGTATTATTGGTCCAGAATATGTTGGACTGAATGATGTCTGAAGTCTTTTCCAACTCTGAGACTCTTTGACTCTGTGCAACTTATCTTCAGACTAGAAATAGCCTGTACTTCAGGTGATCTAATATATTCATATTCTTGTTTTCCTAATCTTTTGTTCCTATTGGTAGGACTTTTAAACAAAAGATGTACCCAAACCATGCAATCCTGTCTATAGGCTATTTGATAAGACCATACACATAATTAAATTGGACCTAGCTTCAGGCCCAGTGTGAGGTTTATTGATGTACACAGATATGTGAAGTCTCTTCCAAGGTCAAATGCTTCATAGATAGGTCATCTGAAGTCTGTATGATAAAATCACTTTCAATACCTCAATGTATCGGGACTGTGGTCTTAACTTTGTCACTGATTTACTATTTCCTTGAGATTATAGAATTATTCTCAAACCATGGATCCCTTCTTAAAAACTCACCTTCTTTTCTGTTTTGGATATCCTCCTTTTCCTTCCCCCACCTCTGACCCTCCCTACCAGTTCCGCTGTTGCCTATTCATTCCATCTTCCCCTTCTCCCTCTTCCCCCATTAAGTTTGCCTTGGATTGTGAACCCTGCTGTCTCCTATATTTATACTGGTATATATGAATACTAGTTCTATTAGCACTATTTACTTTCATAAACAGGGGGGACGGAGCATAATGGACCAGTGACATACTCTTTAAAAGTACTATTATTACATTGTCTATTATGAGAACTATTGTTCCCAATTAATTAGACTGTAAGGACTGTAGCATTCTGTCTACACTGTCAGCCCATGTTATGCATGAACTCTTTCCTTAGGCACTAGTGTGGTTGACTCAGTTCAGTCATACAATCTACTCCCAAGGGACAAATGTTGAGATATTTCAATGGGGTACAGAGAAGAAAGATCATTAGACTCTTAATTAGGAGGCTTGGGTTAGAACTTGGGCTTTGTGGCTTCAGACAAATGACTTTTCTTCTTTGATTCTCAGGTTCCTGAACATTAAAAATGAGGATTATAATACTTCCACCATTGGTTGGCACAGTGAATACAATGCTGGGACTGAAATGAGGAAGCCTTATTTTTTAATTCTTCCTCAGGTGGTATTGGCTGTGTGACCCTAGGCAAGTAACTTACCATTTCTCTGACTATCTCCTCATCTATGAATTGAGGAGCTTATCATACTCAACGATCTCTATGGTCCTTTCCAGCTCTAAATTTATGATCCTATGCTAAATTCATCCTCTCAAATGCCAGTTGATGAAAAGGTGGGTTTTATGATCAAGTCCATCCCAGTCATCTGTTGCTAGCAAAGTTACTTCTTCCCTTTCTTGCAAAATTCAAACATTATTTTATTTTTTCTCCTTAATCCTTGCTTTTATGGTGAAGCAATGGCATTGAATGAATTAAGGATGAACAACAGAATGAATGAATGAATGAATGGTCTTTTAGTATTTGTGATATACACTAGCCTAAATGCCTGGGATACAACTACAAAAGAGTGACAGACACTTATCTTGAGAAGTTTACATTCTAAAAGGGTAAGAAACCAACATATGGAAGTAATGCCTAGAAAAGGGTGTTTTGATATGAGAATTCATAGGATGGTGAGTAGAGCCATAGGGCAGTCAGCAGACATGCCCAATTTATAAGGAATAGTAGTATTATTTCATTACTTTTTGCCAGTGTGAGAGCTTAAAAAAGCAGGTAGGGAGAGTTATCTACTGGGTAACATGGCAGAAAGATGATGGAGAAAAGATATAGTAGGAGAGAAACTGTGCTATCACTAATCAGGGTCCAAGGAAGGAATTACAAGGCTAACTGATTAGCTCCTTCAGGGAGTCTCTGTAGGTAAGGTGTGGAGGGTACAGCAAGAGAAGGAATAGCATTAACAATGTGGCATGAAAGAGAGATGGCTGGGGAGAAGACGTGGTGATGTAGATATGGTGTGCTCCCATACCAATTGGGGCAGCACCTCCTTGTGGCCCTAGCTTCAAAGTCAAATGGCTTAGCTCTTACATGACATGGATTCTGACATGGAGGTCCAGGCTTCAGGGAACAGCAGCAGTTCCAGTAGCTGGGCAGCATGGTAGGAAGATGACTTGGGAGAATTTGATTCCATAGCTAGTGAACTAGGAAGGCAATTGTAATGGAAATGCAAATTTAAAGATCTTCCCTGCCCCTAGCTTAAGTGCACCTGGAGCCTGGGGTGGGAGGCTTGTTTTTCAGGAAAGCCCACACCTTGATACTTTGTGATTGGGCAGTGGGTCAAGGAGGTTGTTACATTCTCTGAGCCAGGAGAAGGCTATATAAACCCTTAGGAGAGGCTTTGCTTTGGGGCTCACTTTGAGAAGTGTTGTGTGATTTGCCCAGATGAGACTCTGGGAAGCCGTTGTTGAGAGCCCCCCGGCTTTGAAAACCCAGATGTTGATGCTTCCCTCTCTGGTAACTGTGATTTGGTATTGATGCATGTAATGTTGGGACAGTTTGGAAGCCTGTCTGACCTGTAAGTTCTGTAACTCTGAAGTTCGGGGTGCTGTCCTTTTTCCCCTGAACTAGGTAATGTATGTTTGTTTGATTAAAGTAAGCTTGTTAACCCATTTTGAGTTGCTTTCCTTTTGAAAAGCAGATCTAAGAACCTATATTGGCAGCTACCCTGGGGATATTGGGGTGCTTGCTGCTACAGCAATGAGCCTAAGGAGTGAGCATAAGAACCATCATGCACTTAATGTAGTGTATTCTTCAACATAAAATTAGGTAGCACAGGAAGGCTTGTTTTCCTGAGTTCAGATCTGGTCTCAGAGAGCTATGTGACTCTGGGCAAGTCACATTACCCTGTTTTCCTCAGTTCCCTTATCTGCAAAATGAGCTGTAGAGGGAAATGGCAAACCACTCCAGTATCTTTGCCAAGAAACCCCAAATGGGGTCATGAAGAGTCAGATACAACAGAAAAATGATTGAACAGCAATTTCTTCAGCAGAAGACTATCTTCAGTACTTCCATTAAATTTAAGCTCCAGAGCCCCACCAAGGTAAGAATGCCACACAATTCCTGAATTTATATTGATCTCATAGAATCTCTTCAAGAAGTGGGAGATTGTCTAACATAAGACAGAAAATATAAGAAAGAGACATAAAAGAAAATCACTGTTCCCTAAAACACACAGAAAAGAAAAAAAGAGACAGAAAAGAAAATCACTGCGTAAGATCATTCTAAATCTTTAAGATTTAGAGTCTAAGCTCTCTAAATCTTTGCCTCTCTCTCCCAAATATGGTCTGTCTGCTCATTCCCCTAAAATCCTTGCCTAACCAGAACTTTGAAATGACTCTCCTTATATTAGCTAATAGTACCTTGTCCCCACCCCATCTCCAAGGTCCCTCTGGTTATGTGTACATTTCCCCAAGCATCAAGCTTACTAAGGGGGCCCAGCTCTACCCAAATTTGCCATACTCAAACTGTATTCTGGCTGTTGAGTTTCACATTACCAAATTGTAGTCACTGGACATAGTAATTCTTCTATGATTGCTGAATTTAGTTCAATTCAATAAACACTTATTAAGTGATTACTATGTCTGATATAGTTTTTGCCCTCAGAGAGTTTGAATTCTATTGGGATGCTTTATTCCAGTTTTCTTGAAACTTCTGGATGCATTTCAAAATTCTGCTCCTGTTCTAGTTCTCTGTATCTGTTCTCCAAATACATTGATATTTGACCTCTTAACTCCTGCTTTTGTTGTTTTCCTTGCCATGGCAACCCCACTCTCTCTAATACTCTGATTTGTCTCTGGGTGTAGACTCTAATTACCACTTCTTTCTTCTATGATACTGATGGCTGGCATCACTAACTGCCTCCCCTTCCTCCTAGACCAAATGAAAGGTCAGCTGTTAGATAGTACAAAAAAAAAATCCTTGTGGCATTTATTTAAATTCAAGCAACTTTCTGACTGCCTCAGAGGATAACGAGTTCCATATTATTGTACATCTTGAAGCAGGTGTTTGGCAACCATTTATAGAGGATAATATAAATTAGATTCATGCTTTGGGTAAGGGTTCAGCCAGATAAATTCTGAAGTCCCTTCAAACTCTAAATTTTGTCTAAAGGGAATCAGTCTGATGTAATTAAGAGAAAAGTAGTCTTAGAATCATGAAATTAGTATTCTGTCCATTATACAAAGGAAAAAGGTCTAACTCTGTCATGACTATGTGGCCTTAGTCAAACCTATTAATACCTTTGACCTTCAGCTTTTCCATCTTTACAAAAAGAAGGTTGGAGAAGATGCTCTCTAGAGTCTCTTATATGCTGTGAATCATGATGTCTTGAGCATTCACTTTCTGCTAGGCACTATATTAAGTGCCTTGGGGATAGGAAGAAATAAACCTAGTTTCTTCCCACCAATAGCTTGCAATCTAATTGACCAGATAACATACAAACACTTGACAATTAAACAACAACACAAGAATCAATGCTGACATCTTCTGATGTCAACTAAAGAAGAGCTCTCATGAGGAACATGATTAATTACCAAATGGATACTACATTACACAAACTCTGCATTTTGCTGAAGAACAAAATCCTTTAAAGATATTATTAATAGCACCCAGGAGAATGACTAATTGCCTAAAAGACCCTCTTTGGTTTATCTTACTAAATAAGTTGACGTTCATTTAGCACCTCCATTCTCTGTTATCCCAAAGCTCTAATAAAATTCTTTACTGATAATCATGTAAGTGACAATAAATATATGAATGAATGAATTCCAATTACTTTGGCTTGAGGGAGATCAGAAATGGGGGACAATGAGAACAAAACCTTTAATTCATTTCTAGAATATTACTTAGCTCTTCAGTGCTAAGTTTCTTGAATATTTAGAATCAATCAGCAAATATTTATTAAATAGTTATATTGTATTAGTCTCTGTGCAAACAAACACTTCTCACTTGGGCATTGATATATTATCACATTGGCTATGACTCCATTGATCAACCAACTACCCCCCAGAAGGCAGGCAAGTCATCCCAGATGAATTAGCAAGACATACTTATGAAGAGATAGGAGACAGAGTATGTCAAGCAAATCCAGACACTGCTACTATCACCACTTCAACAACCACCTTCTTTCTGATCCCCATGAATCCCCAGAGAGAAACCCCTGCACTCTGAGCCGAAGAGGTCTAGGAATAGCAATTCCCTTCAGACTACCAGTTCTACTTCTAGCCCATAACATTCAGCCATCATTGATTAGACCAAAGCCTGCGAAATGCCCACCTTCCTCACCACCAACATCAATATAAAGTCAGTAACCAACTGCCACAAATGGCCAAGGGAGCCCAAGAATCCTGACAATGGAATTAGCCTCTAGATGACTAGTTTTGTTTCCAGCTCAGCCCCTGTATACAATGTCTTGAAAAGTAACCCCGCTAAGGAGGTGTGACCTGGCAAATGCTTTTGTAAGCATGTAAGCTCCCCTCCTCCCTCCCTCCTTTCTCCCCCCCGCCCACACCACACACATACATCAAAGAAAGCCCTTGACATAAAAAGCCCTGGTACTTGGAAATGGTTCAAAAATCAGAAACAGATATGATTTTGTAAGTAGAAACAACATTAAAGAAGGTATATTACTTTGTTCCTACAACCCACGGGACCATGGAAACTTTCCATCTGATTTGCATCTGAAACTTCCTATATATGTTTTCTTTCCCATTAGGTTGTGAACTCATTGAGAGCAAAGACTGTTTCTTTGGTTCTTCTGTATCTCCCACACTTGACCCACACCTTTTATACAGAGTAGGTGATTAAATCTTACTCATTCATTTATTCATGATCCTTCAACCAGTAGAAAAATTCCATCACTAGGAAATTTTACTTGGAAGTAAGTGTGGTACAGAGGAAATATATTAATGAATGAATTAATGAATGAAAAAGCATTTAAGTGCTTAAAATGGACAAAACACTAGTTTAAGCAATGAGGATACAATCAAAGTGGAAACAGACATTTCTTTCATGGAGCTAACATTATAATGAGGGAGGCAATGAATGAAAGAACTGAAATCAAATCACAGGACCTAAATTCAGATCCTAGCTATATGTGTATATATGTGTATCCTAGGCAAATAACTAAACCAATATGGGTTTCACCTTCATTTTAAAAATGAGAAGTACTGGACTAAATAGCCTCTTAAGTTCCTTTCAGACTTTAGAGATTATAGTTCTACTATCTTAAGGTTCTATGTATCTTCAAGCTATTTTATCTTCATGATGTTCTGCAATGTATTAGATTGACAATTTCAATCAGTTGACCTGGAACAAACAATTCTTTTGGATGCTGATTCCTACTAAGTATATCATATTTTCAAAGCCTTGTGATCATTCTTTTGTTTCCTAGGGTCTTCACTAACATCTGCTTCTTTTATTTCATCATAGCATACAGGAAATCCTGAGCCCTAAAAGACTATGTTAGTGGAACAAAGACTGTCAGGTCTTAGCAGGCTGGAAAGAAATGTTCTGGCAATTGATTATGTTTGCTACCCTAAGACCAGAGATGCCAAATTCAGAGGCATTCATCCTTAGTAATCTGAATACCAAGGGATGACATTTCTAACCAAAGAAATACATGAAACCATCCACTAAGGGATAGAGGAATCATGATGTCCATTGGTAGAAGATTATCCTCACCATTGAAATCACAAGTTTTCTGAAGAAGTTTCCAATAACAAATACAATTTTAAAAAGTTTTAAATAACAAATATAATTTTTATGGGAAGAATCAGGGAATTATGGAATCCCTTGAATTGGAAGAGACCACAATGGCTATCTAATCTGACTTCTATCAAAAGAAAAATCCTTTCTGCACCACAACCATCAAGTAATTATCTTTTTTAATTGAACACCTCAAGTAAGAGATTGATTTTGATTGAAGTTCTCAAGTAAGACAGCACCTACCAGCTCTTGAAGAAACTCATTCCACTTTTGAATATATTTAATTATTGACAAGTGCATTACTTCTTTACATTAAGCCCCAAACTGCTTCTCTGCTGTTTTCACCCATCCTTCCCTGTCCTGATCTCTAGGACCAAGTGGAACAGGTCTAATCTCTCTTATGTCTTGAAGACTGGGATCATTGTCTCCCTAATTGTGCTATTTTTAAAGCTACATATCTTCAATTCCTTTAAGGAATCCTCATTTGGAAATTATCTCAAAATTTTTTCCATCCTCTCCTCTGACTAGAACATTTGTCCTTTTAAAAATGTGAATCTTAGAACTGAACAGTTGACACATCTTTTAACAGATATAGATACCTTGGTAATAACAAATATGGATACCTTGGTAAATAGGTTTCCCAGTCCCCATTCCCTTCTTTTGCAATTCTCTAAAGAAATATTGAGTTAATAACCATGTAACTACGTGTTAATGTGTAAAGTTCTCATTTATATAACTAAATTGTAATTAGAACACATGGCCTGGGGGTATGTGTAGGGGAAAAAAATCCAATTTTCTCTTTTTGTTCACATGTATAGATATTATAAAATGTCCTGTTTTGTGGAAATTACATTTTAATGAACTTTAATGTGCAGAGATCCTTTTCAAGACAGTTTTTTTTATCAGTTCTTTTAATTACTGAGATCAGCTTGAAGCAAAAGTACTTGAAAAGCTTTGCCAAAAACAAAAAAGAAGAAAAAAGTATTTTAGAAAAAAATGAAGTAAAGTGTTTTGACTTTATTTTTTTCTTCTGTTATACTCACGGTGGTATTATGCTAGCAATTACCATCTTTCAAGTCAAAACTTTGAGAATCAACTAAACATCAGTTAATCAAGGGCATTGTGCAGTGTGCTGAAAAAGATTTAAAGCCCAAGTAAAAGGGGGAGGAAAAAATCTCAAGAGGTTCTGATAAGCTCCCAAATATCGGCCCTTATCTTAGAAGGTTTGATTGAATCAGAGTGGAATGGAGAGTCATAATTAACTGAGGCCATTTCTTCTTATAAACCATTTTTCCAGTATTGAACATGTACAAAACTAATCCAATTTGAACAGAAGTCAGGTTCTGATCTCTCTCCATTAAGAAGAGGTCTTGCAGGTCTGCAAAAAAGCTTTTTTTTTTTTTTTTTTCTCCCGGCTGGTATCAAAATTGGCAGGGGTTGAGTTTCTAAAGATGCTGAATATGAGGTCAGAAAATGCAAATTCCTTTGATTTATCATACATTTAGAAATGTCAGGCAACTAGGATCTCTTTTTCATTACAGTAAAGTCATTATCTGTATTTATTCATTCATTCATTGTTAAAAAAAAACAAAAAGAGCCTAGATCAGGGCCAGCTGACTCACATGGATAATTTTTGGCAATTACACTTAATGCACTTAAAAGAAAATGTTCCTAAAGGTGTCCTGTTAACTTTGTTCCAAATATAAGAGAGATAGCAAAAATCCAGAATTACATTTTGATGTTCAAAAGAAATTAGTGATTTAATCAGTGGGATTTTATCCTCCCCTGAAGAATATTAAAAATCTTTCTTTCCTTAGAAAATCTTTTGTGGGCAAAGAAATCCACCCACTGGGTGGTCACCTTTCTGCTGTTGAAATACCTAGTTGTTATTATTCTTACCAATATAATAATTAATAATAATAGCTAGTATTTAAATAATACTTTGCAGAGTACTATTTAAGGTTTGCAAAGTAAATTATATGTGGTAACTTATTTGATCCCCATTTTTATAGTGAAGGCACAGAAACTGAGGCACACAGAGGTTAATTAACTTACTCAGGGTCAGAAAGTTACTAAGTGTTTGAAGTAACATTTGAACTTGGCTCTTCTTGGATCTTGACTCCGGATTATGTTCTCTATCCTCTTCTACCACAAAGCTACTAAATTAAAAAAAAAGAAAATTGAGCTTACTAACTCCAAAGGAAAATTACTCCTTGGCTTTAGGATACTTCCTTTGGAAAGTTAGACAAGAGTCATGCTTCTCACTCCTGATCAGACCATACCATCCTCCCATTCAAAAATCTTCAGTTACTCCCCACTACTTCTAAAATAAAATTCAAAATATTCAGACTGGAGCTTAAAACCCTCCACAATATGGCTCTTTCTTATTTTCCCAAGTTTATTTCATATTGATCTTTTTATCTGGAATGCTCCATTCCAGTAAAACTTTTGTATTAGTTGTGCCTTTTACTTGACCTTCCATCTCCTTCCCACTGGCCCCACCTTACCTGATCACAGCTGTCTCCTCTCATCTTGACTGCTGTTCCCTTCTTATCTCAACCTCTTATAAAGCCTAATTTCCTTGTAAGCATATTTAGAGGTTACTTCATCTATTGCTGATTTATTGATGATTCATACCTACCTCTTCTTCCAAATAATTTTCACCTATGTGAAAATCACTTTGTATTATTTTGGATTTGTAGCCAAGTTATATTTTAATTACTTTGCATTTTTAATGAAGGGTGAAGCCCCTATATGTGCAGTGAGGTTTACCTGTAGTGAGGGGAACCACATATGACAAGGGCTTATCCCTATGTGGCTCAAATGGAGGTAGAGTAGACATGTCTAACCTCTTCTTCCACCACCTTTCTCCAAGAGAAAGTTCATTTCTGGGATTGGAGGTCACTTTACTCTCCTCATAGAGAGGGGGTGTAAGAAATGCTGGCAATTTGGTTTCCACAGATTCTATGGGAACAATGGGTGTTTACATGTGGGAAGGCAAACATCTGCAAAGAGGAGCCTGAGCTAGGCTGGTTCAGACCATTGGGGGATGGTCACTGACTTTTCATTAACAAGTATGTTTAGTGGGCGGGTCTGAGAGATTTTAACCCAGAAGAACTGGAGCCAATCCCAGCTCAGAAGGGAGGAATGGCGTGAAAGTTAAATGGAACAGCATAAAAAGGGCTTGCCTTTGTTTGATCCTTTGTAGTCTTTTCCAGGAGGCTACCCATTTATGTATTATAAAATAAATGTAAAATAAAGATCATGAAACTTCCTGGATCCTCAACAAGTGTGTTTTATTCCCTTCACAGAGCACATAGATTTTCATTTATAACAGGGGTATGAACTAGACATATATCTATCTTCTCCTTTAAATTTTGTCTAAGGGATATGCTCAGCTTATGTCTAATTTTGGATCAATTTGTCTTTTTTGAGGGGACAGAGTACATCAGGCTCTATATCCAAGACTTGATCATTTTCCCACCAAATACCAATTCCACAAGGAACACACAAGGAGAATATCAAATAAACCCATTTATCCAAATCAGAGCAAAAACAAATCAGGGAATACATATATAGGAGAAGATATAGCAGACAATAGAGTGAAAGGGTTCTCTCTTTGGGAACAAGATAACTCAGTGCAAATGAGAAGGATCATCTTGTTCCCATCCAAGGAGAAACTCTGTGCAGTCTCTATAGTAGCAAGTTGAGAATAAAGATATACTGGAGACTTCCTGCTCTTCTCATGTCTCTTCCCAGAATCTCTTCCTTCACTGCCCTGAAGTTGGGCTGGACTCTTCTATCCTCCCTCTTGAAGTTGGAAACCAGAGAAGCATCTCAAGTGACTAGATATTAGAAGAAGACTTAAAGCTTGATGAGTCCCCAGAGGGGACTAACTCTTAAGTGCCCCAAAGGAAGACCTCCACCTGAGGAGTCCTTCAAGGGGACTAGGCCCTTGAAGAGTTCAAGAGGGAACAGTGTGAGAAGTGAGGCTCTTGCTTTGTGCCATTTTATTCAGAACAGAGAATTCATGTTGAGCAATCAAGAGACTGCCATACTAGTGGGCTTTGGGACATGTTGTCTCCCCAAAGCAGAATCTGTAAGCTCCTTGAAGTCAGGCATTGCTTTGTTTTTGTTGTTGTTGTTTGTTTGTCTTTTAATATATCCTTGGGGCCTACTCCAATGCCTTGTACATGGTACTACTTTATAAATATTTTTTCAACTCAGCTAGGTGGCGCCATAGTGCACAGAGCGCCAGGCCTGGAACCAGGAAGACTCATCTTTCTGAGTTCAAATCTAGATTCAGACAATTACTAGCTGATTTTTTGGACAAGTCATTGTAATGGCAAGCACCCCAGCATCCCCGGGGTGGCTGCCAATACAGGTTCTTAGATCTGCTTTTCTAAAGGAAAGCTACTCAAAGTGGGTTAACAATTTTGCTTTAATCAATCAAATGTATATCATTTACCTAGTTCAGGGGACAAAGTCAGCACCCTGAATTTCAGAGTATACAGATAGAAGTTACAAGAAGACAGAGAAACATTCCAAGCAGACAGGCCTCCAGCTGTCTTACCATTACATCCATACCTAGTCAGTTACCAGAGAGGGAAGCATCAACATCTGGCCGTTGCCCAGAGTCTCCTCTGGTCAAATCACACAACACCTCTCAAAGTGAGCCCCAAAACAAAGCCTCACATCAGGGATTATATAGCCTTCTCCTGGGTCAAAGAATGTAACAACCCTCTTGACACACTGCTGAATCACAAAGTATCTGCAGGAAAAAAAAAAAACAGACTCCAGGTGCATTTTAAGCCTAGGGGCAGGGAAGATCTTAAATTCACATTCCAGTAACATTCAGCCCAAAGATCTTTCAAGCCTATAGCTTAGGCAATTTACATTTGAATTAGCATTAATAGCTCTTTAGGTACAACATAATCCTCATAAAATGTGTCTCCAGCACATTTTGTTACCAAAGTGGCCACAGGGCCTTAAACAAACACCAAGTACATCACATTAACATCTCTTCAATCCAAAACAAAAGGGTCCCAATAAAGTTGGGGGGCAGAAATAGGAATCCTTCCCCTCACACTGCTTCAGCCCCTACTTCCTAGTCCTGAGAGGCAGCTGGGCAACAGAGTGGGGTCCTTGGGGGTCCATGGGCCTTCACCCCACTCACCATCTACACAAATCCATCCTCCGCCTGGGTCCCAAACTGTGGGAAATAGCAAGAAAACACATTCATTGTTCCTGCCTTGCTGCACAGTCCTTATCCTTGTCCTGTGGCTGAATTCTGAACTCCTGGGTTCCTTCTCCTCCCTCTGAAGGCAGCCACTCCTAGCTTCTGCTCCAGTCCTGATGCAGGCAGATCACCATTCTTGCTCTCATCTCAGTAAAGTCAGCATGCAGGCCATTCTTCTCTCCTCTTCCATGGCTCCACAGAGTCACAGCTACCATAACTGGGAAACAAACCAGCCCCCATACTTTCCTTTTAGTCTGCAGATCCTGTTCCTGATGCCATTTGTAGCAGCAAGCACCCCAGCATATCCAGGGTGGCTGCCAACACAGGTTCTTAGATCTGCTTTTCTAAAGGAAAGCAACTCAAAATGGGTCAACTATCTTCTTTTAATCAATCAAACATATCATTTACCTAGTTCAGGGGAAAAAGTCAGCACCCCGAATTTCAGAGTATACAGACACAAGAAAACAGAAACATTTCAAGCAGACAGGCCTCCAGCTGCCTGACCATTACATACATACCTAGTCAGTTACCAGAAAGGGAAGCATCAACATCTGGGTTTTCAATATAATACAAGCATCACCAATTCTGGGATCCTTTAAGAGTCTAGCCAATATGGTAGATCTTTAATAAACCTTGTTTTTCTTTGACTAAAAAAAAATTTACCGGATAGTCTCCCTGCCTCAAGCCTCTCCCCACTCCGATCCATCCTTCACTCACCTGTCAAATTGATCTCCATAGAGTACAAGTCTGACCATATTACCATTCTGTTAAGTAAATAAGTATTGCCTACAGAATCAAATATAAAGCTCTCTGTTTTTTAAGATCCTTCATAACCTGGTCCCTTCCAAACTTTTTAGCCTTCCTAACACCCTCCAGCCCATGCACTCTGAGATTCAGTGAGACTGAACCCTGTGTTATTCCTCATATACTATACTACATCACTGGACTTTGAGCATTTTCATGTGCTAGGCTTAATATCTGGAATGGTCTCTTTCTCCTCATCTATGACTTCTACCTTTCCTGGATTCCCTCAAGTCTCAGTTAAAGACCCATTTTCCTCAAGTACCTTTCCCAGTTTCTCTCTCTTTTTTTTTTTAAACAAATGCTTTATTAACTTCTGTTTTACATCATTCATTTCCACCAGATTTTGAGTTACAATCATTTTCCCCCCATAATTCCCCTACCCAACCTCCCAGAATAGTAGTCCCACAAGATATCGCTTCCTCCAATCTGCTGTCTCCCATACCTTCTCCCATACCCCCATCGACTTTTCCATTACAGGAAGGTGAGTCTTTGTGTCCCAATGCCTGCACATCTTATCTCCCTATTACAAGCAAAAGAGTATTAATAATAGTATTTATATATATTTGAAACATTTAATGTTAATACCTCGAATTCCAGATCCATTTCCTTCCTCCCTTGTCACCCATTCCCTCTGGGGAGATAAATAATTCAGTATATGTTGTACATGTCTAGCTATGCAAAACATTATCATAGTAGATATATTGTACAAGGCTGCTTACAATTCCCTCCCACTCATCCCACCCCCCACCTGGTCCATTCCCTACATGATCCTGTCCCTCTTCTATACTGGGTACTTCCAACCTCCCCTCCCCCCAAGGATGCCCTCCCATCCATCATCCCTCCTCTCATCCTCCTTCCCCCTATCCTGCTGCAGGTTGAGATATCCCATTTAGTATGTATGTCATTCTCTCCCTGAACCAAATTCAATGAGAATGTGGTTTTGCCTTTTTTGCCTTCCTATTCTCCCCCTCCCTTGCAACCACTTCCCCTTGCTTCTTCTACATGGGATAGTTTACCCTACCCTGTCTCTCCCCATCTCCTCTTGCCACTTTCCTCTCTCACCTCATAATTTCATCCCTTGAGTATTCTCCCTTCCCAACAAATTCAACCTATGCCCTCTATCCATATATAACTGTAACCATATACACACACATTCACATATGTATTCATATGACCACACCCCCTTCTTCCATTATTTTCATAGTGAGAAAGATATCATCAGTCACTGTTATTGCTTTTCCATATAGGAATGTAAATAGTTCAACTTTGATAAGTTCCTTTTGATTTCTTTTCCCTGATTACCTTCTCAGGCATCTCTTCCTTCTTGTGTCTGGATGTCAAATTTTCTATTCAATTCTGGTTTTTTCCTCAAGAATGCTTGAAAGTCCTCTATTCCACTGAATGACCATATTTTCCCCTGAAACAAAATACTCAGTTTTGCTGGGTAGGTGACCCTTGGGTTCATTCCCAGTTCTTTTGCCCTCTGGAATATCATATTCCATGCCCTTCAATCCCTCAGTGTAGAAGCTGCCAGGTCCTGGGCTATTCTGATTGTGTTTCCACAATATTGAAATTGTTTCTTCCTGGCTGCTTGTAGTATTTTCTCCTTGATCTGGGGATTCTGGAACCTGGCTATAATATTCCTGGGGGTTTTCTTTTTGGGATCTTTTTCAGGAGGTGATCGGTGGATTCTTTCAACCTCTATTTTGCCCTCTGGATCTAAAACATCAGGGCAGTTTTCCTTGAGAATTTCTTGAAGGGTGATTTCTAGGTTCTTTCTTTGATCATGGCTTTCAGGTAGTCCAATAATTTTTAAATTGTCTCTCCTGCATCTATTTTCCAGGTCAGTGGTTTTTCCCATGAGATATTTCACATTGCCTTCTAATCTTTCATTTGTTTGGATCTGCTTAACAGCATCTTGATTTCTCATAAAGTCATTAGCTTCCATTTGCTCCAGTCTAACTCTGAAGGAATGAATCTCCTCAGTGAATTTTTGAGATTCTTTTTCCATCTGGCAAATTCGACTTTTTAAGGCATTCTTCTCCTCATTGCCCTTTTGGGCCTCCTTTGCCATTTGAGTTAGTCTATTTTTTAAGGTGTTGTTTTCCTCAGTCAGGCTGTTGACCCTCATTTCATACTTTTCCTGCATCCTTCTCATTTCTCTTTCCAATTTTTCCTCCACTTCTCTTATTTGATTTTTAAAGTCCTTCTTAAGGTCCTCTATGGCCTGCAACCCGCTCATGTTTTCCCCTGGGGCTTTTGGAGCAGGACTTCTGACCTCACAGTCCTTTTCCCGCTCTATGCCCCCAAAATAGGAGTCTAGGGTTGCATTTTTGTGTTTCCTTTGCCTTGGCATGTTGCCACTTAATTACTTGACTTTTGGGCTTGTTGCCACACTATGGCTTTAAGGCCAGATAGAGGAATTTTCGTCCCGAACGTGTGGGGGGCAACTTCCATTTCTGGCAAGCTGTAAACCCACCCACGACTTCCACCCTAGATCACAATCCAGATCCAGGGAGGTTAAAGCAAGAGCGATTACCCCCCAAGACTGATCGCTGGATCTCCCTATGATTTGCAGGCTGGGAGCTGGAGCTGCCTCTGAAAACTACAAAATGGCGTGTGTCCTCAGCGGCTTCTAGTCCACAGGGGAGGGAGCCGACACATTCCCCCAAATACAGGTCCCAAAGTCCATAGGACACTAACCTCTTACTTTGTCCTAGGCATGTCTATGTTGATAATTCTGGAGTCACCACAGCTGCTGGTGTTCTGGCGTTCCTCCAGCCAGCTGCTGGCCCTGCCGCCCTGGGGCTAAAACCTCGGCTCACGCGGACCTGGGCTTGGCTCGGCTCCTGTGCTCTGCACGCTGCGAGCTGCCAGGTCCCAGACCGCTGCGCTGGTCCTTCCTGCAGGCCTGCTGGGCTGTCCTCAGCAGGAGGTTAGCTTCTCTTTGTCGTTCTGTGGGTGCTGGGGCTCTAGAAGTTGTTCAGAGTCCCCTTTTACATAGTTTGGGGGGAATCTGGGGGCAGAGTGGCTTGGACGAGCTGTTTCTCCCCAGTTTCTCTTAATGTCTTTCTTCTGAGACTACTCCCAATTTATCCTTTATATATCTTATTTGTATATAGTGATTACATGTTGTAAAGGTTCTTTAGAATGAGGACTCTTCTCTGTCTTTTTTTCCAGAGCTGAATGCAGTACCTGGTGCACAGTAAGTGCTTAATGAATGCTTATTGAGTGATTGAAACATTTGAAAGAGAAAATTTTGTAATTACACCCAAACCCATTAGTCATACTAACAGAAAAGCAAATAGATACCATAAATAATCCAATCTCAGAAAACAGAACTAGCTGTAAGTAAAAACAACAAAAGGAAAAGGAGAGTGAACAAAACTTCAGATCTTGAGGGATTCACAAAAGAATATTATCAAAATTTTAAAGAATAATTCACGCAGAAATATGCAAATTATTCTTAAAAGTTGAGAAAGCACTCTTCCAGATTCCTTTAATGAGATACATATAGCCCAAATACTTAAATCATGGAAGGATAAAGCACAGAAAGAGAATTACAGAATAATTTTATTGAAGAATATAAATTAAAAAAAAATTTAAATCCTGACAGATTATATTCAACTAAGAAATAGTTCATCATGGGGGTGGCTAGATGGTGCAGTGAATAGAGCACCGGCCCTGGAGTCAGGAAGACCTGAGTTCAAATCCGGCCTCAGATGCTTAACGCTAGCTGTGTGACCTTGGGCAAGTCACTTAACCCCAATTGCCCTGCCTTCCCCCCTCCAAAAAGAAAAAAAAAAAAAGAAAGAAAGAAATAGTTCATCATGACAACATTGGATCTGTACCAGGTAAGGAAAGGTGTTCAATATTAAGAAAGCAGTGAATATAATGAATCATGTTAAAAACAAAACATTCCAAATCACATGATTATCTTAATAGAGGCACAAAAAAAAAAGATATTGCAAAGTGCAACATAGTGCCCATTTATACTAAAACCTACAAAGTATAGGCGGAGAGGTATCTTTTGCTTAATACCAGTGAAAGTATCTATTTATCCATCTATCTATCTATCTATCTATCTATCTATCTATCTATCTATTTATCTATCTATCTACATTTTTATGTATGTGTGTAAATGTATACACATATGAAACGCAAATTCTCAAAAAAACCCATATTGCAAACAATTAACAAATTATTAACTCAACAGACTATTAACATATGTTAGAATCCATTAATGCTAGCATTTTCTTGACTGTCCTTTCATAATCTGTCTTGACTGCACCCATATCCAAAGCAGATAAATGTAAAGTTAAGGAAATGTCCTTTTGAGAACAGATTTTTGACTTTGCCTTTGCAAGGTGCAGGATTAAGAAAGAGTTGCCTTCTTCATTTCTTCATGGGAAAGAATGAGTTAAATACCAACCCCTCCCACCCTCCACCCCCACCCCTGGGCTTCTTGACAGGCTGTCCCTCTTAGTAGATTATCACTGCAGCAAATTCTTTCTGTTACCTAGTCTAGATTTCCCATGTTGGGAATAATAATAAGAAAAAAGCAAGATAAAATAAACCCAAAGTTTTAGCTCACATTCTAGATTGACAGAGATAACAAAAAATAGGAATAGTTAATGTTGGACAGGATGTGGGAAGATATGTGTGCTAAAACATTGTTGGCAGAGTTGTGAATCAGTATACCCATTTCAGAAATCAATTTGGTATCACGCAAATAAAGTGGTCCAAATGTCCATAACCCTGTGTTCCAAAGCCCATTACTAGACTTAAACAGAGAGGGAAACACTGATAAGAAAGAAGTTTCCATATGTGGCACAATATTTATATAAGCATTTTTTTGGTGATAGCAATGAATTAGAAATACAGTAGATATTCATTGATTGGAGAGTGGCCAAGCAAATTATGATATGTGAATGTAATGGGATAGTACTGTGCTATAAGCAATGATGAATGTGATAAATACAGAAAAGCACGAAAATATCTATATGAACAGATGCAGAGATGTAAGCAGAGCCAAGAAAAATATACAATGACTAATATTACAAAAAAAAATTGAAAATGAACATTTCAAAATTTGTAAATATCAAACACAGCTAGAATAGATATGAAAAGACATTCCCATTTTGCCCTTTTGCAAAGGAAGGAGGTCCACAAATGTCATACAAAGGATGTATTTTTAGACATTTTCAATGTATTAATCAGTTTTACATATTTTTCTCTCTTAATTTTGTATGTGTGTGTGTGTGTTTTGTTGGTTTGTTTTGTTCTGTTTTTTTGTTTGTTTGTTTGTTTGTTTGTTTTTACTTTTTGGAGGGCAATTGGGGTTAAGACTTGCCCAAGGTCACATGGCTAGTTTTTGTGTTGAGTGTCTGAGGCCAGATTTGAGCTCAGGTCCTCCTGACTCCAGGGCCAGTGCTCTATTCACTGTGCCACCTAGCTGCCTCTGTGTGTGATTTTTAAAAATATTAATTACATAAGATAGCACTCTGGGCAAGGGAGGGAATGCAATACTGAAAGGAATTACAGTAATATAAAAAAAAAAAGATACCAATAAAAATATATTTAAAATGAACAAAAAAGTATCTAATATTCCTTTTCAACTGGTATTTTGTATGTCTGTGTCTCTACCTTTGGGCTAGAGGATAGGGATTGTAATTGCAATTTTATTGATATAAGGAAACTCCCAAATGAGGGAAATATTTCTGCCAATGGAATTTGTACCTTCATTGCAACATGTTGTCTACAGAAATTGTCTAGAGCACTGAGAGGTTAAGGACACACAATCAACATGTATAAGAGTCGGGCTTTAAACCCAGGTCTTTCTGGATTTGATTTGATTTCTTTATCTATTATATACTCTGCTACCCTGCTTTAGAATCATATAATTGCATGAAAATCAAATATTCAAATAATCAAGTAGTCAAAAGGAAAACTTTGATCTTTTGTTCTTGGGAGATCAAGTATGCTTTGACTTGGAAGAATGAGTGAACAATAGTAATGCTCAGTGTCATTTTTATGGATGATTGACAGAAATTGAGGCATTGGGCTGAAATGGTAAGTTATTCAAGGATAGGGAGCTCTGAGGAAACTTGATTCTGGATCAGATTAATTAGGTTCTTATATAGGAATGTGGCCTATGAAAATGTATTTTCAATGCATTAATTTTTTTTTTGAGGCAATTGGAGTTAAATGACTTACCCAGTGTCAAAGCTAGTAAGTATCAAGTGTTTAATCTGAGGCTGGATTTGAATGCAGGTCCTCTCAGCTTCAGGTCCTTTGCACTACCTAGCTACTCTTCATTAAAGTAATTTTAAAACTGAAATTGTCAATATTTATAGATTTTTAACATATAGCTCCTGCACCAAGAGAAATGAGGGCATCACAATCCTCCCAGGCAATCAGGCTAGCAACTTTGGTGTCACCTTTGACTTTTCACTGTCACTCACCCCATATATCCAATCTATTGATGAATCTTGTCACTTCTACTTTTGCCACATTTTGGGCACATATTCATTACTCACACAAATACCACTAGACTTTCTTAAAGTATTGGTCTGATTGTATCACCCTCCTACTCAATAAATTTTAGTGGCCCCTTATTTCCTCCAGATTCAAATCGAAAATCCTGAGTTTGACTCTTCAAGTCCTTTATGTCCTGCACCCAGCCTTCTTTTTTTTTTTAATTCTTTTAATTTTTTTGTTTTTGCTTTTTGGAAGGGGCAATTAGGGTTAAGTGACTTGCCCAAGGTCACATGGCTAGTTTTTGTGTTAAGTGTCTGAAGCCAGATTTGAACTCTGGTCCTCCTGACTCCAGGGCAGGTGCTCTATTCACTGCGCCACCTAGATGCCCCTGCCCCCAGCCTTCTTACATGTTAACTTCATACATATACTCTCTCATCTAGCAGTACTGGTCTTCTTGCTTTGCCTCACAAACATCACTCTATCTCCAGATTACGACTTTTCACTGTCTCTCCATTTCTACAATGTTCTTCCTCCTCACATCTTCCCCTTGCTTCCCTTGTTCTCATCAAGACCCAGCTCAACACTCACCTTCTTTAGGAAGCCTTTCTCAGCCCCCTCTCCTCTCCCAAATCCATTGTTAGTGACTCCCTGTGGTATTACTGCCCATTAATAGTGTATATATCTTGTACATATATATATTACTTTGCATGTTCTATCTCCAATTAGATTGTGAGCTCCTTGAAGTCAGGGACTGTATTTTTGCTTTTCTTGGTATAACCAATGCTCTGCACACTACCTTACATGTAGTAAGGACTCAATAAATGCTGCTTGTTGACTGATTGACTATTCAAATAAACATTTATTAGGCACCTTTATTAAGAATAAAAAGTAAGAATGTGACTGGCAAAAGTTTTACAGCAAATAGGTACATTGAAGAACATGGATGTAAATTCAATTATCTGGACAACTAGGGCATCTTCACAGATGCTATATATGCATCTCATTACCACATGGCAATGCAGTCTCCATCAGCAAAATACTTTCCTTATAATAATTTCTTCTCGAGACAGAAATTTCTTGATGATCTAGTAAATAACTGTAAACACAGCTTTCTGAATTGTAGCCAAAACATGATAGATATCCCATTCTGTAATAACGATAATCTAAAGATGGGCAAAACAATAATCATCAATAACAATTATTGCCAGTTTTTATTATCTCAAACAATAAAAAGTAAGGTGAACAACAAAATCCAAGTACAAATAATATTCTTCAGTTTTAAACCAATTTAGAGATGGAAAGGTTCATGTAGCGAGGTACAGCTGGCTATAAACATTTGTGGCATCTCATTATTACTGAGAGAGTATATTGTAGGCAATGTGGAAAAGAACCCAGGATTAGGCATCAGGGGGCCTGAGTTTGAATCTTGACTATATTATTCACTAGCTGTGTGGTTATGGTTCTGAAATTAACTTTCCTCATCAATAAAATGAGATCAGACTGGATGATTTCTAAAGTCTTTTTCCAGTATCAGGTCCTTAAATCCCATGATTCTATATGAAACATTCTTTGACATATTGCCAATTGTATTATGTTAATGTGTATGAATGGGGCTGATCCCTGACTAATAACTTTACCTTCATTTGTTTAAGGCAAGAAATCAGGTCAATAAGGATATACAAAGTGCCTACTACATGCTCAGAACTTGAACTTTCACCTTGAAGGTGAAAGGTGAGAGGAAGGCCTACCTGATGATCTTGGGCTATAGATATAAAGATTCTGAGAGCATCTATGCAGGCTGAAATCGAGGGAGAAAAAAGAAAAGTAGAAGAGATGACTTATACCCCCAAGGAGCATATAATCTCATTATTATTAGCTTTAATGGCACAGCTTTTAACCATTACCATGCCATCAAAGGGCTACAGGTCATAGCTACCTGCAGTGAATGAAGAGATACACTGCCTCTTGCAGGGAACAATTCCATTGTCCTAATAAAGGCAGGTTTGTGGTCATATTTTCCCTCCCTTCCTTAAAACACATTTTCCCTCTGCTGTTTACAGAAGCCTGAAAGAGGAGTCACTTTTCTGGCTTCATTGTCTCTGCACCTTCCCCTTTTGCTGCTTATTCAGTTTGTTATTTTCTCCATTAAATTAAAATATAGTTTTCAAAGAACACACATGTCTGCAGAAAGTCTTAGTTGAATTTACCATCATCATCCTCAAAAACTGGATACCATCAGGGGAAAATTATTAGGGAAAGAGTCAAAAGACATTTCTTATATTACTGTATCCTCCAAGTCTAATAACCCTATATTCTATTCCATGAGGGGCCAGTGTTATATAGTAGAAAGAATGCTGGATTTTATGTCAGAACAACTTAGTTTGATTTCTGGATCTGCCATTTACTAGCTTCCACTCCTGAGACTCAAGTGTTCTCATCTTTATGACAACTATGATTATCATCACTAATGACAAGAATACTTGTAGTGAGGACACAGATATGCATGTATATATGCATATACACATATATGTATATACATAATTTAACAACGTAAATAGTATCTGTAATTATTATTCCTTAGGTTATAAAGAGAGTCCATTTGTTCCCATTCATCATATTCTCAAAATCCTGTGAGTCTTAGGTTGGATCCATTGTACAAAATAAATGGAAAAATGATTCCAGATGTCGAGATTGAGGTCTTAGGACCTGAACTTTTCAGTCTTGAATGAATACATTAAAATGGTTCAAATAACAGGTAGCGACAGAGCAGAACAACTACTGGACTTGTCATCAGACTTCCCAGTTCTATAACATACTTGCTCTGTGGCCTTGACCATGTCACTTACCTTCAATGCAGATGCTTTCTGCATCTATTAAGAGGAGATGATAATATTTGTACTACCTAATGAAGTCGTGATCATGAGGAAAGTACCTTATAAACCAGAAAGAACTATATTAATGGGGAATTTTAAGGGTACCAAGGCCACAGATTTTGTACAGGGTATATGGGAAATGAGAAGACAAGCTGAAATTATGGATCTGTCATATACTCACTCTGTGACCTTAAGCAAAAAAAAATGACGTCTGTGGACCTCAATTTATTCATTTGTAAAACGAGATTTGAATAGATGACCTTTAAGATTTCATCCAGTTCTAATATTCTTTCACTAATAGTAAACTTCCTTCTTTTCACTGGGCATGGACAACCTTGGTCAAGCTACCTTAGAAGTGTATAATTTTCATCATAAATGGACTCATTCTGCTGAGAGGGCTGAATGAAATTGGTCCTTTACCTGACACCATACTATTCTTTTCCTGAGTTTGTAGCAGTTTTTGCAATTGGGCTCCTGCACTGTATAATCAATCAATCAATTAATTCACAAGCACTTATTAAACACCTAATATGGTCTAGGCACTATGAAATACAGAGACAAAGTGAAATATTGCCTCTGCCATCAAGGTGCTGACATTTTCGTGGAACCTGTAATCATTCAACCCTCATTCAAAAACATCTGTTGCGAGCTGATCCTGTGAAGAGTATGAGACAAAGGGAGAGAGTGGGAGGGAAGGAACAGGACAGATAGAAAGGTCAATGCTCTTGGTTCTCAGGAGTCTACATTTTAGTTGGGGTCACAAATCATACAGTGGAATCATGATGAGATAGAATGAAGGGAACAATGGATTTGGCAGCTGCCATGTTGAGTGCTGGGTTTGAAGTATGGAATGTACTAGAAACCTATCCTTTCTAATTCTGTGACTACATTGCAACTCCAAACTAGATTACCTATTTAAAGGTAAGAACTATATCTTCTGCTTTCTGGAGAATGTATGTTACATTAAGCATAAAACCACAGGCTCTCCAAATAAAAGGAATTCCAGGAGTCATGCAATTCAGATTGCACCCAAGCAGGGAGTCTTTCTACAATACCCTTGAGATATAGTCATATAGAATCTGAATGGAAACCTCCAGTGACTGAGAACACTTTTCCTTTAGGCAGCCCATCTCATTTTGGACAGAGGAGGCATTAGTAATGATGAAGAAATATCTGCCATACATCAAACAGAACTCTTCCCATCTTCATCATCTGTGTTTGGAATCAAATTCTGTTGTCCAAGATCAAGGAGAGCAAGGCTGATCCCCCTTTTACTTATCATGCCTTTAATCACTTTAAGATAGCTAACATGCAAAATAGGAGCTTAATGAATGTTTGCTGGACAAATGTACTAAAAAAGAACAATATTTACTATAGCCAGCACTCATTGGATGCATGGAGACACGTGTGCAAGTGGAATGTACGTTCCTCAAAAGTAGAGATTGTTTACTTTCTTTTTTTTTTTCTTTTTGGAGGGCAATTGGGGTTAAGTAACTTGCCCAAGGTCACATAGCTAGGTTTTTTTGTTTGTGTGTTAAGTGTCTGAGGCCAGATCTGAACTCAGGTCTTTCTGACTCCAGGGCCAGCCCTCTACTCACTGCGCCACCTAGCTGCCCCTATGATTGTTTCCTTTCTTTTCTTTGGATTACCAGTGCCCAGTACATCACACATAATAGATATATACATAAATGAATTGAGTGAATAAAAGAACAACCAAGTAGAATTTATATAGAGTGTTAATACACTCATAGGAAAACTGAAGAGAAATTATATTATCCTACTTATATTTTGGACTAACTGAACTTGTGTTGCTTTCCACCTCCAGGGCACTAAACAGTGAACAGCAAGATGCTATGGTATTGCTGGGCTCCCTGGCTGCCAGTAAGCTCCTAGAGAAGAAGAAAAATTGGCAGTCTTGCTAGAATGCTGCCAATTCTCCAGCAGGTGGCTCTTCAAGCTCGCCAGTTTTCTGCTTTGCTGTTTAAGAGACGTAAATGATCCTAAGGACGTTCCCCACTAAGTCGGCAGAGTTTACCAGCTACAAAGATCATTCACACCTGGGTGAAGAGGGCACACAATTACATTTTCAGAATCCTGAGTCCACAACATGAAGCTTGAACAAAATTATTTTTTTTCTCAGAGAACTTCATTTCCAGAAAGGTTGCTCCTAGGACCTCAACTTATTAAAATTTACCTGTTTCCCTTAGTGGAAATTAAGTTAAAAAGAAGGAAAGATTTCATTTCCATGCATATTAGCACCTTTGGAATATAAGGTGTTGATTAACAGATATGATGACTCTTCCTTAAGGGAAATGTCTGCATTTGAAATAAAAACAAATAATTAGTTAGAGCTCATTGTTTTGAGGCAACAAGAGAATTGGTCAGAACATAAGAACAATTTGTCCTATTCAAGGGCATAGAGCCAGTACCAAAAAGAGGCAGAGAGTAATGATGAAAATTCAAATTCAGGAGAGAGGCTTAAGATATGTAAAATGCTTTCTTCACGATAGCCCTGGCACCTATGAAAGCATCCTAATGAGGTAGGCAGCGCTGGGTCTGGAGTGAGCAAAACCTGAGTTCAAATCTGATCTCAGATACTAGCTGTGGAAACCCTGGGTAAGTCTGTCTCAGTTTCCTCAACTGTAAAGTGGGGATAATAATAGCATTTACTCCCCAGGATCAAATGACGTAATAATTATAAAGCACTTAGCACAGTGCCTTGCAGATAATAAGCATTGCATGAGTGTTAATATTGTTATGCCCAGTTTGAAACTGAGGCCTTAAGAGATTAAGAAACTGGTGTGTACTTCATTTCATAAGCAGTTTTAAGAATCTGAAGCAGAATTCAGACCAAGGTCTCCTTACTCCAAGTCCTGTGTAAATCTATTGTATACCCTCTCTTGATCTACATTTGTTAAGTGAAGAAATAAATGAACTGCTCCTAGGCTAGGGTACCCAGGATTCTGAGCTCTAGGGATTCCCTGATCTGTTTCAAATATTTACTAAGCACCTTTTGTTTGCAGAGCACTGTTCTAGGAAATTGATGAGATAAAGAGTTTAGAGACAATATGGATTTCTTTGCCTTTATAGGATTTATAATTTTATGGTGGATATAAGGGATGATATGTATATCTCATATTCTCTTTAAGAAATGCATTTCACCAAAGACTGCATTAGCTCAGCAGCCTTTAGCTCACACGAGTTTGGAAAAACTAGAATATTGTATGAGACAGGATGTGGACCCGTTGTGGGGAGAGAGTAATGAGGGAAGGTAGGGGTGAGGAAGTAGTAAAAATGATGGTGTGAACCTGGCCCAGATGTCCAATTCATCTGGTTGCTATATAAAGAAACAAAAACAAAACAAAACAAAATAAAATGTCAGCTGTCACCGCAGTCACCACCATCACAGACTATCAAACAATAAAGTGCAAGATATAAGACATAATGTACCTGGTGTGTGTGTGTGTGTGTGTGTGTGTGTGTGTGCGCGCGCACGTGCATGCGCGTGTGTTCACTATAGATACCCTCTTAATACTCTTCCCTCATTTTCCTGATGAGGAAACTAAAGTCCAGAGAAGTTGACTTGCCTAAGGTCACACAGCTAACAAAAGGCAGAGACAAAGAAAAAAACAAAAAAAACAAAAACAAATGCTCTACACTGGGTACTGGAAACAGGGAGTAGTTGGATTTGTCTAGAGTTTATGTTGTACATAGAGGAATGATATAAGTCTGGAAGGGTAGTATGGTGACAGATGACCTAGGATGGGGATGCCACACCTGAAAACTTTAAACTTTATTTCCTGTGCCATAGGGAGCTTTTGCAGATGTCTGAGCACAGGGGTGATAAGATCAGCTTTCTGAATGAGGACACTATGAGTGTGCCTTGAAAAAATGGCATAAGAAAGGGAACATGGCTAGTATGCTAGACTTGGAGGCATTTGGGACATTGAACGTCACCTCAAACATTGACTGTCTCTGTGATTGTGCATGAGCCAGTCTTTATTTTTTAGTGTCTCTGTTTCCTCAACAGTAAGACGGAGATAATAAGGTTCATGCTGCCTATCTCACAGGGCTCTTATGAAGAAAGTGATTTCTAAACCGAAAACTTTCTTCCTGGCCATCTCCAAGTCAAGCTATCCCCTGATCTCCCATTCTCTTCCTCCTCCCACTGAAACTGGAACTCCTAACCCTGGGGTTCTGCCTTGATTAATGAGCTTTCACTTTATCTTTCACAGTCCCAGACCCCCAGGTCACTTCTTGGACATCTGACCTGTTGCCAAGTACATTTTCTCACTGACCCCACCACCCCACCCCACCACACACACACACACACACACACACACACACACACACACACACAAATGCACTTTCTGCCTCTAGTTCTTTTAATGTATTCTTTTATTAGAAAATACATTGGGGGAGGGTGGAGACAAGATCGAGGAGTAAAAGCAGGGACTTGTTTGAGCTCGCCCCCAATGCCCCCCAAATACCTGTAAAAAGGACTCCAAACAAACTCTAGAGCTGCAGAACCCACAAAACGACATAGCAACACATCTCCAGCCCAAGACAGCCTGGAAGGCTGACAGAAAGCGCAGAGCATAGGGCTGGGGGCAGAGTACAGTTCAGCTGGGCTGCACTGGGCACAGTCAGGGACAGAGCAGGCCTTAAGGGACTGAATCACTGACAGCTATGGTGATTTCCAGACTTTTCAACCCATATATGCTGAGAACAGCATGGAAGGTCAATGTGGAAACTGTGTGGGACCTGAAAGAGGAGTATATGGTCCAGCCCCAGCCACAGAGTGGCTGCTTCCAGAGCTTCCAATCCACAGACAGTGGGGGATCCAGCAGCTGTTACAAAACCGCTGAAGCCTGCGAGTACACCCACCCCCACCCCCAAGTTAAGTATTTGGGAAGATGAGTAAACTCCATAAAAAAGTCCAACTATAGAATTCTACTCTGGTGACAAAGATCAAACCATACAACTAGAAGAAGACAACAAAGTTAAAGCTCCTATATCCAAAGTCTCCGAGAAAAAACGTGAATTGGTCACAGGCCATGGAAGAGCTCAAAAAGGAATTTCGAATATATGCTCTATGAGGGCAGGAGCTATCTTGCTTGTTTATTACCTTTTTTCTCATACTTAACAAGGTGCTACAAACACAACAGGAGGTATATAATAAATTCTTTTCTTCATTAATTCACACGTTAAAGCATTATCTATAGAATTCATAGATTGGAGAGAAGAAGATCTGCTAAAAGACCATTGTAGTAGTCTTGCCCAATCTATCAAGGCTCCCTTTATCCTTATTGTGTTCAAATTTCATTTCCTTGGTATTGATTAGAGTTAAAAAGACTCAATTATCCCTGTTTCTAGTATTCCATTAGGTTTTAATCTGCCTTTCAGTGACAAAAAACTGCACAGTCTTATGCTGAGGTCCTGCCTTTTATGCTACCCCAACACATTCTCTAGGTGGCACAATGGATAGAGCATAGGGCCTGGAGTCAGGAAGACCTGAGTTCAAATCCAATCTCAGACACTTGCTACCTATGTAACCCTGGGCAAGTCATTTAACCCTGTTTGCCTCAGTTTCTTCACCTGTAAAATGAACTGGAGAAGAAAATGGCAAACCATTTCAGCATCTTTGCCAAGAAAACCCTGAATAGGGTCACGAGTAGTTGAACACAACTGAACAACACATTCTTTAACAATGCCAAAGTATGGGAGAGGTTTATTTTACAACTTCTCTAGGCCAGACTACAGGAAATTCTTCTCAGTTCCCTTGTGTCAAGGCAATTCACATGACCTGAAGACTGGAACAAGTCACTGATCAATAGGTTCATGGGTTTTAGAGCTGGAAGTAAACTTGGAGATCAATCTAGTCCAAACTTCTTATCTTATAGGAGAGCAAGCTGAACCACGAGCAGGGTCAGGTCATGAAGGGTTGAATTGACATTTGGAGCCTGATCTCAAAATCCAGCACTCTTTTCCATCAACTGTGCTTCTTTTGAGACCAAATATTATAAAGAACATTTTAACTAACTTGTGAAAAAAGAGACAAAAGAAATCCTTAAGAATTGGGAAGGGGTCAGTCAGGAGAGATGGATGTGCATTGGTCAGGATGGACAGTGCACACTCACAGTGTGAGAAGCCTTGCTCTTCCATTTATTTTTATTATTCAGAATCCTTGAAGGTCAGAATAACCTTTATTCTGCAACAGATCTTTCAGTAACTTATTGGTAAGTTATCCAGGCAGCACCTTTGGAAATAAGACATACAGTTCTGAGCAGGAAAACCCGATTCTTGCCAATTATTTTTAATAATAATTAGGCAGCCATGATCATGGCTTATAGTGTATCTTAGGGATTAGTGACTGGCTGGCAGATTTGATCCTCAATTAACCCCAGCTGGTCATTAAATCCTAAGGAAACACCTCAAGTCAAGGTTATTCCTGTAATGATAAGCAAAAATTTCCCCAAACCAAGGATGAAAAAATAGAACTTTCTCTACTGTTTTTTAATCTCCCTTTTAGAATGTTGAATGTATGTGTGGCAGCTATTCTGTCCATATTGAACAGTAGTGATAAATCAGAGCATCTTAAAAAAAAAAGTCAGTCTCAGAGGTCATCTAGTCTACGCCCTCACATGTAACAAAGCATTGCTTCCACAATATTCCTCCCTCGTGGTTCACTCCTCTCTGAGAAAGCCCATTCTCCTTTCAGACAGCTCTGACGACTAGATGATTCTTCCTTGTACCAAATTAGCACCAGGCAAAGGTAAACTTCGGTGCTATGCTATGCATTTGCCACCTCTCACTTTGACTTTGGAATATAATTCTGTGGCTAGTTAGAAACAAGAAAATCAGAGTTCCTGGAAGATCTGAATTCAGATCTCTTATTCATACTTTTTGGTCTCCAGTAGCCAGTTCTGAGTAGGGAGTTCTCAACCTGGGGGCTATAATTTTTTTTTAAAAACTCTATTTTAACATAATTAGTTTCCTTTATAATCATGTGTTTTGTTTGTATAGATTTAAACCCATTGTCTTGAGAAGGGGTTGATAAGTTTCAACAGATTGCCAAAGAAGTCCTTGTCACACAAAAAAGTTAAGAACCTTTGCTTTAGTTCTTGACCCAGCTTCCACATCTCACAAGAAGCTCCCTGGTAGGGGCAGCTAGGTGGAACAGTGAATGGTGCAGTGAATAGCACACTGGCCCTGAAGTCAGGAGAACCTGAGTTCAAATTTGACCTCAGACACTTGACACTCACTTACTAGCTGTGTGAACTTGGACAAGTCACTTAATCCCAATTATCTTGTCTGCCCCCCTCAAAAGAAAAGAAAAAAGCTCCCAGGTAGCATCCCTTCATTGCAAGTATTTAATTTTATTTTTCTAAAGAGAATTATTTTGTCTCTGAAAAGCAATAGATATATATGAAAGATTGTGATGATAGATATGATACATAAGAAATAGATATGAAATCATGCTGATTATTCTCATTAGCAAGTACCTTAGCAAGTGTCCACTGCTTCTCTTTAAGACTAAATAAGAATGCTGGAGCCTCTGACTGCCAGGGTCCTGAGCTGCCAATACAGACATGTCCTAGAGAGTAGGGCTCAGAACATCCAGGATTATTAAAGCCAGAGATATTACAGAACCTTACAACAGAGTTATTGTTCAGCCCTTTGGTGTCCTCTGTGCCTAAGACTTCAGGCAGCTGGCAACACTACCAAATACACAATACTTCCCCAGGAACATGCACAATTGAGGGGGAAACCAAAGGATAGCCACTGAACAACCAGAAATACCAGAACTACTGCTTTGTTATGAAGAGCTCTCACATGCCTCTCTTGCTGTCAAATCTTTTGACATACCCAACTCTTATTCTGAAGGCTAATGGAACAATTTGAGTACCAACCGCGGGGCACATGCTCTCCTTGGGTTACCATGATGCCCATAAGCAGCCTCAGTAGATGAGAAGCTATTGCACTGGTTAGGGATGTTGGTAATACTTGCCACCTTTCCACATTAATAGTTCCTTTTCCTTATCTTCTTAATTCTGATAACACTGAGACTCAGGCATATATATTTTACAGTCACTACTTTATATGTCATAACTAATTGTGATGGTTTTAGGTTTACCTATGCCAGTGTTGAGGGACTTAATACTACTCCATCCAATCCCAATGCAAGTCTTATAAATACCATTCCTAAAAGGAGTCATGGGGTAAGGAAGGAGGGGCAGTGAGTGTGACAAAGATTTCCCAGCTGGGAAACTGAGCTTGTGATGTTAAAGGATAGATTTAGAACTGGAAAGAACATTAGAAGTTTTTGAGTCCAACCCCTTCATTTTACAGATGAAGAGACTGAGGTCCAGAGCAGTGATGAGATTTCTACAATGGTATACTGCTATGTCACTGTTAATATGGATCTAACATTTTTTTCCACTGTCTACCTAAATTAAGGAAATAATATTTAAGAAAAAACAACCTTGATTTAAAATAACCATCACAGGTTTAAATCTTAGGTTAAGAAAAATCACAGTTGCTTTAGAAAACAAGTTCCAACTTTGAAATTCCAAAGTACTTAATTCTATCATGTAACCTATTATAGAATTTCCTACTAGCTGGTAAACTCCATGAAGGCAGGCTCTATGTCTGATCTAAATATTCCATCTCCCTTCAGTATTAAACATACTGCTCCATACTTAATATATGCTTAATAAATATCTATTGAATACATGGATGCACATTGAATCAATGTTTTTTATTATTATGAAAATCTAAATATATACTTTTCTGTCACTCTTAGAATTAGTGTTAGAGTTGCAAACAACCTTAAGACTATCTAGTTCAATTTCTTCCTTTTATTGATAAGGAAATGTTATGGGTAGCTAGGTGGCAGAGTGCATAGAGTTTCAGGCTTAGAGTCAAGAAGACTCATCTTCCTGAGTTCAAATCTGGTCTCAGACACTTCTTAGCTATGCGGCCCTAGGCAAATCACTTAACCCTGTTTGCCTCAGTTCCTCATCTATAAAATAGGTTAGAGAAGGAAATGGCAAACCATTCAAGTAACTTTGCCAAATAAAACCCCAAATGGGTTCACAGAGTCGGGTACAAATTAAATGAATGAACAACAACAAGGACCCATGGTTTATAAGCAATAGAGGCGGTACTCAAATTCAGTTTCTCAGAGTCCAATCTCAGTGCTTTCCCACTGTAACATGTACTGTTCTTTCTTTGGAAAACAATGACTACAACTGCCTTCTTGGCAAAGTGTGTCACTTATTCATAACGGTCTTTCATAATAGCAACAATAGCATAATTCAGCCACCAAATTAAAGGGATCACAAACTCAAGGAACACTTTTCTTTCTTCATCAGATAAGAAACGTTGGTTTTGCAGCTCAGTGCTCACATGTTCATGCTTGCCTCCTCTTAACTAAGCTAGTGGGCTCCTGTCATCCCTGGTACTCAGGGGGCTCTGTAGACTTGGGTTAATTAAACCTCACCAGTACCTCCATGAGGCTGGCATATGTTAGAGCCATCTGGGAAGCCAGCAAACTCTGAAGTAATGAAGGAGTGATGTGATTAGTCCAAGTAAATCAGAGGTAGAGCCAGCAACCAAACCCAGGAGTCCTGCTTCCAGCTTTCTTCTATTTTTCCTCCATTTGATACTGGCTCCTTTGGGGGTAACGTTCTTTCCCTGTGAGAGATTTAAGTTCTAACAATTGAAAATTGAATGTAGTTAGAATGCATTAGAATGTAGTACTGTGAAAAGGTGTAATTTTGTATCTTCCATTCCTTTAACCTCAAATTCTAAGTAACCTTATATATGCAAAGGTGATACAGGGGTTAGAGCAATGGTCCTGGAGTCAGAAAGACCTGTATTCCAATCTGTTCTCAAACAGTTGTTGACCTTTTGATCTAGGTCAAGTTACTTAATCTCAGTCTGCCTCAGTTTTCTTAACTGCAAAATGGCACCTACTTCCCAGGTATTTATGAACTTTTAGTACAATATCTGGTATGTAGTAAGCACCTAACTGCTTTGTTTCTTTCCTTTTCTCTATATGCAAATAGAAAGTACATAAATGGGGTGGTTTTTGTCCTAAATCATTTGCTGGTTGCAAAAATTTATTAGTATATAATCCTATATTCATTGATAGTTCAGGGCTTTCTTTGGTAGATATATGACAATTGTCATTGATAGGCACATAGCTAGTAAATGTCAGAGAGAGAATTCATAGGAAAGGATTATAGATCAAGACCTAGTAGCAGCCTTAGAGGTCAAATGTTCCAACTCCCTCATGATACAGATGAGGAAATGGGCCCAGAGAAGGGAACATAGGTCCCATGACTCCACTGTACCCCAGAAATATTTCTGACTCCAGGGTCAGCACAAGTTTGGTGGTCCTAGAGAAATAATTGAAACTTTCTGAGCTTCAGTTTTGTTATGGAGAGAATGTCAATACCTCACTCCATTGTTTTGAGGTTTGAATGAGATAATGAAAGAAACGTGTTTTTCAAACCTTAGAGTGCTAAGTACATTTCAGTTTTTTAAAAGGAATGATAACAACTACACCATTACCAACTGGAACAGAAAGGTGGCTCAGTGGATAGACCATTGGGCATGGAATCAGGAAGACTCCTCTTCATGAATTTGAATCTGGCCTGATACATAGTAGGTGTGTGACCCTGGGCAAGTCACTTAATCCTGTTTGTGTCAGTTTCCTCATCTGTAAAATGAACTGGAGAAGAAAATAAAGAAACACTCCAGGATCTTTGCTAAGAAAAACTCAACTCATGTCATGAAGAGTTGGACATGACTTAACAACAACAACAACAACAACACACCAATTACCTGTGTTGGGGAAAAGAAGAAACAAGAAAAGAGTGGGATTCGTGCTTGGTGATACGGAGTGATGAAAACAGATGAGACTACTCTCTAATTAGTTCCCTATCTCACTCCCTGCAGAAGCTATTCCAAACCTTGTCTTCTCTCTGAGCCTTCTACACTTCTTCCTCCCCACTCTCTCAACTAACAGTTGTCTCACTTTAATTGAAAAAAATTGAGTCCATTTGTTGTGAGAAGCCTTTTAAAATATTTTCTTCATCTTAAAAACCATGGACATTATCTATCGTTTTTCCTTTTCTCCCCTGGTCTTCTCATGTCTGACCCCCTTCTCTCCACTTACACAGTTATCATTTCAGGTTAGCCCCTCATCATCTGTCTCCTGGATTACTGCAATGGCACCCTAATTAATCTACCTGCCTCAAGTCTCTCTCACCAGGCTAGGCCATCTAACAAATTGCCACCAAAGTAATTTTCCTTAGGCAAATATCTGCCATGTGACTCCCCTACTCAACTAACTACTGTGACTTCCTACTGTTTCTAGAATAAAGTATCAACTGCTCTTTATAGGCCTATACAACCTGTCCTCAACCTATCTTTTCACTGTCACTGGACTTATTCTTCATTTCACACTCTATTGCAGGCCAGTTTGCCTACTCAAAGCACTCTCTCTCTGTGTCCGCACCTTTGCAGTGGTCAATCCTCATGCCTGGAATGAACTCCTCCTTTATTTCCACCTCTTAGAATCCCTCTCTTTATTTAAGATTCAGCTCAGACACTGCCTTTTCCATGGAATCTTCCCCAATACCCTCCAACTGCTAGTGCTCTGCATTCAAAACCACCTTGTTTTTAACTATTTTGTATATATCTACATTTATTTACATCATACTTATGCTGCATATATTTTATATACACTTGTTGTCTGAGTGCATGTGTAATACAGCTTATCCAAAGCACTAAGCACAGGGCCTGCCAGAGAGCAGGTACTTGATAAATACTTGTAGATTAATTAATTGAGACAGTAACAGGCATAGCAATTTGTCTCTGATTTTGCTTTTTTTTTTTTTCTCAACCATGGAAAATGCTTTTTCAGACTGGAAAGCATCCAACAAAAAGGGTTAATAAGGAAATGAAAGCCAAGTAGAGTGAGGGGATAGTAAGATAGCACCTTGTTACCCTCTCTGAATTGGATTCACCTGGCTCAGATAAGCTACATTATAGGGAACTAAATGAGCTTGGAAGCATGATTAATGAATCATTGCCAACCAGCCTTTAGGAGTCATAGGAAGTTGGAGAGCTGGAGAGCTGGAGAAGGGCAAATGTCCTGATTTTCCTAAACATGAAATCTTCAAGTTATAGGTCAGTGCCTTCACTAATGTCCTGCCCACAGGATGGATCACAGCCTGGAAGGATCCCAACAGAGGCCTTTTAGTTCAGCTTGCTCATTTTATAGATAAGGGATCTGAGTAATTAAATAATTTTGCAAAAGTCACACAGATAGCAATCCTCAGAGGCAAAACTGAACACAGGATCTCTGACTCTATAGTCCAGTCTGTGGTTTATCTACTGGGCCATGTGCTCTCCAAAGATGCTTAAGGAGAAACATGATCTGGTAGAGAGGACACTGGCTTTCAATTCAGAGGATCTGGGCTCAAATACTGAATACGACTCATTACAAGGTTACATAGATTGTAATCTTGGTCAAGTTATTTTACTAACCCATGCCAAAGTTTCCTTAACTATAAATTGGGGGAATTGGACTAGAAGGGGTGGGGAACCTGTGGCTTCTAGGCCACTTGTGGCCCCTCTAGGTCCTCAAATGTGACCCTATGATTGAATCCAGACTTCACCAAATGAATCCCCTTAACAAAAGGATTTGTTCTGTAAAACTCGGACTCAGTCAAAAGGCTAGGACCTAGAAAACTACAGGTTCCCCACCCCCAGAGAGACTAACACTAAAATCAATGATCTGATAGTGGTATATAGTATGGAACAATCAGGAGATCTAGCAAGTCAAACCAAGCTGGAAATTCTGGACCCACTGAGAGAATATTTAGATTGACAGATAGATACATATATAATCGAGGCTAATTATCTAGCTGCCATTAAGACAATTTTTTTTCCAGCCATAGCAACTGTTGATGACAAACTGGGGCCCTGTAGAAGGACTTTGATCTTCATGCATAGCAAGTATTCCCATTCATAAAATCATAGCTATTTGATTATTGCAGCATTGGTTAATAAGTTTAACGAGTAATGGCAAAATTCTAAGATAACTTAATGATGATATGGATTTTAATTCTTGGTCAGTATATATCAGCTTGGATTCATTATAAATAAGTAATTCTGGCCTTACTGCATTTCCTTTTTGGATACTTATAATTTGAATAGTTATCAATGATCAGACTGATAAAAGATACACTGTAGAACTCAAATACGTGTAGTATGGTATAGCATTTGAAAAAAAGAAAACTACACATTTCCCATAAAGAGATGTATGATAAATGGAAATTCATTTGAGTGGATTCTGAATAAGTTGAATGACCAGAACTAAAGAGTAATTATTTTGCTTTTGCTTTTGTTTTTGGTCTAAAGAGTAATTATTAACAAATTGATTTAACTTGGAGGAAGGTCTCTGGTGGGGTGGCACAACACATATGAGTAACTTTAATAAGGATGAAATGATTGTGAAAATTTTATAAGCTGGGAGAGCTAGCTAATATCATAGATAGAATCATAATACAAAAAGTTTTTGACATGCTAGAATGATGTGCTGATTTCAAAAAAATTAAGCAACTAAAGAAGGAAAAAAACAGGTGAGACATGACTAGACAAGAGTATATATGTGTAAATTCAACTTCAATAGCTTCTGTCCCAGATACTATAAATACTTCTAATGTGTCTTTAAGAGGCAATGGAATCTTGGAAGTGACAGTTTAACTGTTGTTGTTCATCCTTTGTTCTATCATTCTATGAAGAGTCTGTCAAGTGACAGATTTGAAACTAGCATTATGGAGAATTAACTGTTATGGCTGAAGAGAGACTTATTGAGGTATAGAGAGAAAGTGGATGAAGCTATCTATAGAAGAGTGTTTCAAATCTTATCTGATGAAGTATTGTAAAGAGAATTCTTGAAAGACTTTGCTATTCCAAAAGACTTGAGTGACAGGATTTTATTTCTAGAATTAAAGAGGTCAGCAGTTATAGAGACATTTAAAAGTGACTTTGCCTATTGTCTTTCTTACAATTTTTAGAATGTACAGAATTATTTATAGCTTTGTTTGGTTATTGATTATATTAGTAACAAATAATAAAGCCAGAAACCTGGATATTTATTTTAGCCTAGGAGATTGGAGGTTAGGGGAGAATAGAGATAAATGGGCAAAAGATTATGGAAAAAAGGGTTGTTTTTTTTTTTTCAGTTTATTAAGTACTGAACAGATTGGTGTGGGGGAATCAGAACTAATTTATTGATGAATGATTGCTCCTAATTAACGATCGCTCCTAGGCTTTGTGTTTCTTTCCCTGACCACTGCCAATTGAATGGTGATCCTAAAATATATGTGTCCAGATTTGCCAGTTAAATTGGGAATTTGAGAGTTTTTGAGTGCTGATTAGTCAAAGGAGGTGCTTCTAGCAACTACACCCATCTCAGAGAGGATGACCACTGCCAGGAGAATGAGCTATGCTGTGGCTGCTCAGGAATCATGGAACCTGAGGTTTTCTCATGTAACCATGCAAATTTAAGGCAAGGTGAAACGTTGTTAGCTGTCTGAGAAATACTCTAGGACTCTCTTCTTCACAATGATAATGAAGAATTTACTGATTCATGGCTCAGATATTTGCTGTGTTTATGAGTATTCTATGTTTCAAGCAATTTTTTTTGGTAATGAATGAAAGGAAACAAGTAGATTTAAAAAAAATTTGATATCTACTACTTAGTACATTGATAGGGCAGCTAGGTAGTGCAGTGCACAGAATGCTAGGCCTGGGGTCAGGAAGATTCATCTTTTTGAGTTCAAATTTGGCCTCAGACATTTACTAGCTCTGTGATTTGGGCAAGACACTTAACTCTGTTTGCCTCAGTTTCCTCATATGTAAAATGAGTTAGAAAAGGAAATGGCAAACCACTCAAGTATCTCTGCCAAGAAAACCCCAAATACGATCATAGAGTCAGATACAGCTGGAACAACTGATGAACAAGAACAATAACAAAAGTTTGCACTTTGGATAGCTTTTCTAGAAAGATCTTTGTTAGTCCCTTTTGGGAACATCTATATATGAATCACCAAAGCTTTATATAAGACATTTCATCCTAGAATTCTGGGGATAATGAATCAGAGAATGCACAAAAAGGTTTGACTTCTCCCTTTAGGGCCTTATTTAGAGGCTGTATTAACAATGCAATATTCACTATGCCTATGGCAATTATAAATAGGCTTATGTGGTTATTAATCACAAAATATATCAGTCTCTCTATATGGGGGATAAAGCCAGAGAATTTATTAAAATACCAAATAACCGAGTCCCAAAACCAGAAAGTCAAAGCCATCAGGGTAGTTATGAAATTGGCACAAATAGTTAACGTAGTAAACAACCACATTCTTAAGCCTTCAAAACAGAACAGGCTACCTCAGGCAAAGGTACTTCTCTCCCCACTCACAGCAACTGCTCAGCGTCCAGGAAGCGTGCTCACAACAGCTCCGGCCCCCTGCAGTTCCAGTTACCGGCAGCCCCCAACAAGAGTCCTTAGCAGAAATTCTGGCTGGCTTAAAAAGAGATTGGGGCCTCCACCTCTACCTCGGCAGTTACTGCTGTTGCCGTGGCTACCAACAGTCCCCAAGGGAACTCTAACTCTTCTTCTGCTTCCTCTTGCCCCTCCCCTTCCTGCTATGTCAGCAAGTCCAATGGGGCATGGAAGATCTTTAAATCCCATAATCCTTACAGAGGCTCATTCCCTTGAGCTCAAAGCTGAGGCTCTTTGGTAGGTAGACCCAACCCAACTGTATCACATTAGGACTTTCTTCTTTGTCTAGAGTCCAAATTTTACTTTTTTGCAATTTCAACTAATGCTTTAATTTTTTTTTGTATATCAATTTCCCCCCTTCTCTTTGGTCAAGCAAAACAAGTCTAATTCTCCTTTCATATGAAATATCTTTTAGATTACTTAAAGACAGTAATGACATTTTCCTTTGTCTTTTCTGGGCTAAATTTCTCCAGTTTATTAAGGAAAGTTTTCTATACTACTAATAATATCTAGCATTTATATAATACTTAAAAATTTGCAAAGCACTTCAGGTGTACTATCTTATTTGATCAGGGTAAACTGGTAAACAATATTGCTTGCTTAAAATGTTTCTCTTTCTGAAGTAATGAAGAAACATTATTTTAAATTACAAGCATCCACATGTCAGAAAGAAAGTAGAGCCTACCTAGACTGGAGCAAGATAGTTGTGTGTGTTAGACTATAATACTGATGTGTACAAGGTCACAGGATCATTATTCATATAGATCTATTCAATTCTCTTAGTTGCAGAAATATAACCCTGGCACCTGAACGAGAAGTAGATATAAATACCAGCCTATCCTAAAGCTCAGGTAAACAAATCAGAGCACATGACCATTTTACTGTGGGTTAAAAGAATTAATAGTTCATTGGGTTAGAGAGAGACACAAGAATGGGAGATAACCACAAGTAGGTCTCCAGAGAGGGGAAGGGAATTTTTTTTTTTTTGTCAGAAAAGCAGCTAGATAGCCAGCAACCCAACAGGAATGCTAGAAAGTAAAGATTCTGATAGTATAGGTCCTACTGTGCATAAACAGTTAAAGAAATTCTTCTCCTTTACTAGGAGAAGTTGAAGCTATATGTTGTTTCCTGTTTAGGAAAGCTGAGGAGATGCCAGCCTGGGCTCTGTTTTCCACATTGCATGGAATAGATATCTTTTCAACCCAGCTTTCTGCATTTTCTTCTCTCCTTCCATAGAAATATAATATGTATTTGAGCTATGAAACCAAAATATATTTGAGCATATAACACCATTTAATTTTAAGATGTAACGAACCAGGTGTTTCATTTTTTTAACTGTACCAGGGATTTCCTCCCTAAGGCAAGCTACGTAGGTGGCAGTTAAAAGATGAGAGGTGGAGGTGGGACAAACAGGGAAAGGATATTACTGGAATTGAGCTTTTCCCAAGCATGTGATTGTGGTTATCTCAAGAACTTCTTCAAATTCTATTCAAGGAAGCAAACACTTAGCAAGCACCCTATATGGGCACAGTTCTGTGTTCCAACTAGAAATTAAAAGAATAAAAATGGCACATCCCCTGTCCTCAAGGACCTTACCATTGATTAGACGTGTTTGCTTTTGTGTGTGTGTGTGTGTGTGTGTGTGTGTGTGTGTGTGTGTGTGTGTGGTGTTTGGGGGGCAGGTAGGATGGTGGCAAGTGATGTTGCTTATATAGGAAAAATTGAGAAAGCAGGAAAAATGAAGACATTCAACATTTCCAATGAAGATGTGAGGAGGGAGAGTATATTTTCAGCTAGAGACAAAGGAAGAGGATGAACTGCTTTATAATTTCATGGAGGATGTGGCACCTGAGTGTTAAAAGACTCCTGAGCTAGGTCTTAAAGAAAAGGATTCATATAGGGACATGAGATAAACAGTTCATACAAAAATCTATAGGCAGGATATGAGTGGATGAGACCAAAGAACTTCTAGTACTTGTATTTGATTGGAATAGAGCGTATAAAGAATGGTGCAGCATAAGACTGAATACAGTTGGAACAAGAATAAGAAAGATTGTGGAGAATCTAACATACCAGGAACTAATGTTTTATTCTATAGACAATGGAAAAACAGTGATTAAACATAAGGTAGTGAATGAGCATTGGATTTAAGTCAGAGAATCTGGATTTGAACCTACCTTACATATTACTTATGTGAGTGACCTTCTGCAGCAGCAGCAACAGTATCATCACTAACATTTACATAGCACCTACTATGTGCCAGACACTGCACTAAATGCTTTGCCAACATCATTTCTTTTTATCATTGTCAATGTAGTCAGCATCCTCACTAGCAGCTCTCACATTGATAGAAGCTTTTAAGTTTGCTGGGTACTTTACACACATAATCTACATTTGATCCTCACAGCACCCCTGTGAGTCAGGTTCCATTTTATTACAGTCCCTTTAACCCCAAGCTTGGTGTCACCTTCCTATTGGGATTGGAGGAAAAACTTCCTTGTTAAAGGCTCCTATAGATTTAGGGATGTTTAAAAGAATTAGTCCCTCAAAAAATGAAGACAGGGTTTTCCTCTGGAGGACTACTGCCTCTCGAGTGAGGTTTATAAATGGTTACAAAAAATAAACAGAGATTCTGTTTTTTTGCAGCAGATAAAGATATACATATATATAGAGAGAGATACATATACATAAACATATACATGTATGCATACATGTATGTACACACATATGTATATACATGTTTATGTGTATATACATATATACATAAACATACACATATACACATGTGTGTGTATGTATATATAAAATATATATTTTTATTTATATTTATATATATATATATATAATTCAAATGTTAGAATCCAAGAAAAAAATTACTTGATGACTCTTCATTTCTCATTTCACCTCCCCTAATCCAGTCTTGGGGCAATTAAGTTGCACAGTGGACAGAGTACTGGGCTTGGACTCAGGAAGACTCAACTTCCTAAATTCAAACCTGACCTCAAATACTTACTAGCTGTTTGACCCTGGGCAAGTCACTTAACCTCATTTGCCTTAGTTTCCTCATCTGTTAAATGAACTGGAGAATGAAATGGGCAAATCATTCTAGTATCTTTGCAAGAAAACTCCAAATGGGATCTTTGAAGAGTTGGACATGACTGAAAATAACTGAACAACAATAAATCCAGTCTTCTGTGTTCTAATTAGCTTTTTCAATTCCTCTCCTTTTTTGATGATGCAAACACGATGCTACAAATGGAAATAAATTATATTACCATTTCTTTAAAGTGAGCCTAAACTCTCTGGTCCTCAGTTTTCTAATATGGGACATAAGAAAGGGAGACCTAGGTGATCACTAAGTTACTTGCTGGTCATCTAGAAGGTGCACTAGATAGAGCACTGGATCTGGAGTCAGGAAGACTTGAATTCAAATTTTAACTTAGATACTTACTAGCTATGCGACCCTGAGCAAGTCACTTAACTTACATTTCTTTCAGTTTCTTCAACTATAAAATGGAGATGGCAATAGCACCTACCTCTCAGGGCTACTATGAAAATAAATTGAAATATTTAAAAGCACTATACAAATAATAGTTATCATTATTACTATTATTAAATTCCATGATCTTGAAACTTTTGAGTAGGAGACTATGATAGTCAAATCTGTGCATTAGAAAGTTTACTTTGGCAGTTGTATGCATACAGACTAGAGCTAGAAACATAATTGATGATAGAGCAGGTAAACAACAGTTCAGACAGAAGGTAGTGACATTTTTCTCCTGGGGGTGGTAATGGGAGTAAAAAAAAATATAGATCAAAGAGATGCTGTGGAGACATAATTGACAAGATTTTAAAAATGACCAAATTGGGGCAGCTAGATGGCACAGTGAGTAGAGTGTCGGCCCTGGAGTCAGAAGGACCTGAGTTCGGATCCAGCCTCAGACACTTAATGCACACACAAACAAAAAAACCTAGCCGTGTGACCTTGGGCAAGTTACTTAACCCCACTGCCCTCCAAAAAGCAAAAAAAAAAAAAGAAAGAAAAAAACTGACCAAATTAAGGAAGTGAGGAAGAGGGAAGAGAATAAATATTTGTTGAAAGGAGTTGAGATCTTAGATTTTAAAAAGACAGGTATAAATGTCATTAGATAACTAGCTACTGAAAAGCAGGAACTGTTCCATTTTCTCTACTTATTCCTAGCAGCTAGCACACTTTCTTGGATATAGTAGGTGCTCAGTAAAAGCTTATTGAATTGAAGGCAAAGAATTCCACTAGGCAATATGTGAGCCACTAAAGAGCTAATGTTTCTAATTTAGTTGACTAGAAGTATATCTATCTATCTATCTATCTATCTATCTATCTATCTATCTATCTATCTATATGTATATATATATATATATATATATATATATATATATATATATATATATATATATATAAATTTAGTTTAATTTTCAATCCTACAAATAGGAATTAATCCATGCAACCAGAATAAGAAGAGAAAAGCTTTTGAGGAAGAAAATTCTCTGTGAGATGTACTGATAAAAATATATAGTAAATTGATACACATATATAAGATAAAAGTTTCATTCTCTAATAGATTAGTGGGAAAATATGAGAAAACAGTTTTCAAATGGTGAGAAAAAAGTCATCGCTTTGTCAAAACAAAGAAACAAGAAAGCAGAGTGACTGTGGGAAGAGACAGCAGTATTCTCTTGGTGGGACTGTGAGTTGGCACAGCAATTCTAGAAAGAAAACATTGGAATTATGTGAGGAAAGTCACTAAACCATTCACTTCAGATTTCAAATAGTTCAAAGGAAGGACAAATAAAATTTCATGGAATAAAATTTGACAAGGAAAATCTGAGTTGGGATAGGAAAATCTCAAGAATTAAATTCTGAGGACATAAAGATAAATTTTTTGGATCAATCAAAACTGCAGTTATCTGGAGAAACCAAGGTAGATGTATAGAGAACTCAATTGCCAACTTAGATCTTAAGACATATCTTTAGACATATGAGAATGTAATAAAGAATAAATAGTAAAATCTGACACATTTTCCTATAGAGATAGTATTTTGAGTGCTAAAGCTGAAAATGAAACAGGGAAAGCTTGGGATAATGTTATAACTTATTTGGGGGGGTAAAGAGGAGGAGAATCATGGATGAGATAGAACAATTGCTTGGTGTGGATAGATAAATTTTAAAAAGTGAAGAAAAAGTTACTTAATTTTTATTTTACTTCTGTTTTCTCTACCAATGAAAATGTCTTTTAAAATAGAATATAACAATTAAAATCACCTTTCTTGGATATATTGTATTCTTGGGTTCTGAAATAACTTGACTATTTTGTCACTAAATCAGTTGGCAACATTTGAACGTTGAACGTCAGAGGACCTGGGTTTAAATCCTACTTCTAAAATTTAATATCTGTGTGACTTCAGGCTCAGTTTGCTCGACAATAGAATTGGGTGAAGGGCTTAAAATAAATGGCCTCTAAAATCCCTTCCCAGTCTCTATATAAAGTCAATGGATCAACATGCACTTATTAAAATCTCCTAAGTGTCAGGAACTGCTCTTGATGCTGAGGATACAAAGAATAAAATAATCCCTACTCTGAATAATGACTTTATATTTTATTGAGAATCACTGTACGTGTGAATATATGTTTATATATATGTACATTATTTGCAATATCAATTATATTTAATGCATATATATATATATATATATACACCGAAACTTATGAACTTACTTGCACATGCACATATATGACAATATACAGATAACTAATATAAATATAAGAAACTAAAAATAATACAAGGAGCTTAAATAAATTTAAGATAGTTAAATTTAAAGTTGTTGAAGAGAAGACTAGCTTTTGGGGGATTGGAAAAGGCCTTCTGTAGAAGAAGGTTATTAAGTTGCATCTTGAAATAAGAATTTTATGAGGTAGAGTTGAAGATGAGGCTCATCCTAGGAATGAGGTATGTTCATTTCAAAGGCACAAAAATTTGAAATGCAGTATAGTATGTGAAGAACAAAAGGAAAGCCCATTTGCCTGGATCATCATATGTGGGAAGGGGATTAATAATAAGGCTAGATATATACACACACACACACACACACACACACACATATATATATATATATATATATATATATATATATATATATATATTTATTTGGGCCAGTTTGTAAAGGACATCAAAAAATTAAAAAACACCAATTTAAAAAGAGATCATCAGATTTAGAAATTAAGAGATTATTTGAAAGATGAAGTAAGAAATCCCATTGCAAAGGACTGAAGAGAAAGTAAGGGAGTAATACATATAGACAGCTTTTTTTTTTTAAACAAATGTTTTATTAACTTCTGTTTTACATCATTCATTTCCGCCAGATTTTGAGTTACAATCATTTCCCCCCCATTATTCCCCTACCCAACCTCCCAGAATAGCAGTCCCACAAGATATCGCTTCCTCCAATCTGCTCTCTCCCATACCTTCTCCCATACCCCCATCGACTTTTCCATTAGGGGAAGATGAATCTTTGTGTCCCAATGCCTGCACATCTTATCTCCCAATTATAGGCAAAAGAGTATTAATAATAGTATTTATATATATTTGAAACATCTAATGTTACGACCTCGAATTTCAGATCCATTTCCTTCCTCCCTTGTCACCCATTCCTTCTTGGGAGATAAGTAATTCAGTATATCTTGTACATGTCTAGCTATGCAAAACATTATCATGGTAGATATATTGTACAAGGCTGCTTATAATTTCCTCCCACTCATCCCACCCCCCACCTGGTCCATTCCCTACATGATCCTGTCCCTCTTCTATAGTGGGTACTTCCAACCTCCCCTCCCCCCAAGGATGCCCTCCCATCCATCATTCCTCCTCTCATTCCCCTTCCCCCTATCCTGCTGCAGGTTGAGATATCCCATTTAGTATGTATGTCATTTTCTCCCTGAACCAAATTCAATGTGAATGTGGTTTTGCCTTTTTAGCCTTCCTTATTCTCCCCCTCCTTTGCAACCACTTCCCCTACATGAGATAGTTTACCCTACCCTGTCTCTCCCCATCTCCTCTTGCCACTTCCCTCTCTCACCTCATAATTTCATCCCTTGAGTATTCTCCCTTCCCAACAAATTCAACTTATGCCCTCTATCCATATATAACTGTAAGCATATATACACACATTCACATATGTGTTCATATGACCACACCACCTTCTTCCATTATTTTCATAGTGAGAAAGATATCATCAGTCACAGTTATTGCTTTTCCATATAGGAATGTAAATAGTTCAACTTTGACAAGTTCCTTTTGATTTCTTTTCCCTGATTACCTTCTCAGGCATCTCTTCCTTCTTGTGTCTGGATGTCAAATTTCCTATTCAACTCTGGTTTTTTCCTCAAGAATGCTTGAAAGTCCTCTATTCCACTGAATGACCATATTTTCCCCTGAAACAAAATACTCAGTTTTGCTGGGTAGGTGACCCTTGGGTTCATTCTCAGTTCTTTTGCCCTCTTGAATATCATATTCCATGCCCTTCGATCCCTCAGTGTAGAAGTTGCCAGGTCCTGGGCTATTCTGATTGTGTTTCCACAATATTGAAATTGTTTCTTCCTGGCTGCTTGTAGTATTTTCTCCTTGATCTGGGGATTCTGAACCTGGCTATAATATTCCTGAGAGTTTTCTTTTTGGGATCTTTTTCAGGAGGTGATCAGTGGATTCTTTCAACCTCTATTTTGCCCTCTGGGTCTAAAACATCAGGGCAATTTTCCTTGAGAATTTCTTGAAGGGTGATTTCTAGGTTCTTTCTTTGATCATGGCTCTCAGGTAGTCCAATAATTTTTAAAATTGTCTCTCCTGGATCTATTTTCCAGGTCAGTGGTTTTTCCCATGAGATACTTCACATTGCCTTCTAATCTTTCATTTGTTTGGATCTGCTTAACAGCATCTTGATTTCTCATAAAGTCACTGGCTTCCATTTGCTCCAGTCTAACTCTGAAGGAATGAATCTCCTCAGTGAACTTTTGAGATTCTTTTTCCATCTGGCAAATTCGACTTTTTAGGCATTCTTCTCCTCATTGCCCTTTTGGGCCTCCTTTGCCATTTGAGCTAGTCTATTTTTTAAGGTGTTGTTTTCCTCAGTCAGGCTGTTGACCCTCATTTCATAATTTTCCTGCATCCTTCTCATTTCTCTTTCTAATTTTTCCTCCCCTTCTCTTATTTGATTGTTAAAGTCCTTCTTAAGGTCCTCTATGGCCTGCAACCCGCTCATGTTTTCCCCTGGGGCTTTTGGAGCAGGACTTCTGACCTCACAGTCCTTTTCCCACTCTATGCCCCCAAAATAGGAGTCTAGGGTTGCATTTTTCTGTTTCCTTGCCTTGGCATGTTGCCACTTAATTACTTGACTTTTGGGCTTGTTGCCACACTATGGCTTTAAGGCCAGATAGAGGAATTTTCGTCCCGAACGTGTGGGGGGCAACTTCCGTTCCTGGCAAGCTGTAAACCCACCCACAACTTCCACCCTAGATCACAATCCAGATCCAGGGAGGTTAAAGCAAGAGTGATTACCCCCCAAGACTGATCGCTGGATCTCCCCATGATTTGTAGGCTGGGAGCCCGAGCTGCCTCTGAAAACTACAAAATGGCTTGTCTCCTCAGAGGCTTCTAGCCCCCAGGGGAGGGAGCTGACGCATTCCCCAAATACAGGTCCCAAAGTCCATAGGACACTAACCTCTTACTTTGTCCTAGGCATGTCTATGTTGATAATTCTTGAGTCACCACAGCTCCTGATGTTCTGGAGTTCCTCCAGCTGGCTGCTGGCCCTGCCGCCCTGGGGCTAAAACCTCTGCTCACGGGGACCTGGGCTCGGCTTGGCTCCTGGGCTCGGCTCGGCTCCCGCGCTCTGCGCGCTGCCGGCTCCCAGACCACTGCGCTTGTCCATCCTGCAGGGCTGCTGGGCTGTCCTCAGCGGGAGGTTAGCTTCTCTGTGTCGTTCTGTGGGTGCTGGGGCTCCAGAAGTTGTTCAGATTCCTTTTTTACATAGTTTGTGGGGAATCTGGGGGCAGAGAGGCTTGGACGAGCTGTTTCTACTCCGCCATCTTGGCTCCGCCCCCATATAGACAGCTTTTATCTGGTTAAGAAAAGGAGAAGAGAAATTGCAATAGCTTGAGGATATGTTAGGGTCTAATAATGTAGTTTATTTTAAAGATGAACAAAACATGGACTATCTAAAAGCTGTAGGAAATAATAGGGAGAGGTTGAAGATTAGAGAAGGAGGGATGATAGTGGAAGCAATCTGTTGGAGAAGACTAATTGGGAAATTATTATGGGCACATGGAGAGGAGGTTGTCATTGACAAGGAGAAGTGCTGCCTGACAATGAGACTGTAGGAAAAGGAGAGAGCAGGAGATGGTGTGAGGGGGTTTTCTACTGTGAGATCCAGCAATTCTGTACTCATTAGATTTACACACCATTCCCTTGTTCTGCTCATTCACATGAGTATGGCTATATTTAAATTATAACAGCCCCTATCCCATTATCTGGTTCCCCTGAGTACTCATACAGAAATTCTAGTGCAATCTAAGGGACAATCACTTTAATTGTTAGCAGCAGTTCCATCCTCCAGAGCCAGAAAGTCATAGAGGAATCTCTCATGAAAGATACTTCCTATACTGCCTCCTCTCTAGATACCTCACAATGCCTAGGGTCCCTATGATACTGACATCCTTCAAAAGATAAAGATTTGTCACTGCTGAGGATATTAAAAGGAAATTGTAGTAACACTGACAATAGCTCCCAAAGGGGACTTCCAATTATGTTTTGAGCAATTGTAATGTGTTCTTCATCCCAAGGTGATTCATTTGAAGATGACTGCCTTAATTTCAACATATACATTTTTATATAAAACTAATAATATTTTAATATTTGTTAACATATCAGTTACATTAATTTCTTATCCCAGACAATGTAAAGAGACAACAAAACAAAACCTTTAGTTTAAGCTCAAATTAAATTTATCATAAATTCATAATTAAGAAAATAATGAATTGGTGAGGATGTGTGGTCCTGGATTAGGGGGTGGGATGGCAGGGACTTTTCCATTTAGGGCTTTAAATTTTAAGAGAATGTCATGTCTTCCTGATTCCACATCTAGTACACTTTCTAGATGACCAGCAAGTAACCTTCCCACATACTAGAATCCAGTCAAATGGGACTTCTTTGTCCTTCACATACTATACTCCATCTCACATCTTTGTGCTTTTGCAATGGACATCCCTCATTCCTAGGATGAATCTTCTCTTCACCTCTACCTCACAAAATTAATCTTATTTCAAGATGCAACTTAACCATAATTGAAGCGTATCATTTCTTTTTTTGTTTTATCAGGGAAAATGAAAAGTTGAATATTACATGACAAGCCCATGATCATCTGATTAAAAGCATTAAGCACAGGATTTAAAAGCAGGACTCCTGAGAGCAAATCTACTATTACCAAAAAACTTAACAATGGAGGCTAGACACCCATGGAACTATTTTAAAAGGATGCAGTTGTCTAAATGTTACCCAAAAACCCATGTCTCTCCTCACTCGTTCCTCCCCCCTCTCTCTAGAGGGGCCCCACTCTAGAATGTAAGCTCCTTGAGAGGAGAGATGATTTGATTTTACTTTGTCTTCAGATCTCTAGGACCTGGCATAGTACCTAGAACCTAATTGATCCCAAAATGATTCTAGATTGATTATTTGCACGAGTCACATTTTCTTGTCACTTAATTTGCAATGTCGTTTGTTCAAATGTCTTTTGAATAGAACTAATGTGTCTTTTGGTGGGTAAAAATTAAATACATTGTTGGGTGCCAGTGAACAATGGTTTCAATGGAGTACCAATCCACAGAAAGTCTTTTAATCTAGGGTAGCTTTCTGAATCCCATGTGTTCAAGGGTGTCCTGTGTACACAAGGGTCAGTAAAAGGGCCAGCTTATCCAACTTTGATACATACTTGGTCTTGCCTGCTAATTTATTCTACTCATATCTAATATTTAGATAATCACAATTTTTTATCTGTATCACCAATGCTTTTGCAATATTGACTCCGCTTAACTAGTGGGAAAATGAAAGGGCCCCTATTTTGATAGGAATCAAGACACAAGGTACTTTTGATTTTGTAAAATTCTTCATCCACATTATGTTCAATATGTGCATCACAATTTAGGAGGTACGTTGACAAGCTAGAATATGGGGGCCAAGATGATTAGGTGATAATCGGATTAGTTAAAAGTACCAGAGTTGTCTAGCTTAGTAAAGGTTTGTTGTTTTTGCTGCTGCTATTTTTATTATTATTAATGTTATTTTTTTATTTTTTAAGAGCAGTTGGGGTTAAGTAACTTACTCAAGGTTACACGGCTAGTTATTTTATGTGTGGGTGCTAATTTTCTGAGGCTGGAACCAATCCCAGGTCCTCCTGACTCCAGGGCTGGTGCTCTTACTCACTGCACCACCTAGCCACCCCTATTAATATTATTTTACAGAGGCCTCTCTCTATTACCTACTAGCCCTCTTCTGAAAAGTTATTAGGAAAGGTTTGTTATTTTTTTAATTTACTTTTTCACAGATAAATATTCCAGAGACTGAGTTAAAAGAGTGGGTGTGGTGAAGAAGTATGCCACCCTCCATCCCATGGTCACCAGAGATTAAATATACATAGCATATTAGAGGTTAGAAATAGTCCAGGTCTGCTCCCTTTTCTGTTGAACTGCACATATTATATCAAGTACCAGGTTTAAAAGCAATATTTTATTGCTGATTTTTGCAGTGCAGTGTCCCAGAGAGATTTGCAGATATAGCTCATGAAAGCCAAGTTCATTGCTTGGTTAGAGTTGAGGAAAAGGTAGCTTGTGGTGGGGAGGGAGGTAAGGATGCTGGAAACATTTCCATCTTACTGTCCATTAGTTCAGGCAATGTCCTGAATAGAATGTACATTTTCAGTCTAATGTGTGCTTTTGGATACTGGTGGGAGCCTCATTACAAAAGAGAGATGGTAGACACAGGTGAGCAATGTCCCTAAATATAGGCAAATGGTATTTCTAGACTAGGAGGAGCCTATATATCAAAAGTGATTGTGAGAAGGGCTGGGGACAGAGAAAGGACATGAAAGGGAGACAAAGAAGGCTCTAAATAGACAGATATGGGGGTGGCTAGGTGGCGCAGGGAACAGAGCACTGGCCCTGGAGTCAGGAGGACCTGAGTTCAAATCCAGCCTCAGACACTTAACACAAAACTGGCCATGTGACTTTGGGCAAGTCACCAATTGCTGCTCCAAAATAAAAAAAAAAAAAAAAAGGAAAAGAGAAAGATATGAACATGGAAAAAAAATAATTTATTAAACAAATCCTTATAACAAGACAGTGAGATACATAGAGTTATCAACAGATCTGTGATTTCTTCATTTTAAGAAATTTCACAATATAAAAAGAAGCTCCTAGAACTAAGCCTCTATTTCAGTATCAGAAGGGTAGTCCCATCATCTGACATTTGTTTTTGCCTTCTTTTACCCCAATTCTTTTGCAAGGATAATCAAAGAGTCTATCCTAACTTGAAAGCCAAAGCTAAAAACAGACTAAGCAAACTAAGATATTTCTTTTGATTAATTTTGAATACAACAAATTCCCCCCAAGACTAGTGACTGACCATTTGTCAGAATGATGCAGAATGACTATGTATTTTCTGGATACTCTAAGCACTTTTAGGAAAGGTATTTTACTGAAATACTCAAATGTTTGTCCCTACCTTTGCTTGTAAGAATGTAAGGAATAAAGCCTTTTACTGACTTTTACACTAAATGAACACATACACACACACACACACACTGATCCTTTCCCATGGGTTCCTATGTTCCTTAAAGCAGTGCCTGCAGTGTAAAGAAAACAGTAAGAAGGTATGTAGAGAGGGTCTTGCAGTGGATCTGAGTTAAGAGCTAGAGTTCTTTTGTGGATAGGGGATTGCCTTAGGCTGCAGGTGACCCATAGTCTGCTGTTTTTTCCTTTGGCCTCCACACTGGGCTCTTGCAGATTAATGTGGGGGAATCCTATGTAAAATGTCTTAAATAAAAAGGTTTAGCTCATCTCTAGTGTCCCCTTGAAAAAGATTTATAGTATTGCTTCTATGAAAATCATTCAATGAACAAAATAATAAATATTGGATTTAGAAGTTATTTCCAAAAGATAGGGAGAGAGGGAAAGAGAGAGAGACAGATAGACATAAGGACATATTGACACATACTTAAAACATGAAACAATAACCCATCACTCCTATTAAGCTTTCCAAAGAGGCAAAGACTCCCAGGACATTTGTGGGAATGTTGAACATATATTCCATAATTCCCTCTGATGTGAACTGAGAAGTCACTCAAAGTCTAGATCTTCAGGCAAGCCAGGAATGCATAGCACATATTGCTGACGAGAATCATCTTCTTCTCTAAGAAAGGTACAATTGCACAAAGTACATCCTGCTGTCAGTAAGCAGTCAAGAATTCCTACCTCTCAAATCTACATGGTAGTTGCCAGGGCAACTCTCAGGGCATAGGAAACATGTGAGAGTATAAGTTGAGAAGGTATTCATCTGTACTAGTAGAAGAAATTTTTCAATAAGAGCTCCTTATACCAATTAAATCACAGTACATTAAAAATATACAACATGTATATAAATATATATATATATATATATTTATACCTACATATATATGTGTGGGTATGCACATGTATATACAACCTAGATACATGTGTATAAATTTTCTTCAGTTTTCTAGAGTGAAACAATCATTTGTTTCAAATCAAATAGCAATTATAATGGACTCTAGTTTTCTGAAATGGATGTCATAAAGGTATTGACCAAATTGTCTTGTTTAATAAAATCTAAGATCCATTCCATACTGTTCTTGACTTTATTTCTCATGTCACAGTTGTCAGGAATCAATCTATTTTTTAAAAGCTAATAATTAATGCAAATATTATGCTTTAGAAGTATTTTATTCAATTATGTTAAACATTAAAATTTTTTTTTTAAATTCATACATGTGATTTAACCAATATAGAGAAATCCTAGCATGGAAATCCTGAATCTTCTTATCCCTCTGCCACTCCCAACACTCAAACATGCATAGTATCCACTCAACCAAATTTAAAATTTTAAGAGATTATGCTGGTGCACCAAAACATTAACTAATCCATGGTCATAAAGCTAATATGTGTCAGAGGCAGACCTTAAATCATGTAGTCTAACTCGTGCTTGGTTGGAATCCACTTATACCATGTCAAACAATTGGTCATCCAGGTTCAGTTTGAAGACCTCTGTTGAGGATTTTTAGACTCACTACTTCCCTTGTCAGCCCATTCCACTTTTGGATGATGTTTTTTATGTTGTTGTTGTTGATTTGTGTGTGATTTTTTTTTAATTTACTGTTTATAATTGAATATACTCTACCTCTTCATGAAGTGAACCTTTCTTTGCCAGGAAAAAATAACAATTAAATAGAATCAACTGGCAGAGTAATATAGTTTTGCAACATATAAAGTTTGTTTCTTTACCCATAGTCTCCCACTTTTCCAACAAAAGGAGAGAGATGATTGTCTTCTCCTTCTTCTAGTTCTTCATCTTTATCTTCCTCTTCTTCCTTTTCAGTTCTCTGGTAAGTTGCAATCTATTTCTCTGTGACTATCATTACTGCTTTTAGTTCTTAGTTCTTCTGAGTCTGAACAAAGTACCCCAATCCAGGCTTGTGTTGCACTCTGTAATCTACATCTTTGGGGGAATTTGAGAATGGAGAATTATTTGAGTTCAGAAGTTCTATGCTGCAGAAGGGCTCAGGCTTCATTAAGTATGGTACCATTATGGTGAGCCCCCAGGAGTGGCAAACTGGCAGGCTGCCTAATGGGTTGCAAGCCAGCCCAGGTTGGAAACAGAGAAGGTCAAAGCAACCGGATCCATCAAGAGTAGGGTGAGGGGATAGAGTCACCACTGCATTTCCAGTCTGGACAATAGAGGGAGACATCGCCAGCCTCCCTCCCAAAAAAAAAGGAGTACTCTAGACTTTGTCTGAAATCACATCTGTGACAGAAATAGTGTCTCGGCATTCTTTGTTGCTAAGTCTAGATCAGCTTATTTAGCTATTACAGCACCCAGTTGACTAATATTGAGCTGATTTCCTAAATTCTCTTCTACTGCACCTTACAAGCACACGCATTCACACAGACACACATACATGTGTCTATCTTGCATATCTTAGTTTTTGGAACCTAAATATAGGACTTTCTGGCCTTTGAAAAACTTGCAACTAAGGTAGAAACAAGCCCCTGATACTTTTTTTTAGTCCAACTTTTTTTCTTTATGCTTCATTACTACATGGGCATCTTTGACCATCTTTTTTGTTGAAGATCAAGTCCTGATTAAGGCTGCTTTTCAAATATTGTCTCTAAAATAATGAAAAGCAGGTGGAAGGCAAATGCTGAGTCTGTAGGAAATACATAGATAAATCACTGGCTTCTGTAAAGTATCCTCTAGGGCTCTTTAAGGGATGATTGCCCATGAATGGCCCATTTCTCTAGCATGGTCTGTTGAGTTGGATAAGCTCATGACTATAAGATGTAATTTGGAAAAAGAGAAACAAAGAGAATTCATAAGAGTGGTTTAGTAAGAATGTATTCTATTCCATGCTAATGTCAATATAAATGCAAAATAAAAACCCAGCTGGACTTGAATGTTTTGGAAAGAATCTCTTATTCCTCTTAAAGTCCTCAGAATTGCATTAATCCAGTTGCTGCTAACAAAGGCTCCCCCTACCCCCATCCCTTTCCATAGTCATTGTTCATTTTAAATAGTTTTAACAGCCCTGGAAGTATTCATGAATTCAGGTTTCCTCACTCCTCTAATCATGTTGTCGGCTTAAAATTCACATTTAATTAACCTCTTCACCCAAGGCATAAATCAATAATAAAACTCCAAATGCTTACCATACCAATAGTGATTTTCATTTGGAGGGAAACTGTTGAAAATTAGACATTAGGCTGTTTGAAAAAAAAAAGGGGGTGAACTGGTTGTGTGGAGTGAAGCAGTACTAACAAGTAAACTGTGATAACGAATGGCCTGGATCGAAGATAGGAAATCCATTTATTCAGGTTCTAGGAGAGATCATGCATTTGGGATGGGCCAGAGAATAATGCCTTGTTGGGAAGAGGAATAGCCTAGTTCTCTATTTCTTCTATTTGTCATTTCTATGACAAATTTCTATTCAGCATTTCTATGCTGACAAACAGAAAAAGAAGCAGGTATCGTGTGACCATTTAAAAATCCCAGGCTAAAGGATTTATGAAATATTAAAATGAGAACATCTACCCTTTAAGTTTGATCATTTCCAGTGACAGAGAATCAGCTCTCTGATAAGGCAGAACACTCCACTTTGGGGTAACATTTGAAAGAAAGATCTTTCTTATGTTGAATGAAACAACTGGTCTTAATTTTTCCCTCTGGAAGAAGAGAAAAAAAAGTCTATCTTTTCTACATGACAGACTTTTGAATATTTCCAGATTACTTTCTTAGAAATCTCTTCCACGAGCTTAATATGTCAATGCTTCTTAAGGATTCATTCCTTGTATAAAATGGTCTTTGAATTGGGAGTTTAGTAGTTCATTGAGTTCAAACTCCAAAGGAAGGGTGTGATACTTCCCCTGTACTCTTCCCTTCCAGGTTAGACCTTATCAAGAGTTCTACATTCACTTGTGTCTACCACATCTTAGACAAGAGATTGGCAAGTTGAGAGCATTTAGAGGAGAGGCAACAAAGTTCCTAAGAAGATTTAAAACCATGGTAGACAAAAATCAATTGAGGAGACAGGGAAGACTCAAACTGGAAAAAGAAATGAGTTGTCTTCTGGTGGAATGGAGTACTGTCATGGGGAAGAATTGTTTGCCTGTCTCTAGAGCTGGGGGTGTGTGTGTGTGTGTGTGTGTGTGTGTGTGTGTGTGTGTGTGTGATAGATAGATAGATAGAGAGAGAGAGAGATCCCAATGTCATTCAATTAAAGGTTATAGACCCTCTCCTAGAACAGTATTTTTAAAATGTATAAAATAAAATATAGGATTAGAATGGAAACCACATACACTGAAAAAAGTTAGTAATATATTTTGTCTCTTTAAAGTTCATATAACCCTTGTTCTGGAGGAATAGTTATAGAGAACTATAACTAATGAGTTGAAGTTGTAGAGAGACTAATTCAGGTCAATAAAAAGGAAAATTTCCTAACAATTAATTTAAACTACAAAAGTTGCATGGGCTGCCTCAGGAAGCAGTGAATTCCTTATTACTGGAAATCTTCACCTGGAGGCTGGGTAACTACTTGTCAGGATGCTATGGAGGAAATTTCTGCTCAAGTGAAAGCTGGAATAGATGACTTTTGTGATTATTTGCTACCCTAAGATTTTATAATTCTTGTAGCAGCAAGCACCCCAGCATCCCCAGAGTGGCTGCCAACACAGGTTCTTAGATCTGCTTTTGTAAAGGAAAGCAACTCAAAATGGGTTAACAAGCTTACTTTACTCAAACAAACATATATCATTTACCTAGTTCAGGGGAAAAAGGTCAGCACCCTGAACTTCAGAGTATACAGACAGTAGTTTCAAAACAGAGAAACAAACAGATCAAGCAGACAGGCTTCCAAACTGTCCAACCATTACATCAATACCAAATCACAGTTACCAGAGAAGGAAGCATTAACATTTGGGTTTTCAAAGCCGGGGGACTCTCAACAACGGCTTCCCAGAGTCTCATCTGGTCAAATCACACAACACTTCTCAAAGTGAGGCCCAAAGCAAAGCCTCAAATCAGGGATTATATAGTCTTCTCCTGGCTCAGAGAATGTAACCACCCTCTTGACCCACTGCCCAATCACACAGCATCAAGGTGTGGTCATTCCTGAAAACCAAGCCTCCTACCACAGGCTCCATGTGACCACATTCAGCCTATTAGGGGGCAGAGTATATTTTCAAATCAAGGAAGGTTCTTAAGTCACTTAAGTCAATCAAAGTCTCTTAAGCCAATCAAAGGGCCTAGGGGCAGGGAAGATCTTCAAATCTGCATTTCCATTACAATTCTATATGGTTTGACTACTGGAGAGTACAGAACAATTCTATATTAATGTCGCCTAAGACTACACAGACTTTTTAAAATATATGCCATAATATTGATTTTGTTAGAACTTGCAGTTCACTAGAATTCATAAGTCTTTTTCACATGGACTATTTGATTTAATTCAATTTAGCAAATATTTAAATACCTACCAAATGGAAGTCACTGGTTTCTCAAGGGACTTAGTCAAATCTTTCCTACGTTGTAATAGTGCAATTGATTTTTTGAACCTGCAGGATTTTCTTTATCCTGTTTTATTGCTTTCAGGTTGTCAAGCTATTCTTGAACCTTGACTCTATCACCTTTCATATTAGCTGATCTCCCTAGTTTTGAGCTATTCACAAATTTGACAAGCATAGATTCAAGTTTTCTATGATTCCAATGCAAACTGATGAAGCAGTATATTTCACTATGGTAGATGGTCCACAAAGAAAAACAATGCAACAAAATAAAATTGAAACCAACATTCTCTAATTTTTGCCAATGAAAGTCAAAATACTTGTCTTTGTTTCTCTGATTTTTGTTGGCAAAAGGAGAAAGGGTTGGGGAATTTTAACTTTTCCTTCCTTTGCCTTTGGATATGAAATTATTGGAATGTTTATACAATTGACATTCCCTTGATGTCTGATTGTTGGCTTCAGTACTATGTCAATGAGAGTCACTAGTCTGTAAAAAAAACTCCATTTGAAGATGAGACATGTTGCTGTTATATATGAGAACTCTGCAGGTCGATCAATTTTGGCTTTGGCAGCTTCATTATGAGAAGTGCTAATTTGGGTAACATTTGGAAGCACTCCCAGGGTGAAGTGCACCTTTCCAAGGGGTAAATATCAATAATCTGCCCTTGGGGTTGCCCACTGAAATATTAAAATGTTTTGCTCTCTAGGTGGAAATTCATCATTTTCAATGGGAAAATGTTGGGACCGTAAGTAAAATGAATAAAATAGACTCCCTTCATTGTGCTCCTGCTAAGGAGAAAAATCTCTTAATGAGCTGACCTTAAAATACTGCTTCATCTATTTCTCAAATCAGACTACCCCCCTCAAATAATAATTAATGCTAATTGAATAAATAATTAGGAACCATCCTCAATTTTAATTAGACTCATAGATATTAGAATCAGGTTGTTTGGGATAGAAATAGCTTGGAGGCTGGAAAACTTTCTTGTAAGACTTTGTAGGAGCATAGGATTTAAAATCAGAAGGCATTCTGGTTTAATGCCCTCATATTACAGATGAGAAAACTGAGATTCAGAACGTTCTTCAAATAGTCACACCAGTCACACCAGTAGCAGAGCTGGAATTTAAACTCATGTTATTTTCAATATAAATTTAATTATATTTTGCAAGGTGTAGCTGCCTCTGTATTTACCTCTGAATTCTCTGCTTTCATAATTCTGATCAATATTTTTTCTGTCACTCCTTTCTGACAGTTTCTTGTTGTGACTATTTGTTGAGATATATGTAATGTAAATTCTCTCCCACCCTACCTTACCCTTCAAATTCCCAACAGAAAGAATGGTCTCAAGAAAAATATAAATGATAAAATCCACGAAATTCATGTCCCTTCTCAGTCACTCTAGGATCTTTTGTCATCCCTTATGAAACCTAGATGCCCAGAAGCCTCTAGTCTATTATTCTGCTCAAGTCTCTTCCTGGCAGTGCTCCATACTGTGGGACTTCCAGGGTTGGAGCCATGATGGCTAAGTAGAGAAAGCTCTCAGATAGGCTCTCCCATCATTCTCCTCCAAATAAATTTAAAATAATGCCTCAAATTGATTTCAGGAGCAGCAAAGTCAATAAAAGATCAGAGTGAGACATTGTTCCAACCCAAGAAAGGCAGTTAGAAAAACAGATCTGTGACAAGGGGGTGGAGGATGGCCTGGAGCCCACATGGATGAAACACCAGTGGTAGGAGCAGGTGGTTGTGATAGAAGCAACAGCAGCTTTGGGAACTCTCAAGTCAGAGATGATAAGAGGACCCAGCAACTGGTGAGAAAGAGATTACCAGGGACCCCTGTGATAGTGCTAGATGCAGAACCAGATTCTGTTTGGTAACTCCATTTCCTATATTCACTTCTGATTTATATTTCAAGGGTGGAAGAAACACTTTCAATCAAGTAGGAGCAGAAGCACTGGGAGCAGTATCGCTTTAGCCACAAGGGATCAGGGACCCTGAAGAATAATGGTATTATTGCCTGCCCCAGAAGAGCAGGGGCAGTATTAATTGCAATTTCAAGGAATCAGGGGCCCGTCTTGGATAAGGACCAGGGTGCAGACCACAAGAGTTGTAATCACACCTCTAGATCACAGCACCTTGGAAGCAACAACAACTTCCAAACCCCAAAAGACTAGCTCTGAAAATAGCAATAGGAAAAAAAAAAACTTAAAGTTTGTGACAGTCCCTTCTGCACCATAAAGAGCTACTATGATAACAGGAAAGAATAGGACACGAACTCAGAAGACAATGAAGTCAAACAGATTTAAGAAAGGCCTCAAAGGAAGGGGAAAAAAGGAATTGGACAAAAGTCCAACAATAATTCCTGGAAGAGCTAAAGTATGATAGAGGAAAGCTTAGGCTAAAAAAAGGAAAAGAAGAAAATTAAAAGCTTGGTAAAAGAAGCACAAAATTCCCAAAGAAAATAATAACTTAAAAAATAGAATTAGCCAAATGTAAGAAGAAGTACAAAAATCCAGTGATGAAAATAACTCCTTAAAAAGTAGAATTGGACAAATGGAAAAAGTGTTAAAAAAGCTCACTGAAAAAAATAATTCCTTAAAAATCTAGATTCAGGCAAGTAGAAACTAATGATTCCATGAGATATCAGGAAACAATAAAACAAAATCAAAATAATGAAAAAAAAAATAAGAAGACATGAAATATCAGAATAACAACTGACCTTGAAAATAGATTACAAAGATATTATTTATGAATTATTGGATTATCTGAAAATCAGAATCAAAGAAAGAGCCTAGACATCATATTTCAAGAAAATATCAATGAAAACTGCCCCCAATATTTTGGAAGCAGCAGGTAAAACAGAAATTGAAAGAATCCATTACATGAAAGAGATCCCAAAAGGAAAACTCCCAGGAATATTATAGCCAAATGCCAGAGCTACCAGATCAATAGCTCTTTTCTGGGGTTAAAGAATTGGAAATTGAGGAGATACACATCAGTTGGGGAATGGCTGAATAAATTGTGGCATATAATTGTGATGGAATACTATTGTACCATAAGAAATGATTAACTTCTCTGTTCTATACCAAAACCCTCTGGACATAGTAATTCATCCCAGTTTCCATGCACATGGGAAATGAAGAAGTTACCCAAAAAGAGGGTTAGGGTTGCTCTGGAGACCCCAAAACACCAACATGCTGGGTCCTGCAGAATGAATTCAACTAAGTCTTCTCTCAGCCAAAGAAAAGTAAAGTTTATTAAAAGTTTGCCATATTGGGTAGACTCTTAAGGAGCCTAGGTATCTGTGAATCATCTGACACAGAGTAAGTCTCTGCTAGGTTATTCTATGGTGCTCTCACACCACATGGAGGGAAGATGGGATCTTATATGAAGAAAGATTATAGGAGGAATCTAGGGAGGGTCTTCAGGAGAAGTCAGATGAGGTTAATGAGTGATTAAGGGTGGGAAGTTGCTAGAGACTACCTGGAGACTATAGACAATGGTGGGATAGGCCAGTTCAAGGGTGGATTGATATTTTGATAGGCTCAAGGGTGGGAAGTAGATGAACAATGGAGGGCTAGGCTAGTAACAGAGGTTTGGGCCCAGCCACAATGTAAGGCTTATAGCTTCATGCAAATGCCTCATCAAATGGGATGATTTAATCACAGTTTAAGGGGATTCCCAGAGCCTATACCTCAAAGATTTAAGGAGAACCAAGAGGGCTTCCAGAGCCTGTACCTCATCATATTTACTTATCATGGATTAAGCAGCGCTGCTAAAGGTTATTTCACTGAACAACAATAACTACATGTGAAAGAAAGATAATTGACTTTAGAGGACTTGGTGCAAATTCCACCACAAGTACTTGCTACCTGAGTCAACTTGGATAAAGCCATTTAATCCCTCTGGCCCTCAGTTTCCTCATTTGTAAAATAAGGGGCTTAGATTAAATGCCCTGTAAAGTCCTTCCTACTTCCACAGTTATGATCCTTTGATTTACTGTATGTAGAGCCCTGTGCTCCTTTTTTTAAAGGAGAGAATAAATATTTCACAGGATCCTGGTCCTCAGAACTTACAAACTAGTCAATGATAAACATTAACATAGATAATGAGAGTGTGAGAGAATGATCTGATTAGTACACCAGAGAGGTACAAGCAGAGTGTCCAAGAGAGAAATGATCATAACCAATGAAGGAGAAGTCAAGAAAGTGGCATTTAAATTGTGTTTTTAAAAGACACAAAAGAACTCACCAGGTAGGAAAGAGGCAAGAGTGAATCCAGAGGTGGAGAATCACATGGGCAAAGGCAGGGAATCAGGAAAGCAGGAGGTGTATGCATTGAGTGAGAAGTCATTTAGTTTCCTCAGAATATGGGGTACCTAAAGGTAGTGGAATAAGATAAAGATAGATATAGGGTGCCACCAGATTGAGGAAGACCTTGAAAGCCCAGCTAAGGAGTTTGAGTCTCACCCAGGACCCATCAGGCATTTACTGCAGGGTTTTGAAGGAAATAGCAAAAAAAGCAGGTTGAGGTGCAAAAAATAAAATAAAATAAAATAAAATAAATTCCAGTCTCAGGACAGATTTGAAGAGGAAGAGAGCAAAGACTGCAGGATCTACAGATTGCCTGTCATTAGACCTTAAAAGCTACGCAATGTACTCCATTCTTTCCCCACTTTTTCCATGGACAGATATTTGGGTTTTAAATATGTCTGGAAAAAAATAGAAACTCTTTCCCCAAAAAATCAATGAAATGTTTGCTCAGTCTCTTTGTTGAAAGGGAGAACAATTATCTTGCATTGCCCAGTTATGGTTCCTAGCTTTCCAGACCCTAAAAGATTATTTATAGAGAGGCTGCCTCTCTGATGCCTTTCCTGCCTGTAATAACCTAGAGCTTTACTTCCCAAAGAAAAAGGGGTTTGTTTCCTTAGGTTGGGGAATTATAACATACTGTAAGAGATTTTGTTTTGAAAGCAGCTGCTGTATAGTTCCTGACCACATATATGGCTCAGGTATTGAATGTATATAGGTTGTACAAGTACAGTTCTTTAGCAGCTTAAAAAAAAATACTAACATTAAATGTCAAGGGTGACTTCAGCATCTAAATTTTATCAAATTCAATGAAATATCTAACTGTAATCCCAGAGCATTGATAATGAAGCATGTTAACTAGTCCCTGAAAGAGAAGTGAAAGTCAGGATGAACACATACATGTATGTGTATGTGTGTATTTATATATGTATAACAGTATGGGAATTTCTTTTGCTCAAATATGTGTGTTTGTTATGAGAGTTTTTCTTTTTTGTTGTGGCTGGAAAAAGGAGAAAAAATAGTTTTGTTAAATGAAAAAAAATGATAATTTTATACCCTTTGACCAGCAATACCACTTCTAGTGTTGTATCCCAAAGAGATCATAGAAGTGGGAGGAAGACCCATATGTACAACAGTATTTATAGCAGCTTTTTTGTGGTGGCAAAGAATTGGAAATGAAGGGGATGCCCATCAATTGGGTAATGGCTGAACAAGTTGTGGTATATGAATGTAATGGAATACTATTGTGCTATAAGAAACAAGGAGCAGATGGACTTCATATTTACCTGGAGAGGCATTTACAAACTGATGCTGAGTGAAAAGAGCAGAACCAGGAGAAATTTGTACACAATTGCAGACACAAAGTATGTGTGACGACCAACTTTGATAGACTGGACTCTTCTCAGCAATGCAGGGTTATAAGTCAACTCCAAAAGACTCATGATGGAGAGAGATGTCTACATCCAGAGAAAGAACTAGAAAGAACAGAGTTTGAAAGCAGATTGAAGCAAATTACCTGCTCTCTTTCTTTTTCTTGTTTGGTTTTGTTTCCTCTTTCCCATTGTTCATTCCATCTGATACAATCCTTCTTTATAACCTTACTAATGTCTAATGTGAAAGTATTACAGATCCTATACTTGATTGTATGCCACTATGGGGAGGGGGGGAAGTTGAGGGAGGGGGAGAAAATTTGAAACTCAAGGAATTGTGGAATGGAATCTTGTAAACTAAAAGTAAACAAACAAATTAATAAAGACCAAAAAAAGAAAAAAATGAAGCTTATCAGGTTCTGAATGAGAGGCAATTTGATTTAGTGGTCTTACAGTCAGCAAAAACCTGGGTCTGAGTTCTGTCTGAGATACTAGTTCTGAGACTTATGGATGAATTTTTTTCCCTCTAGGAGTCTCTTTTCAAGGCTGACAACTTTGCACATGCCTCACTCAAATCTAATTCACGTGCAATCAGGACTTCACCCTCATGATGTCATTGGTCCTTTACAAGAATGAAGGATGAGCAACAACAGCTACCAACTTTACAATATTATTATGAGGATGGGGTAGCTAGGTGTCTCAGTGAATAGAACACTGGCCCTGGAGCCAGGACGACCTGAGTTTAAATCTGGCCTCAGACACTTAACACTTAACTAGCTATGGGACCTTGGGCAAGTCACTTAACCCTAATTGCCCTGCTTTCCCCCCCTCCAAAAAGCAAAAAAAAAAAAATTATGAGGAAAGTGCTTTGCAAATCTTGGAGAGCCATATGAATGTGAGCCATTATCACAACTACTTCTAAGTGTGGCAAATTTCATATAAAAGTAAATCAAATATGACAGATTCTTATATATTTTATTTACCCATAAATAGGAGGAAGAAATGAAAAAAATTAAGTTATAGAAATATTTTCTTTAATTCCTCCTAATTGGAATTATTATGCAGAGGCCCTGATTGTTACATTAGTCAAATTCCTTATTTAAATTACATATATGTTCAAAAAAATAAAAACAGAAAATCTGTTTAGCCTTTCACCCCAGTTTGTTTTTGTGGTTTGCTCCAATATATTCCTAACCATCTCTTTCATTTTCACATTGAAGAAACTGAGTGCCTGAGGCTTATGCCAGTGGAGTGAAATCTTAGGCAGGTCCACCAAAACTGGAAAAGCTCTTATGACTTGTATGGCTATAATATCAGGTTGTCTGGCCATGTCCTGAGAGGGCCATCATCAGAAAGCTAGACAACAGGGGCTGAATTACCTTTGGCCATTACAATCCATGACATAACTTTTATTAACGGTTGACACCATGATGATCTGTAATACTGGAGGTGGTCTCCATACCAAGAAAATTGGGCATTTTTTTTAATCTGGGGGGGAATCAATCCTCATTATTTCAGACCCCTAAGCACTAAGTGAAAGGATTGTAAGAGAGCAACTTGATAAGTTTGAGTTGCCAGATCCAAATGAACTGTGTGCCAAGGTACTGAGAGAAATGGAAGGTTTGATTCCTGAGCTATGGTCAATGATCTTTCCAAGAGTGCATAGAACAGCAGGGGTGCCTCAGGAATGGAGAGGAATAAATGTCCCAATTTTCAAAAGAAGAAAGAGAGTGATTTTGACAAACAACATGCCAGTGAGCTTGACTTCAATTCCTGGCACCATTCTAGAATGAATTTTTAAAGAGATTGTCTGTAAAATTTAGAAAGGAAAGTGGTAATCAAGGAGAGCTATCTTGGCTTGTACTTCTCTCTAATTGATCTTCTATGCCAGTTACCACAAAGGGTACTCTAGACCTTTTCCTCTCTTCTTAAGTTTTCTGTATAACTGCCTCCCCCACCTTTTCACAAAGCACAAACGTTATTCAAGTGTAAGTTAACTCCTCCCTCCTCCTCCCCATATCACAACCTTTTAACATTCTCCTCTATTAATTCCTTTAATCTAGTCTCTAATGAAGATGCCATAATGGTCTTTCTCTTAAAAATTCCCTCTACATGTGCTTGATCTCACTTTTTCAATCTTCTCCATTAAGATTGCCTCCAAACAACTCACTAGGTCCCACTATTTATTTCCCTTATTTTCCTGTATCTTTCTTCCCTCTCTCAGCCAAATTTTCTGAGAAAGTAATACACTTCCTCACCTCTTGCTCCTTCTTAAATCCTCTACAGTTATATTCCTGGCTGCATCTTTCTTTTCTTTTTTTTTTTAAACAAATACTTTATTAACTTCTGTTTTACATCATTCATTTCCGCCAGATTTTGAGTTACAATCATTTTCCCCCCATTGTTCCCCTACCCAACCTCCCAGAATAGCAGTCCCACAAGATATCACTTCCTCCAATCTGCTCTCTCCCATACCTCCTCCCATACCCCCTTCGACTTTTCCGTTAGAGGAAGGTGAATCTTTGTGTCCCAATGCCTGCACATCTTATCTCCCAATTATGAGCAAAAGAGTATTAATAATAGTATTTATATATATTTGAAACATTTAATCTTAAGACCTTGAATTTCAGATCCATTTCCTTCCTCCCTTGTCACCCATTCCTTCTTGGGATAGAAGTAATTCAGTATATGTTGTACATGTCTAGCGATGCAAAACATTATCATAGTAGATATATTGTGCAAGGCTGCTTATAATTCCCTCCCACTCATCCCACCCCCCACCTGATCCATTTCCTACATGATCCTGTCCCTCTTCTATAGTGGGTACTTCCAACCTCCCCTCACCCCAAGGATGCCCTCCCATCCATCATCTCTCCTCTCATCCCCCTTCCCCCTATCCTGCTGCAGGTTGAGATATCCCATTTAGTATGTATGTCATTTTTCTCCCTGAACCAAATTCAATGTGAATGTGGTTTTGCCTTTTTAGCCTTCCTTATTCTCCCCCTCTTTTGCACCCACTTCCCCTACATGAGATAGTTTACCCTACCATGTCTCTCCCCATCTCCTCTTGCCACTTTCCTCTCTCACCTCATAATTTCATCCCTTAAGTACTCTCCCTTCCCAACAAATTCAACCTATGCCCTCTATCCATATATAACTGTAACCATATACACACACATTCACATATGTATTCGTATGAACACACCCCCTTCTTCCATTATTTTCATAGTGGGAAAGATATCATCAGTCACAGATATTACTTTTCCATATAGGAATGTAAATAGTTCAACTTTGATAAGTTCCTTTTGATTTCTTTTCCCTGATTCCTTCTCAGGCATCTCTTACTTCTTGCGTCTGGATGTCAAATTTTCTATTCAACTCTGGTTTTTTCCTCAAGAATGCTTGAAAGTCCTCTATTCCACTGAATGACCATATTTTCCCTGAAACAAAATACTCAGTTTTGCTGGGTAGGTGACCCTTGGGTTCATTCCCAGTTCTTTGCCCTCTGGAATATCATATTCCATGCCCTTCGATCCCTCAGTGTAGAAGCTGCCAGGTCCTGGGCTATTCTGATTGTGTTTCCACAATATTGAAATTGTTTCTTCCTGGCTGCTTGTAGTATTTTCTCCTTGATCTGGGGATTCTGGAACCTGGCTATAATATTTCTGGGAGTTTTCTTTTTGGGATCTTTTTCAGGAGGTGATCGGTGGATTCTTTCAACCTCTATTTTGCCCTCTGGATATAAAACATCAGGGCAGTTTTCCTTGAGAATTTCTTGAAGGGTGATTTCTAGGTTCTTTCCTTGATCATGGCGTTCAGGTAGTCCAATAATTTTTAAATTGTCTCTCCTGGATCTATTCTCCAGGTCAGTGGTTTTTCCCATGAGATATTTCACATTGCCTTCTAATCTTTCGTTTGTTTGGATCTGCTTAACAGCATCTTTATTTCTCATAAAGTCACTAGCTTCCATTTGCTCCAGTCTAACTCTGAAGGAATGAATCTCCTCAGTGAACTTTTGAGATTCTTTTTCCATCTGGCAGATTCGACTTTTTAAGGCATTCTTCTCCTCAATGCCCTTTTGGGCCTCCTTTGCCATTTGAGCTAGTCTTTTTTTTAAGGTGTTGTTTTCCTCAGTCAGGCTGTTGACCCTCATTTCATACTTTTCCTGCATCCTTCTCATTTCTCTTTCTAATTTTTCCTCCACTTCTCTTATTTGATTTTTAAAGTCCTTCTTAAGGTCCTCTATGGCCTGCAACCCGATCATGTTTTCCCCTGGGGCTTTTGGAGCAGGACTACTGACCTCACAGTCCTTTTCCTGCTCTATGCCCCCAAAATAGGAGTCTAGGGTTGCATTTTTCTGTTTCCTTTGCCTTGGCATGTTGCCGCTTAATTACTTGACTTTTGGGCTTGTTGCCACACTATGGCTTTAGGGCCAGATAGAGGAATTTTCGTCCAGAACGTGTGGGGGCAACTTCCGTTTCTGGCAAGCTGTAAACCCACCCACGACTTCCACCCTAGATCACAATCCAGATCCAGGGAGGTTAAAGCAAGAGCGATTACCCCCCAAGACTGATCGCTGGATCTCCCCACGATTTGTAGGCTGGGAGCCAGAAATGCCTCTGAAAACTACACAGTGGTGTGTCTCCTCAGCAGCTTCTAGCCCCCAGGGGAGGGAGCTGACGCATTCCCCAAATACAGGTCCCAAAGTCCATAGGACACTAACCTCTTACTTTCTCCTAGGCAAGTCTATGTTGATAATTCTGGCATCTCCACAGTTCCTGGTGTTCTGGGGTTCCTCCAGCCAGCTGCTGGCCCTGCCGCCCTGGGGCTAAAACCTCGGCTCACGTGGACCGGGGCTTGGCTCGGCTCCTGCGCTCTGCGCTCTGCGCGCTGCTGGCTCCCAGACTACTGCGCTGGTCCTTCCTGCAGGGTGCTGGGCTGTCCTCAGCGGGAGGTTAGCTTCTCTGTGTCGTTCTGTGGGTGCTGGGGCTCCAGAAGATTTTCAGAGACCTTTTTTACATAGTTTGTGGAGAATCTGGGGGCAGAGAGGCTTGGAAGAGCTGTTTCTACTCCGCCATCTTGGCTCCGCCCCGGCTGGCTGCATCTTTCAATGAAAGTTACTTTCTGTAAAGCTTCTCATCAGTGATTTATTAGTTGTCAAATCTAATAACCTTTTATCAAGCTTTATCCTTCTTGACACATCTGCATCATTTGATATATTGATCACTCCGTCTTCTGGCTTTACTGTATGTAAATATGAACCTGGAGTCAGGAACATTTGAGCTCAAATTTAGCCTCAGGCACTTACTAAAAGCATGACCTGGACAAGTCACTTAACCTCTGTCTGCCTCAGTTTCCTCATTTGTAAAATGGAGATAATAATAGCATTCAACTTCCCTGGGTTGTTGTGAGTAGAAAATGAAACAACATTTGTACAATTTAGAAAAGGAAGTGGTAATCATGGAGAGTTATCTTGGCTTGTAATAGTGATCCTCAATACCAGTGAGACCTTAAAATATTTCCACAAAGTCTGTGAAAAATATAAAAGTGAAAATGTATTATTATTAATGATGGTGGTAGTAGTAGTGGTGGTGGTAGTAGTAGTATCTGAATTTTTCTGACACTAGTTCCTCTTGGTTCACCTCCCACCAGATTGCTATTTCAGTCCTTATTGGTTTATCATCCACTCCCATTCATGACAGCCTCAACTGTAGGTATACTCCAAGACTGTCCTGGACTTTCTTCTTTGTTATTTCTCTACTCTATCTGACATGAAGCTCTCATAAGCTCCCATGGGTTTAATTATCTTTTTGCGGCTAGCTCCCAGATCTTCATTTCCAGACTTAATATCTCCTGAGCTCCAATCCTTTGCCATAAATTCCCTATTATACATCTCAAACTGGATGTCCTACAAGTACCTGAAACTCAACATATCTAAAAGATAACTTTTTTGTCTTTTCCCCTAAATGCACCTTTCTTTTAAACTTCCTTATTTCTATTCAGTGCAAAATCATTATTCCATTGGCAACATCAGTATTATCCTTGACTCTTAACTCTTATTAGCTCTACATATCTAAATAAGTTGCCTAATGTTATAGGCTTTTATTCTTTAGAGTATACCTCAAACATATCCCTTTTCTTTGTTTAATCATAGTTGAGGCTCTGATCAGCTCCTACCTGTATTCTCCCTACCTAAAGTTTCTCTGCTCCTAACCATCCTCCTCATGACTGTCAACTTTCTTTTCCCAAAAGGGAAGTCTGACCATGTCACCCCCTATTCAAGACATTTCAGTAAATCCCTCTTTACATCTTGGATGCTTCTAATGACCAGGCAGCTAAGTGATGCAGTATCTAGAGTGTTAGACCTGGAGTCAAGAATACCTGGTTTAAATTTAGCCTCAGACACTATCTGTGTGACCCTAGACTCAACTCTCTATCTGCCTCAGTTTCCACTACTGTAAAATAGGGATAATAATAGCACCAACCTCCCAAGGTTATTGTGCAGATCAAATGAGAGAATATTTGACACACAGAAGGTTCTTAATAAAGTCTTGCTCTTCCTTCCTAGTCTACACATACATTACTTCCTTCCACATTCTCTATATCTCTCCAGATATATAGGCATACTTTCCTCACATACCATGTTCCATTTCTCACCTGTATGCCATTTCATTGACTGTTCCTTATGTCTAGAATGCTGTAATGGAAATGCAGATTTAAAGATCTTCCCTGCCCCTAGGCCCTTTGATTGGCTTAAGAGACTTTGATTGGCTTTAAGAGACTCTGAAAACCTTCCTTGATTTGAAAATATGCTCTGCCTCCTAATAGGCTGAATGTGGTCACATGGAGCCTGTGGTGGGAGGCTTGGTTTTCAGGAATGACTACACCTTGATGCTGTGTGATTGGGCAGTGGATCAAAAGGGTGGTTACATTCTTTGAGCCAGGAGAAGGCTATATAAACTCTGATGAGGGGCTTTGCTTTGGGGCTCACTTTGAGAAGTGTTGTGTGATTTGACCAGATGAGACTCTGGGAAGCCGTTGTTGAGAGCCCCCCGGCTTTGAAAACCCAGATGTTGATGCTTCCCTCTCTGGTAACTGTGATTTGGTATTGATATAATGTTGGGACAGTTTGGAAGCCTGTCTGTTTGATCTGTAAGTTCTGTAACTCTGAAGTTTGGGTGCTGACCTTTTTCCCCTGAACTAGGTAATGTATGTTTGTTTGATTAAAGTAAGCTTGTTAACCCATTTTGAGTTGCTTTCCTTTTGAAAAGCAGATCTAAGAACCTGTGTTGGCAGTCACCCTGGGGATATTGGGGTGCTTGCTGCTACAAATGCTATCCCTCTATACTTCTGCCTCCCAGAATTAGGGGTTTCTTTCAACATTAAGGATCAATAGGCACCTACTGGGGAAGCCTTTACTCCTCCCACCAAATCATTATATATTCCTCCCAATGGTTACCTTGTATTTGATTTGTCATATGTATACATACAAATATACTGTCTCCACCCATTAGAAAGTAATCTAATGGAAGGAAAGTACTATTTTGTTTTTGTCTCTGTACACCCAGAATATAGCACAGTGTTTGGCATACAGTGTTTTTATAAGTACTTGATTGGTTGTTTGATTTAGAATAGATCATACCAGGCAAGTTTTATTTATCTTTTTTTTGATAGAGTTACTAGATTGTTAGGTGAGAGGAAACGCTATAGACAACTCAGATACATTTTTTGCAAAAAAAATTTACAAATGCTCATATAATTCAAGTAGAAAAAATTAGACAAATACAGGCAGTAGAAGGACAATTGGGCTTGGGGGGAGGGTAGAACTACTTGAATGGACAGACTCAAGGAATAATCAATAATCAATTGAAAGGAACCTGAAAGGAGGTTGTAAATAGAATTTCCCGAGAATTTCCTATTCAGTGGTTGTGTGTTCTTCTGTTTTTTTCCCCAATAACTTATGTGAAGACCTGTTTGGCATTCTAGTAAGATTTGTAAATAAAACTAAGCTGGAAAAGATAGCTAATATGTCAGATAACATATCCAGGATGCAAAAAGAAGAACATATTTCTATAGATTAAGATGATGGGTCAAATTAGATAATTTTTAAAATGCTACTCTCATAGAAAAGAACTACATGCTTAAAGCATGGTTTGCATAATGATGACCCCTGAGGCGACTTCTTTCTCTTCAATTCTGGTTCTTTTAATCAAATCCATGGAACATCAACCTCATAAAAATATGAGATGGAAAATGTAGAGTTTAAATAAGTGGGAAACACTTTCATAATAATAAAAAAAAACTGACTGTGGGTTTCATGCTGCCTTATAGTTAACTAGTCTTTGAAAATTCTTCAAGAATGATTACCAGTAAAAATGGCCTTTGCACATATCCTTCTCCTTCCCTTTCCTTAAGCCAGTCCCATTTATCACCCTCCTAACAAGGGATCATCTCTTTCACTCTCTCTGCTTGTCCTTTCCTCTTCTCTTAGTTAAGACAAGGGTCCTATTCTACCTGGCAGCATATTTTAATCTTTGACAAGATGGCAAATGTGGCTATAGCCCTGAAATTTTGCTATTTTATCAGCCTAAGGTGAAAAGTCTAATAATATCCTCCTATTTACAAAGTATTTCTCGCAGGGACCTCGAAACTCTTGACATTTTTTCCTGTATTCATATTCACAATGTGTTCTTATTATCATAGAATATTTACCTAAAATGGATCTTGGAAATTGCTTGTGTCTGCAGATACAGTTTATAGATGAAGACATTAAAGCCCAGACAACAGAAGTGACTTGCCCAAGGTCTCACAGTGACTTAGTGATAGAGACAAGACAAGAATTCTGTTCTGAATCTCAATCCAGTGTTCTTTTCATTACTCCTCAATGCCATGTGGAAAAATAAAATAGTGGTTAGATAAACCATCCTTCATTAAAAGAAAAAAAAAAGTGACACAATAAAGAGATAGGAGGAAAAGAAAAAAGCCTCAAGGAAATGTATTGCAAAGAAACATTTAAGTCAGGATATTGAAGCCCGACCAGCAAACATATTGCCCTCTAATTCTTCTGAGACTTATCAGTGCTATTAATTAGGATGAAGTGATCAGAAACATGTCTGTGTTGTCCTCTAACTTGGTTGGTTGCTGTTGGATCTTTTGGGGCTTAACATTGTCTAGTACTGGGATAGTTCATGAAATGATCTTGGTACTTGGAAATTCCTAAATAAATGTGACAAAGTGACAAATACAAATGATGTATTTTCATTGAGATATTACACAGCAACTTTCCTGGCAAAAATACCACAATGCACGTGCTTGGTATCTATATGTTTTTCTATATAATATGATGAATGTTCAATTGCTGCCCCATTAGGACATGCTGAGAAGCTATGAGAGGGGAGGGAGGAAGGAAGGAAGGAAGGAAGGGAGGGAGGGAGGGAGAAAGAGGGAGACAGAGACAGAGAGAATGAGAGAGAGAGATGTGGGGGGTAGGGAGGGAGAGAGGAGGGAGAGAAGTCCTTAGGACACTGTTATGAGTAATTCCAATCACAGGTATTAGTTTAGAAATTGTTAAAACAAATAATTATTGCTCATCAATTAGCATGAACAATCATAAACCTTAATGTGGCATTACCTAATCTACTGAGGCATAGGAAAGTGGCATCATTGAGAATACCTATACAGATGAAATAACTATTTTGAAGTATGGAAATATATGTATATAAAAGAGGCATCATGATATAATAGAAAGAGAACAGTCATGACAGTAAGTCCACAGGTCATCTAACACAGGTATGTCACTTAACCTCTAAGTGCCCCTAGGCAACTAACTACAAATTACAAAATACATACTGATTTTCATTGAGAGAAGACTCACATATGCATATATATAAACCAGATAGATATATACTTATATACATATGTGTATACACATATTCATATACATGCATGTATATATGTAAACACAGTGTTTATCTTATATAATATATATGATATAATATATGTATAATATTTATTATATAGTAGATGCTTATATTTCTATAGAATTATATATAATATATATATATAAAATAATTACTATATATTTAGAGATAGATAGATAGATAGATAGATAGATAGATAGATAGATAGATCAGTATCAATACTGAGTAGCTAAGGGACATAGTAGGACTGGAATCAGAAAAATCTGAGTTCAAATCTGCCCTCAGATGCTTAATAGTTGTGGGTCCCTGGATATGTCACTTAACCTCTTTCTGCCTCAGTTTCCTCATCAGTAGAATGAGAATAATAAATGTGCCTTACTTCCAGAGCTGGTGTGAGGAAAAAATAATGATAATGTTTGGAAAGTCTTTAGCAAGTTTCAATGAATATTATACCACCACTACTACTGTTACTTCCACTGATAATTATAATGACAAATCAACACACAGAATAGATGATCTTCATGAATTGCTGAAGTAAAAAATTAACCACTATGCACCCAACCTAGTGACCTGTCTCTTTGAAGTTAACTAGGTTTGTCTTGAACCAATACTAAGAGTTCATTTCTGAGCCCCTATCCAAGGCCTTTCAAGCTTCTTAGAGCTTCTGCTGCATTGGGATTGACTCTTAGAACCCAAGGTGATGTCTGTGTTATGATAAGACACCAGAAAAGCACTAGCACACAGACATTTGCATATCAGAGCTAGAAGGGGCATCCAGCCTAAGCCATCTCTGGAGTTTCAATTCATGAATTCCCTATACAGTTGCTCCAGTTTCCACTGGCAGGAAGCCCACGATGGCCACAGGCAGCCCATCCTACTTCTGGACAGTTCCAATTATTAAGATTCCCCCTATATTGAAGCCAAAATCTGCCTCCCTTGCTTTTCCTTTATGCCATGCTGTGAAGACTTTACATGAAACAGAATATGGAAGTGAAAGAATTGTGATTGTCTTAATAAGACTAGAGCAGTGAGTGAAGGGTCATTTTACCATGTAGGATAAGGTGCGAGCTGTACCAAGCACATCGGTTGTGGTCTTTTTGCTGGGGAAGTAGCTATGTAATGTGCCTGTGGAGTGACATCACTTTTAAGGTCCTTATATTTTTGTCACATTCCATTTAGAAATAGGTCTTTGGAACTCTGTGAATGCTGAATAAATTTAAATCTGTTAACTGTGAGTCAACAAGCATTTATTAAATCCCTACTGTGCTCCAGGTACTGCACTAAGCTCACAAAGAAAGGTAAACAAAACTAAACAAGAAATAACAGGTAAACAACTGTACAAACAAAAATGTATATGTGCATATGTATACAAACATATATGAATGTATATAGATATTCATATATATATAGGTATATAAATACAACTATATACACATATGCCCATGTATTTGTGTATGTACATACATACACATAATACACACCATATATTTATGTATGTGTGTACGTGTGTATACATACAGATACAATATGCATGCATATATATGTATGTGCATACACACACACACACACATATATATATATATATATAAATAATTGATAGCATAAAGGGGAATTAGGAAAAGCTTCTTGTAATGGGTAGAATTTTAGCTGAGACAAAGAGTAAGGGAAGTCAGGAGGTGAAGATAAGGAGGAAATTTAGGAGGGATATTTATTTTGAACCACTATGTGGGAATTACAGAACCTTCTTCATGTACTTCAAATTATCTTTGTGATATATGGAATCACTTCTCAGACATCTCCATGCTATACTGCCTACACCTGAGTCTTACCTCTGACAGAGATCAACAGCTCATCTTAGCACCCCAGGCTTCTGATTGGCCATGAAGTCATTGCTCCCACTCCAAGATCCTAAGCTTCTGATTGACACATGAAATCATTTTAATTCATCTGCATAACATGCTGACACCCTCCTTCCCCTCTGTTAATGGTTGCCAATTCTAATTTTGGGAACAGTAATAAAGCTAACACTATGATTTGTGGAAAGTATGTGTTAATATATTGTCCTATGACTCCAACAGCCATTCTCCCTAACTTTCTTTTCCAAAATACTCTTCCCTAACCTTCTCTAGCCCCTACGTGTCTTCTCTTCATTTATTAGAATTTTCATTCCTTGATGGCAAGAACTGTCTGGCTTGCTTGCCTCATGAGTGCCTAGGTTGCTTTTCCAAGTAGAGTAGAAGCCCTTCAAGGGCAGGAACCATTTCATAGGTTACTTTTGTTTAGTCATTTTTAGTCATATTTGACTCTTCATGATCCCAATTAGGGTTTTCCTGTCAAAGATGCTGGAGTGGTTTATCATTTTCCAGATAAGGAAACTGAGGCAAACACATGCATAAAAATAGATATATAAACCAGATAAGGAAAACTGAGGCAAAGACTTACATAAGCATACATATATAATCCCCTTTTATAAATTAAATCCAATTCAGACAGCCTCTACTACGTGCCAGATACTGTGTTACATGAAAGCAAGGTAAAGACAAAAAAATAGATTAAGAAAACTGAGATTTAAAGAGATTCATTAACTTGCCCCTGGTCACCTACGTAGGAAATATCAGAGATAGGACTTAAACCCAAGTATTCCTAATTCCAAGTCCAATGTTCTTTTTCTTAAACTACATTTTCATTTCTAACCATATAGCAATTAGATAAACTGATGCTTTTTTATTACTATTTCCAGCTAATGGCCAAATCAACTAATCAAGTACATTAATTAAATTCCTCTAAAATGCAAGGATCTTCACATAAAAAATAAAATAAAATGATCATAAAATCGAAGTTGGGATGGGTTTTCAGAGGGCACCAAGTCCAATTCCTGCCTAAAGCATAGATTTCTTGTATAACATAGAAAACTATGTGTCTCCAAGACTCTGAAGCCAAAGCACAGGGTTCATATCTCATAGCTGATATTTTCTTTCTCTGTGTTACCTTGGTCAAGATGCTTAAAACCTCAGTCCTCAGTTTCATCAGCTGCAAGTTAGTAGACTAACTGAGGTTAGTCTAGGTGACCCCGAAGTCCCTTCTATGCTTTATATCCATGAGCCTTTATCTATATCTATAAGTCTTTAAGTAATGATCTCATCTTTGCTTAAAGACTTGCAGTCATGAAAAACTCAAAGAATCTATAAGCCCATCCCACTTTGGAATATTTGTAATGATTAAGATTCATAAAAGTATGTATATACATTAGTATATCCAGACTGTGTATGCTCTTTCACTTTCTGAAACACTTTGCATTTCACAGACAAGGGATGTTGATATTGGAGGGGCCTGCAGAGGGCTTTTTGAACAACCTGAATGAGAATCTCTCATAAAGCACATCCGAATAATAGTCCTAAAGCTTCTCCTTGAAGACATTTGGTGATGGGGAATCTACTTCCTCCCAAGGCAGCCTATTCCATTAATTCTAAATACTATAACATAGCAGTAATAGGGAGAAGTTGAAAATAAGCAAATTTAGACTTAAGGAAAAGTGTCTTGATATTTTTCCCCCTCCCTAACATGAAACTTAAAATTACTTCTTTTCAAATCCTCCACAGTCCTCTGCTGTCTTGCCCTCTGGAGCCAAACAAAAAAGTCTCATATTTTCAATCCTCATAGAATCATAATATGTTTGAGCTGGAAAGGACTTTAGATACCATTTATTCTACTTTCCTCATTTTTTGAATGTGGAAACTGAGGACAAGGGTTGTTGAAAGTAATGATTTGCCCAAAATTGTGGAGCTGAAACAAAGCTGGCATTATCACTTGTCTCCTAATTCCTATACTAGTGCTCTTTGGGTCAAAAATGAGCAAAGGAAACATCAAAAGGAGAATAAAAATGAGTTGTATCATACCAGATTCTACAATGCTAATCTAATGGATGATAGAAATGGTATTCTAGTGGCAAAAGCATTGGTTTTTAGGAATGTCATTTCTTAAAGAATTTCAGGCTCTCAGAGCCTGAAATCTCCATTTTACTATTAATGGACAAAAGGAGGGCAAGTAATACATTTAATTCCTGTGTGCGTGCTCCCGACCCCAATACAAGCAGGGTCATCTGCCATCTGCAAAACTATTTAAACTCATCCATGGGTCTTTTTATACCGGTGGCAAAACATAAGAAGGTACCAGTTGCCATTTCAGTCAATGGAATTGACTTAATCTTCCCTCTACATAGATGTATATTCATGAGCAATTGCATTTTATTCCCACCAAATGGGGTGAGGTCTGATAACGCTGATGTTTCTTATTTCTTTTTTTTTTTTTTTAAAGCAATTGGGGTTAAGTAACTTGCTCAAGGTTACACGGCTAGTCATTATTTGTGTGTGGGTGCTCATTTTCTGAGGCCGGATTTGATCTCGGGTCATCCCAACTCCGAGGCCGGCGCTCTTACTCACTGCGCCACCTAACCGCCCCAATGTTTCTTATTTCATAGGCTCATAGAACCATAGGTGTAGAGTGGGAAGCACATCTAATTCAATTATTCCATCTTTTAGATGAGGAAACTGAGGCACAGAGATGTTAATTGAATTAACTAGGATCATCCAGATAGATGGGATCTGAAACTAGTTCTTCTGATTCCAAGTTTAATTTTTTTGAATTCCTTGGATTTCCTGCCTCCTGACCCTTCAGAGAAAGTGAGAAGGGTGGTTTTATGGCATATCAAGGCCAGTTTCTCAGAGAAAACAAAACATACAGGCCCAAACTGGGCCATGCTCACTCTTCTTTTCACCTGACATTTTAATAGGTTTCTTCTTGTTTGCTTTGCTCTCTCTAGAGTCCGCTAGACATTCTTGACTTCAGTTTAAATTGCTCATGAAAACTCAAGTCAACCCAGGTTTGCTATTCCCTTAAAAGCTCTCCTTGGCTGAGCAGGCCCAGAACAATCCTGCAGAAGTCCAAATCTCTCAGTCACTGCAAATTGAAACAGACTTTTAAGAAAGTGTGGAAGTGTCTGTGGAACTAAACTGAAAGTCAGCCTCCTGCAATGAAGAGGCTAGGGAGCTTTCAGCACACTGAGGAGCAGAGCACTGGACTTTGATATGGCAACTATCTTCCTGTGAGTTGTTATTTGGCAAAACTTCACTGACCTGTGAATAGCTTATGACTCTCTTGAGACTTCAGGAGAGTTCTTTTATAGTTAACAAAGACATTTATGCAACCTATTCGTCTCCCTTTTTGGAATGGGATTAAAACAAAATGCACAGGTACTATATGAGGATAAGGCAGTACCATTTCTATTATGTGTTATTTAGGAATCTGTCCATTAGTCACCTCAATAAGATCATAGAATCCTTGAATTATGGAATGACAAAGGTGGAAGCAGGCTAAGGCAGGAAGCATAGGCAGTCATTTAAGCCCTGGCTAAATGCTGGGAATAAAAAAAAGAAAAGCAAAAGACAGCTCTTGCCTTCAAGAAGCTTATAATTGATTGGGGGAAGACAACAGACAAAGAGAAAAAGAAAAGTAAGGGTAAGAGAGAGAAGGCACTCGGCATAAGGGCATGATGGGAAACTCCAGAGCGGTGAAATTGATTGGGAAATGAAGAAATGGCTGACCTGGGCTTCCCACATTATATGGAGGCTCTGGAAGGAGAGATCTCTGCCTTCCAATCAAGGTTAGGGAGGGACACCAGAGGAGAGGGTACTACAGAGGTGTGTGTTCCAGGAATGAGAACATCTTATGAGATGAAGAGGTTTTGGGGGTATGCTAGAAGAGTCTAGAGCAGTGCAGCTTGGGGGAAAATAGATTGAGGAGGGAAAACACCTGAAGTTAGAAGGACTGTGTTCAAATCACAGCTTTTTCATCTACTACCTGTATAACCATGAACATATATATATATATAAATATATCATATGTATATATGTGATATATATCATATGTATATATGTGATATATAAAAAATATATATCACATGTATATATGTGATATATAAAAATATATATCATGTATAAATATATATATCATATGTATATATGTGATATATAAAAATATATATCATGTGTATATATGTGAGATATATAAATATATATCATATATATGTGAGATATTTCTATATATCACATAACCTCTCTGGGCCTCAATTTCCTTATCTGTAAAATGAAGAAGTTTGAACTAGATTGTTTCGATATGCCTTCTATCTCCAAACTTGTAATCCAAGTTTTAATTAGATAATTTTACAGGTATAAAACAAAAAAGCACTTCTCTGAGGAAGGTGAGAGAAAGAGTGGGTGGCACACTATCTGAGGGGGTTTGTAGTATGGGATTCCATGCTGATTTTCCAGGCATTTGTGTTATACTTATATTATTTTGGATCCACATCATTTTCCTGGCTGCCCTTGGACAGTTTCTCCATAGAAACTCATATGCCTTTGGGTTTTCTTGCCATGCTAAATACTCCTACACCTATTCAGATATCTTGGGATGTACTGGCTAGATTTCTTTCTTAAAGACCATGTGTTAAATTCAGCTTCACTCTTGCTCTCATTGATTGGCCAGCAATTGGTCCCTATCCAGGTACCACAAAATGGTTCTTGTTTAGGCCCGATGGATCAGAGCAAATATAAATAATAATTGTTGATTGTTTCTATTTTTGCCAGAAACTCTAAAGGTCTTCCACTACCAGTTTGATTTTTTTTTTATTAAAGTGGCCATCTTTTGGCTCACTTATTAAATCATCTTAATCACAGAATGGGTGTTGCCTCAGTCAAAGTGAGAACTCAGAGAAAGATTTTAGCTCAAAAAGGCCAAAGTCCCCCACTACATCCTGGGTCATCTCCAGTAATCTTGATCCTTATCTGGCCACTGGACCCAAATAACTCCAGAGGAGAAAGTGAGGCTGGTGACTTTGCACAGCCCTCCCTCACTTAAATCCAATTCACTTGCAAGTCACAGCATCATCTTCCTGATGTCATGGTCTTCTTCAACAATGAAGGACAAACTACACACAACTCCCATAAACCTATATCAGTGAGGTTAGGCCCAACTTCCCTGAAGACTGTCAATATATATCCTATGAGATTTTATTCACACTCTTATTACCATCATTATATAAATAATAAGTACTAATAATAAGCTTATATTTGAATGTACCTCAAATTAATTTAAACTTTACTCAGGAGTCAATATAGAACTGAGAAGAATGATATGACCAGGATATTAAAATTAGTATGGAATACATATGAAAGACAAAACTGGTCTCTTCTCCTGTTCCATTTTCCATTCCTTCCCAAATTTATTTCCTTTCACCTGAAGCACAAATCTTGGTCCCATTCTTTCTTAGTCCATATTACTAATACTAGTTGTTTATTGTTCTCCTTTTTCCTGATCATATCAGATTTTGAATAATATTTTTGGAAGAACATTAATAAGCTGAAGTATGTCCAAAGGAGAGTAAACAAGATAAGAGGTTTCTTGACTGGGCACAGGATGAAGCTGGGGTTTCTACCTCCTTGGTAGAACTTGGGCAGGCTCTGATCAGGGGACTTCCAAAGATAGCTAGTTACTGAGCATTTAGGCCTCAATTCCATCAGGTTTGTCACAATTCACAGCATCAGGTTAGGTTAGGTCAGGCAGTAGAGGATTTTGCCAACACAAATCTTGAACCCTGAACATTCTAATCACCTGCCTTTATCAGAAAAACTGTTATATTACCTGGACTTTCTCTGGAAATAGCCCAGTGGATCAGCAGATAGAGTATTGGACTTGGAGTCAGTATAGACTGCATTAAGATCCTGCCTCAGACAATTCCTCTCTGTGTGGCCCTTGGGCAAATCATTTAAACTTTTTCAGCCTCAGTTTCCTCACTGGCAAAATGTAGACAATAATATCATCTACCTCAAAGGGTTATTGTGAGGCAGAAATCCCAAGTTTATTCTTCTGGTGTAACTATCCTTATACATACATCTTGGTGAAATCACTCTCCTTAACAACATTCAGTAAATCTCTATTGCCTCCTGAGTAAAGTTCAAATTCTCATGCTGTCTATCTTTTGACACTCACTGAGACCTAACTCTCTCTGGAGGATATTGCTTCAATTGATACCTTTTGAAATACAAAATTTATTACCTAATTCAGATTCTCCCATTTCCAGTGACTAGCACAGTGCCTGTCAAATAGTAGACCCTCAATAGCTGGCCTTTGGAACCCTTAAACATTCTCCTACCTTTGGAAGCTTTAAACATTCTCCCACCTTATTCAGTGAGTGCTATGCCTAGCTCACAGCATCCCTCTTCATTCCATCTCCTTCTTTCGTCCTAAGAGACTTTAACAAACATTTTGATTTTTGATTAAATTTGTGATTAAACACCCTGACTTCCCAGTTCCTTTTTGTTAGCTACACCTGGAAATAGTCATAACTTTGATCTTACTACCACCCACAAATGCTCTGCTTCTATGTTCAAGAGCTCATTTTCTCTCTCTGATCACAATACTTTACCTTTCCATCTTTCCCTGAGTCTCACTCCTCCTAAATTTACTTTTTCTCCTGATAATTACCTCTAATCCTTCCATTTCTCAGTATCCCAGGCCATCACCCATGCTCTGACTCTACGCTTTTCCAATCTCAACCCCTTAAGGAAAGAGCTCAATTTTCCACTATCCTCTGGAACTCTGTTATCCCAGTGAGATATGCATAGCAGCTGCTATGAATATGCATATGTATTCCCAGGATTTGTTTGTAAAACATAATAAACCCTCCTCCTCCAAGACAAAACCAAAGCATTCATTTGGGACTTTGCTATTAGGATACCAAAAAGCAAGGTTTAGTAAGATACTCATCACCAATCCAGGGAACACCCACATTGCAAGCAGTTTCTCTGTCAAGCCTCCCCACAAGCAAGTTGCCCTAGGCAAGTTCTTCTCCCCTTCTTCTTCTCTCTCAGACCCATCTCTCTCTGCCCACACATCTCCCTACAAGCAATACAACAGACATACATATTTATATACTGTTTCCAATCAAAGACTTGATTGTCTTAGTGCTGAGAAGCTTGGAAATCAGTACTTAATTTGAAAGGTATAGGGATCCCTATGGCCCAGAGCCTAATTGGCTCTGCTTCAGGGATCCATGTGAGGCCTATTAATGGGCAGGTAAGATCTTAGATCCCATTAACCATACAAACCCCATGTCCCTTTATTTTGTCACTGATCAAACCTTGCTAAAACCCAACCTTGTATGACCCCCACCATATACCTCCTTTATTCCTACTCATGCTACTGAGCAGAATGTGAAGAAATCACAAAACTGTGCTGACCTAATCAACAATAAATTTACAGTTGCTAATATTTTTTTAAACTATTCATCATAAATAGGTGCCAGCCTAAGCCCCACCTGGTCATTATTTGGGCCCTGATGCCTCAGAATAGATATAAATAGCAACTGTTTCTGTTTTCGCCAGAAACCCTGAAGGTTTTCCCTTAAGACTGATTTTTTTTAAACTAGATTAAAGAGACCATTCTTGGTTTCATTTTTTACCTAGCCTTAATCACTGAATGGGTTATCACCTCAACCAAACTGAGACCTGGGAAAGACCTTAACTTAAAGAGGCCAAGGTCTCCCACAGCATCTGAATCATCTCCAGTCCTTCTGATCTATATCTTGCCAGTGGGCCCAGATAGTTCTGGATGAGAAAGTGAAGCTGGTGACTTTGCCTAGAGCTTCCTCCTTAAATTCAATTCATTTGCAAGTCATGGCATCACCATCCTGAAGTCTTGGTCCTCTTCAAGAACAAGACAAACAACAACATCCCCCTCCCTCCAGGGAACAACAATAAATAATAAAACCCTTGTCATAAATATGCGCATAAAGTCATCATAGCAAATCCCCACATTGTTGATTCCTGAAAATAAATGTATGTCTCTCTCTCTCTACATTTTAAACTCATTACTTCTCTGGCAAGAGGTGACTGGAGAATTTCATTTTCAATCTTCTGGTTTGTCATTGTATTGATGAGAGTTCTAAAGTCTTTCCAAGTTGTTTTTCTTTATAATGTTGTCATTTTATAAATTGTTCTCATAGTTTTGCTTACTTCAATCTCCATTAGTTCATAGAGATCTACCCAATTTCCTTTGAAACTGTCTACTTCATCATTTCTAATGGTAAAACAATATTCCATTAATTCTGTATACCATAATTTGCTTTGCCATTCCCCAAAAGGACAGACCTTTATTTTCTGATATTTATTTGTCAACTACAACAAAAGCTGCTTTATGTTTTACATATATGGACTTTTCCTCTTTCTTTGATCTTTTTGGAGTATAATCCTGGAAATGGTACAGCTGGAGCAAAAGGTATATACAATTTATTAATATTTGGGACGTAGTTCCAAATTGCTTTCCAGAATGCCTGGACAAATTGTTAACTCTACCAAGGATGTGTTGTTTTCCTGTAGCCCTTGTGATATTATTTAAGTCTTTTATCTTTTTTTTTTTTTTTTGCCTATCTAATGGGTATGAAGTTGAACCTAAAAAGTTCCTAAAAGTCATTGTGTTTCTCTTATTATTAGCAATTTAGAGATTTTTAAATTATGGTTGTTGATAACTGCATTTCTACTTTTGAAAAGTCCTCTTTATATCCTTTGATCACTTATCTATTGGATAATAGCATTTAGTTACATAAATTTAAATCAGTTCTTATTTATATGAGGCCTTTATCAGATAAACTTGTTGCAAATATTTTCCCCCATTTGCTGGTTTTGCTTTTTTTTTTTTTTTAAAGCAATTGGGGTTAAGTAACTTGCTCAAGGTTACACGGCTAGTCATTATTTATGCGTGGGTGCTCATTTTCTGAGGCGGGATCTGATCTCGGGTCATCCAAACTCCGAGGCCGGCACTCTTACTCACTGCGCCACCTAGCCGCCCCTTTAGGGCAGTTGGGGTTAAGTAACTTGCCCAAGGTTACAAGGCTAGGTTTTTGTTTGTGTGGATTAAGTGTTGGAGGCCGGCTCCGAACTCAGGTCCTTCTGATTCCAGGGCCGGCGCTCTATTCACTGCGCCACCTAGCCGCCCCAGCTGGTTTTGCTTTTAATCTTAACTATGTTAAATTTATTTATTCAAAAACCTCTTATATTTTATATAATCTAAATTCTCTGTTTCTTTTTGTCTTATGATCTCAATCACTTGTTTAGTTATGAAACCTCCTCTAATCCATAGATCTAAAAGGTAATTTCTTCCTTGCCCTTCTTTTTATGATGTGACCTTATATATTGATATCATGTAACTTTTTGGAGCTTATCTTTATATAAGATATGGTGTTAGTCTAAACTTAATCTTGGATAGACTGCTGTCCAGTTTTCCCTTTTTTTTTTTTAATTAGTGAGTCCTTCTCCCACTTACTGGTATCTTTGAATTTACCAAAGTAGAATTTATTACCATCCTTTTTTGTTTCTCCATGCTCTGTCCCTAATCTGTTCTGCTTAGCAACCTTTTAATTTTTAGCACTTCATTTTTATTATTATTATTATTTTTTAAAGCAATTGGGGTTAAGTAACTTGCTCAAGGTTACAGGGCTAGTCATTATTTATGCGTGGGTGCTCATTTTCTGAGGCTGGATCTGATCTCTGGTCATCCCAACTCCGAGGCTGGTGCTCTTACTCACTGCGCCACCTAGCCGCCCCTTTAGGGCAATTGGGGTTAAGTAACTTGCCCAAGGTTACACGGCTAGGTTTTTGTTTGTGTGGATTAAGTGTCAGAGGCCCGCTCCGAACTCAGGTCCTTCTGATTCCAGGGCCGGCGCTCTATTCACTGCGCCACCTAGCCGCCCCTCATTTTAATTATTGTTGATTTATAGGACAGTTTGAGATATGGTATTGATAGATCTTCTTTCTTCTGACTTTTAAAAAATCCATTCCCTTTGATAGTTATGTCCTTTTGTTCCTCCATATGAACTCCGTTTTTTATTTTTCTAGTTTTCTAAAATATTCCTTTGGTAGTTGCATTAGTAAAGTGCTGAATAAGTAAATTAATTTAGGTAGCATTGCCATTTTTGTTATATTGACTCAAATTACCCCTCAACAATTAATGTTTCTCTAGTTATTCAGGTCTGTCTATTTCTGCAAAGCTTGTTTTATAGTTGTATTGATACAGTCCCTGGGTGCATCTCGGTAGATACACACTCAAATATTTTATAGTTTCTGTAGTTGTTTTGAATGGAATGTTTCTTTCTACCTCTTCCTGTGGGGTTTAATGAGAAGCTTATAGGAATGCTAATGATCTTTGTGGATTTAGTTTCTATCCTGGAGCTTTGGCGAATTTATTGTTTCCATTAATTTTGGGGTTTGACTCCTTAGGTTTTGTAAAGTAAATTATCCTATCATTTGCAAAAAGTTATAATTTTGTTCCTTCTATCCATGCATATTTCTCATTTCCTATCTTATTTTATCAACTAGACTAGCTAGTTGCAACTGACCCCTCACTAGAGCAGAGCAAACCTGCCAATCTTCCATAACTGAGATCCTGTCCCACCCACCATAGAAGCCAACCCTTCTTATCTTTCCTCAAGTCTCTCACAGTATTCTCCCTCCCCCACCTTCTCTTCTGAGGACCTCGAATCATACCTCACCCCTAAGTTGAGGCCATTTAGAGGCCTTCCTTCTCTCCATCCCAACATCCTTCTGGCATTGTTCCTGAGTGTCTTCTCCTTCACTTCCAGTCTCTGATGATGAGGTAGCCCTATGTCTTGCCAAGGCCAACACTTCAATGTATACCTTTATTCTTATTCCCTTTCATCTTTTCCAAAAGATTGACTTCTCCACCATCCCCTTTCTCTTAAATCCTCTCCCCATTCACTATCCTCTGCTGCCTATAAATATGCTGATCTCCTGTCTTTACAAACCCCCTCCCTAAAAGCCAAAGAAACAAAAATACCACCTTACTAGATCCCACTATAACTGCCAACTGTCATCCCACACCTCTCCTCCCATTTTCAGCTAAGATCCTTGAGAAATCCATCTACAATCAATGCTTCCTCTTTTTCCCCCTCTCAGTCTCTTCTAAAGCCTCTGCATCTGGCTCCTGACCTGATCATCCTACAGAAATTTTTCTCTCCAAAAGTTACTAATAATCACTTACTCTGGTTTTTGGTTCTCATACTCTTTGACTTCTCTGCAGCATTTGAAATAGCTGATTATTTTTTCTCTCAGGGCTTTTGTGACATTGCTGTCTCTTGGCTTTCCCGCCTGCTCCTTCTCAGTCTTTATCACTGTATTTCAACTGTGGGTGCCCCACCACCAAGGCTCAATCCCGGGTCTTTTTCTCTTTTCTTTCTCTATGCTTTTACTTGGTGATCACATCAGTTCCCATAGGTTTAATTATCATGTCTATGAAGATGATTCCAATATTTATATATCCAGGCCTATTCTCTCTCGAGCACAGATCCTAAATTGCCAACTGTCTATATGTTCTATAGACTTTTCAAATTCAGCATGCCCAAAACAAAATGCCCTCTTTCTCTAAAAACCCTCCTTTCTTCTGAATTTCCATATTACTGTTAAAGGTACCACAACCCTTCCTGTTACCCAGGTTTGAAATCTCCTGTAATCTTTGACTCTTTTCTCTTGTCCCTCCCACATGTCCACATGTGCGAACTTTGTTCTGATTTATATGTGTTTTTTCTTTCAATTGATTTTAAGCTCCTTGGGGGCAGGGACAGTTTTTTCTTTCTTTGTATCTCCAGGGTATAGCATAGTCCCAAGTACATAGGAAGCACTTAATGTCATCTGGGGGCAGCTAAGTAGCACAGAGTATGTTACCCTGGAGTCAGGAAGACCTGAGGTCAAATCCAGCCTCAGACACTAGCTGTGTGACCCTGGGCAAGTCACTTAACCCTATTTGCCTCCCCCCAAAATGTTAGCTGAATGACTGAAAAACATATATTAAGAACTTGCTTCATGCCCATCACTCTGCTAATCACTGAGGATACAAACAGGGGAAAAAAGCCTCTATTTGAAAGGAGCTTAAACTCCAGTTGAGGAAATTAACCCCAATGGGGCTCTTAAGTTGTGAGGCATATGGAAAGCTACAGGAGCTCTGAGTTTGCATTAGGGAATCTGTCTTTCAGGGTAGAAAGCATGGAAAGGAATAGCCAATCACCACTAGGAGGGCAAGGTATGTAAGGGAAGTGTACCTAAAGTTCTGAGTGGTCTCAAGATTCTGAGTTATCTCTGCCAATGATGGGGGTTAGGATTTAGTTCCAGCCAAGAAAGGAAAAGGGGAAGGAAGATTGGCAGAGAATTTGGGGTTGAACTTTTTGTTGATCTGTGGCAGAGAAAGGATAGGGAAGCTTGGTGTGGCATCACTTCTGGCTAGGGCCCTCCAGGCAATGCCATACGAGAATTAGTTGGAAGAATTAGGTATGTATGTATGGTAAACTAGGCTGAGGGGATAAGATAGCTCTCTGAATGTTTGGTCGGGTTGATTTGCTTGAACCTGGAGGACAAAATGAGAATCCATAACTAGAAAGTGCAAAAAGGAAGATTGCAGTTTAATTTAGAGATAAAATGTCCTAATAATTAAAGTGGTACAACAGTGAAATGGACTACCTGGGAAGGTAGACTGCCATCCCTGGAGATCTTTAATTAGAAGTTGGTCATCAATTTTCCAAGAATGGTGCAGAGGGACTACCTATTTAGGCAGAGGTTGATCCACTTGTATTGTTTTGGATGTACTTTTTAATTCTAAAGTGCTATGGTTCTGGGATTCTGTGGTCATATTCTTAGCTAAACTAGCCACTAAGAGAAGCTTTTGTGTTAAAAGATCATAAAATCAGAACTGGAGGGGACCTTAGAAGTAATCTAGCAGAATCCTCTCAACTTGCTTATGAGGAAAGTCAGAACTGGAGAAGATGTGATTTGTTCAAGGTCAGATATAGAATAAGCCATCAATTAGTCTCCAACGTCCCAGTATTACTTACTATTTGTGGGGACTTTAACATAAAAAAAACCTTTGGAACCAAGAGAACCAAAACAATTACCTGTATGTTGGAAAGACAGTATGTGAAGTAGATATTTTAGGACAGGCAATCCTGCTGGGATCTCTTTACATCACTTCATGAAGAGGAAATCTGCTCTGTGTATTCATGCAGAGAAGATATACATCCCATGTTTTATTGGTGGATACCTCAGCACCAGAAACTCATGGATATTCCCCATAAATGCTCCTCTGAGAAGTTCAGTTTTTAGAATGTCAGAGAGGGAAGAAGACAGCTCAATAGTGAGAGTACTCGAATACATCATTTCAAGTATATGTCTTTTCTGGAGGGGATTCCACTAGAACAGGAGTGGGGAACCTGAAGCCCTATAGGTAAACAAGTACAGTCCTTTGACTGAATCCAAATTTCACAACTTGAGGACCTAAGGGCCACGTGTGGTTTCGGGGTCACAGGTTCCCTACTCCTGTACTAGAAGTTCTGGATCCTAGAGTAGGTTATGCCCTAAAGTGCTATCCTATATTTGTTCTGTCTCACTGCTATTCACAGTGAGAGAAGGCCTGAGCTTTATAAGTTCACATTGCAGGGTCATTGCAGATACAGGTACAAATGTCTGAACACACATGATCAGCCAGAATGGACAAACATCCACCTACTTATTTGTTATGTCCACTCTCATGCCTGACTGCCAGCTGGCGCCAATGACAGATGATGTTGCATTTCAGCAGATGTCTTTCTGACCCCAAAGATAATCAAAATGACAAATAATAACTTTGTAATTACCTTAACTTCAACCAAAGCAGAAGCTGAAAAATAACCAGATGAGAGCTACGGGGAACATGTGGGACAGACTTCCCTATTAAGCATGTTTAAGTGTCCCCCGCGCAGTGCAGCTCAGGAATGCTGCCAAGAGAGAGGGAAAGGCAGACTGTACATGCACCCAGCCATAAATCTTCTCAGCCCCATGATAAACAAACAGCATTTCAGCATCTGCACACACAGCTGACGAGGAGCAGGGAAATGAAGATGAAATGAGGAATAGGGCCCTACCACAGCTCACTTCTTTTTTTAAATTGTGCTTTCAATCATATGAGAATCCTCTCATTAAAAATACATTTCAAAAGCTCACAATCTATTTTCTCCTCTATTTGCCATGACCGGTCCTCAAGAAGTCTAAGAAAAGGTAAATGGAGATTCAAATAGACAGGAAGAATTCAGGGAATTGTTGGCCTGGAGACACAGTGTACCAAGACTCAGCTTAGCCAAGGAGAGCATGGATGATACTTTAGTATCATTCTCCCTGGGACAGTGAGGCACACTTATCCCTTGAATGGTGAAGCATTTCTTCATTACCTTAAATCTAGAGATACTTTCAACTTTGCAGACCTCTACAGATTGTCTTTTCAACTCATCCCTCCAAATTTCATTTATCTAGTTTGAGAAGAAAATCTCAACCATTTAAGACTATCTCAAAGAGTATAGATGTGGTACAGTGGAAAGAACCCACATTTTAAATTTATAGGACCTAAATTCAAATTCTTTCTCAGTCAGTTACTACTTGAGTAGGGTATTGGACAAGTCAGTTAATATCCCTGAACCTTATCTTCTTTATCTGTAAAATTGGTCTTTAGACTAGTCTTATCTCTAGGTTCCTTTGTATCTTTAAATCTAGGTTCATATGAAATAGGTGGAAGCCTATTGATTGAAAATAAGAAATTAGCAACCTGTGAAATATGGGATGAATATGGTAAATCAGGTCCCAACTTTTAGTTGATAGAGAGCTGGCTTCATAATCAGAAAGAATGCAATTTAAGTCTTGCCTCTAATACACACTGGCTATGTGACACAGAGCAAATCAAGTGACCTCTTGATGTCCCAAGCACTTTCTAAGAGTCTGAGTTGTAGAGAAGGTGCTGATTTCTGTTTGTAAAGCAACATTTCTCATCCATGAAATAAAAAGTCCTATCCAAAAAAAGAAAGTAAAAGGACAGGAAGGCATGAGGCAGACCCACAACATCTGGAAGAGTCAAGAACTATAGCTATATTCTTCCTGGTTTCCATGGCTGAAAGCAAAGGTCACGAGGCCCTCACCTTTTGCAAAGGTGAAAAGGTAAAGAAAGTGAATCAATCATGCTGCATTGTTGCTGCTTTTCATAAATCCTTCCATCCCTTCTTCCACTCTTGAACCCATGAGGTCTCTACCCACCCCAGGTCTGTTTGTTTATTTGGTTTTCCTAATTGGGCCTTCTTCCCTATTACTCATGTCTCTGAGTACAATGATAATGACGATGAAAATAAAGATGATTAGAATGATGATGTACTCTTTCACCACATCCAAGGTACTACTGCCATTATACTCCATGTCCACATCAGCATTCACTGCACATCTGGAGGTTGACAGAACAGACCAATCTCTCCACAACTATCTTTTAGTACACCACAGTTCTTCTTTCCTCATGGTTGGGATATCCAGCTATCCAGGACTGTCTCCCAAAACACCTATAGGAAAGAAGGGGGACATCATCTGCTCAGCAAGAGAGAGAGAGAAAATGTAGTCTTTGCCACAATGGCAAAAGACATAATGAAAGAGAAGAAAGGAAAGAAAAGAGTAAAAGAAAAATATTTTACATTCATTTAATTTATGAAATATCATATAGGATGGTGGATTTAGACCTGGAAGGGACATCATAAGTCATATAGAACAACCCAGGGGGATTCTAGGGCTTGGGTGAGAGTGGATGGATATAAGACACTTGGCAATCTTAAAGTACTATATGATTCCAGTTATTATTATTATTATAGTTGTTGTTGCTATTATCAGACTACATTCATCATGGCTCCAGTGTGGTGATAACTTCATTCTCTGTTCCTTCTACCATATCCCTACTGAGTTCACACAATACTTATAGAGCAAGATAGGAATGTGCTGGTAAATGTTTAACAACAAGCTCTCTAGGAAAATGTATGCACACACCCTTTTAAATTTAATCTGCCTCATTAAGATTTTCTTTAGTCTTTAGTCTAGACTCTAATGCAGGGGTAAGGAACCTGCGGCCTCTAGGCCACATGGCCTTCTAAGTCCTCAAGTGTGGACCTTTGATTGAATCCAAACTTCACAGAACAAATCCCCTTTATGAAAGGATTTGTTCCATAAAACTTAGACTCAGTAGAAAAGCTGTACTGAAGGACCTAGAAGGCCACATGTGGCCTAAAGGCTGCAGATTCCCTAGGCAATGAACAAAACAATAAATCAAATCTTTATTTATTACAATTGTCAGTTTCTGAAGTGTAAATGCTCACACTGAAAATTTATTAATTGGCTGTGAAAACTTGCTGAAGCTGGCTCCACTATACTCCCAAAGCAGCCCCTCTCATTTGACATATGAGGAAACTGGGACCTAGGAAACTGAGTGAATTGTCTGAGGTCACACATGTAGTAAGTATCAAAAACGTTATTTAAACACAGGTCTTCTGACTCCGGAGTCGCTCTTTCTACATCTGCTTTCTCATTTGGTCCCATGGATATCTTCATGGTCTTTATGAGTCCAACTTTATCATATCTACAATGCATTAATATTTCCCTTGGTCATAGGTAATATGAAAAGTTCCAGTTTACAATGTTCTGGGGGGAGGAAGAAAATTATTACAGGTACAGAATACCTTAAATGACAATGAACTAGAGGAAATAATTTTGAATATGTTGCTATCACTTGGTGCAATGGAGAGAACATTGGACTTGGAGTCAGGAAGACATTAATTCTAGTCATTCCTCAAATACTTAATAGCTGTGTGACCCTGAGGGAGTCACTTAATCTTTCTCTGATTCAGTTTTCTCCACTGAAAATACGGATAATAATAGCATCTACCTCCCAGGTCTCTGATGAGGCACAAATAAGATAACAAATGTAAAACATTTTGCTGCCCTTAAAATGCTCTAGAAATGTTGGCTAGCATGTAAAGTGTTTTGCAAACATTCATATAATATGTAAATGCCAAATATTATCATCAGACAGTGAGTCTTTTTTATAATAATAATAGAAATGGAAACCATAACCTACTTCCCAGGGTTGTTGTGAGGGTAGAATGAGATATAATTGTAAAGCACTTAGCACAGTGTCTGGCAAACAATAAGCTCTATCTAAAAGTTACTATTGTTATTTTTATAACAGTACTTTATGATTATTAAAACATTTCTTTCACAACTTTTCCTAAAATATAGGTAATGCAACTCTTATTATCCTGGCCTTACATATGTTGAAATAATAAAGATATTCTAGTTTTCTTAGCCTTACTTTAAAAGCATCCCTGAATTTGGCTATGCTTTATTTCCCCATTCAGAACATGTTTCTCTATGTTGCAGGTTCTCCAAGCATTGCTTATTTGAAATATTCTGTACTTTATACAGTTAAGTCCAGTGGTAGGTGAGTTACCATATGGCCTCTTTGTTGACCTAGTGGATCACTTCCAGATTACAAGCAAGCAATTATTTGCGCCATGCCTTCCTTCCTACACATGTCCCACACCTTACGTTTTGCATCCCCTTTACTTTATCAGCAACACTGTGCAAAGCTGCTGAGCGCAACACATCTTGCCTCGTTAGCAAGGCTTTCCCTCTGTGCTGCCCTTTGGCAGCTCAATCACTCTAATGCTGACTGGAAAACTGGCTGGGCTTCTGGCTAGAAGAGTAACACCTGAGTCAGGAACTGTGGAATCTGTTTGTGGTACTCAGCGTAGCAGAAATTGTCAGCAGATGTGATCAAAATTTTCTCAACCTACCTTTAAAAACCAAAAACCAAAACCCTCTAAAATCCTCTAAACCCTTGCTATGAGAAAATAAAGCCTTAGCTGAGATGTGAGGCATTTGGGATCAAGGGGACAGATTAATAAACTGAGGCATGGGAAGAGATTGAATGAGATCCAAAAACTGAACCAGTGGCATGAATAATGAAACAAACACATACAAAAAAAACAAAACAAAACAAGATTAGAAACTGTCATCTTCACTATGAACAGCAGAACAGCATGACACCTTTTTCTTGAAATGCAAGTCATTTCTTTTCAGTAATGTTACGAAGCTTCTTGACAGTTGGGAAACTATCTTCTGATTTATTTATTTGTGTTTATTGTTCCAGATTGGCCTGTGTTTAGCCTCTCAGCTGGGTAAGCAAGTCAGGATCTAGTCTGCCGTCATCTCCTTAATGCATTTGCATGTTCGACTGTTACAGTTCATGTTGAAAACAAAATATTCCCCAATTTAACCACCCCTATTTTGTAATTACATTTTGATTGCAAAGGCATTATCAGGGCATCCTGCAAAGCTTGCCTAATGCAAACCTAATTCTTCCTTAATGCCAATCCCAGGGGGAAATTTAACTTGAAAACAGTAAGTTTTATCTTTGAGGCCAGAGATTATTCGAAAGGCTTCCTTGCTGAATTTATCTGCCACGTATAAGAAAAACAGAATATTCATTTTCATGTACTGTTTTGCAGAAGAGCTTGGAGCAACTCAGCAGTGAACTGTTTAGACTGGAAGACTCGATTAGCAGCACAGAGAAGAAGAGAGGAGGGTGAAAAATCTGCTATTATACAAATGCGCAATTTGAAAACACCCATTCTTGTTCTCCCAGTCTTATAGTACTTTGTCAGGAACTCTCCATGGTATTTATCTTACTCTTCAGCGTAGCATCTTTATAGGTGCCATGCCTATTTTACTCTGCTTCACTTGAAAACAGAGCCTACACCCCTAGAAACTAATCTCCTTGAGCCTGATGAAAGTTTAAAGTTTTTGTCTTTGTATTGACAGAGTCTAGCACAGGGTCTTGCACTCTCAAATGAACTTTTTAGGACAAATTTAGAGGAGGTGGGGAGAAAAGGGTGAGAACACTGAAGAGGCAGAGGAGAGCACTAAGGTATCAAGACAAAACTCCCTGTGGGTTTGAAGCAAGGCTGAATTCAGTGATACTTCTAAAGGTTTAAAAATAAATGCAATATCTCTGTGACTGTTTCATCTATAAGAAAGGGATAATAACAGCTGTACTGCCTATGTAGTAGGTGATTATTTGAAAGAAGTAATTTATTAATGTTTTGTTGGGTCTTGGGAAGATTCTCATTCATGTCCTAGATTTATACCCCAGATGGCAACACCAAGAGGAAAAAAAAGCACTCCCTCTTGAAAGTATCCCATATTCAAGAAGACCAGAACTGGTAAAAGGAACTTCCTGGAGCAGAATAAGGAGTGGAATGAAAGAGAATTATGGAGAGATTGAGATACTCTCCTAAACCTTCTAGATCTGTGATAGATGCTAACATGGACAAGAGTTGCACTGCCTGAATGCTGGGGGGATAGGACAACACCACAATTATTATAATCATTGGAGAAATCCTGGAGCACTGCCCTATTAGCGGATGAGAACCTAACGGGCCAGACAGTCTTGGTGGGCAGAGGCTTAATTATAACAAAAAGTGAGTAAAGGTAAGGGCACAGTGGGACTACATGGAAGAGGGGATTCACCCTGGGTATAAGTGGCAGGGAAGGACAATATTTGCTAGCTTCCTATTTTACTGAATTATCTTGCTTTATTTATTGATTCATTGATTCATATCTATTCTAACCTCAGTTGTTTCTACCTAACAAAGTAGTACAAGTGCTAGTAGTTAAATTAAAAATGTAATTTCCTCTGGGGGAAAAGGTTTGGTATTTCTATCCATGTGAAAAGGCTTTATGAAAAGGCTTGTCCAACAGACTGCTTGACACAGCAGTATGGTGGGGGGAATGGCTAAAGAACTTACCAGTAAGAATAACACATGACTTAAGATTGCTGATATTACTCCCAACAATGGAAAGCAATGGAGAATTTGTAGTGACCTGTATAGATGTTTGTCTTTCTGACATTGCTAGGTAACTGATATGTACACTCAAATTCCAGTCTGGTCTTCCTTCTAAAAGAGAATGTAGAAGAATGTGGAATGTCTCCCCATTCTTTAAGTTAGAAAATAGAAGACAGCATTCATTGAGGGGAACAAATTAAAGTAAGAGTGAAGGTGATTATAAAGGGGAAAAGCAGATCTAAAGAGGCAGAAGGAATTTTGGATTGTGTTGGAATGTTGGAAAATAGAAAAGTGAAATACAAATGAGAAAATTAATCAAGACCACAGAAGATGTGGAGCTATATAGAAAAGGTAGGAATAGAGGTGGCTAGGTGGTGCAGAGAATAGAGCACCAGCCCTAGAGTCAGGAGGACCTGAGTTCAAATCCGGCCTCAGACACTTAACACACACCAAAAAACTAGCCATGTGACCTTGGGCAAGTCATTTAACCCCAATTGCCCTCCAAAAAAAAAAAAAAAGAAAAAGAAAAAAAATTAACAGAAAAGGTAGGAATAGTATGAAGCTTTTCCCAAAGGGTGAGGGTTAGGGGTGTGTGTGTGTGTGTGTGTGTGTGTGTGTGTGTGTGTGTGTGTGAGAGAGAGAGAGAGAGAGAGAGTGTGTGTGTGTGTATTGGGGAGGGAAGGTTGTTAAACTCAATGAGAAAGAAGAAGCTGACAGCTCTAAAGATGATATGGATAATTATTTGCCATAAGGTTAAAGTTCAATCAGCAATAACTAAAGGAAAAGGGGAGGAGAAATAGTGCTTGGCAACCCTTTGTTGAGAAGAACCAAAGCATTCTTTTTCTACCTAGCATTAACAATTGAACCTAAGACCTAATTGAGAATATCCTTGGAGGTATCAAACCTGATGACTATTAACCACTTCTGGAGATTTGTACAATGACAAATAATACCAACCTGGCAAAACTAGTATTATCAGGGAATGAAAAGTCTCATGCAGTAAATTGAAAGCTTCAGGAACTCAGATGCTCAAAGACTTACAAACTTTGAAGTTGAGAGACAAGCTTAGAAGTCAGTTAGTCTACTGCAGGAGTGGGGAACCTGTGGCCCTCCAGGTCCTCAAGTGCATACTTTTACTGAATTTAAACTTCACAGAACAAATAACTTTAATAAAAAGATTTGTTCTGTGAAACCTGGCCGCAGTCAAAAATCCATAACCAAGGAACTAGAATGCCACATGTGACCTTAAGGCCAAAGGTTGCCCACCTGGTCTATTTCATATTCCAAAGGAAGCCTCCACAAAAATACACCCACAGGTAATCCCCGGGCCTCTACTTGAAGACCTACCATGAGGATCATTCCCACCACTTCCCAATGTAGCCATTCTCCTTTTGAATGGCTCTAAACGATTGAAAGTTTTTCCTGGTATCAAATCTACATTTGCTTCTTTGTAACTTCTGCTTATATTTCCTGGTTCTTCCTAATGTGACCAAATAAAATAAGTTTAATCCCTTTTCCATATGATAAACCTTCAAACACATGAAGTAAAATATGATGTCTCTCTGATTCTTCTCCAATGCTAAACATTGCCACTTCCTTCAATCAATCTTCATATTGTATAAAAATAAGCCACTTCACCATACGGCTTGCCATCTGGATGCTTTCCAGAATATACATGTGCTTTGTAAACTGTGGTCAACACTGCAAACATCGTCAGAGCTCAGCATTAGTGTCATTGTCTGATATAAGACCTCTCTTATTGTCAGATTTTCTTAACTTCTGTCATGAAGAAAGGGGTTTCTGTAATGATTTGATAGTTGAATAGGTACTTAAGAAAACCGATTCTGATAATGATGAAATTTAGATTTCTAGCCCATAGCCTAAAATACAGTAATAATTTGGTCCTAGATGAAGTGCAACTAATGGAGTTTGGTGGTATGTATGCGTGTATGTATGCCTGGAGTCTTGACCTCTAATGAAAAAGGCTTTGAATAAGAATTATAAATTGAAAAGTAAAGAAGAAAATGCCCCATTATAGATCTAACAAACTGGGTACCATAAGAAGTAAGACCAACTTAGAAAAAAAGAATATGAGTAGATATGTTCAGTAATGAGACAAAAATCCGTGAAAACTGTCAAAAGAGCAAATCTTTTGCTTCAGAAATCTGTATATAAATGCATAAAGTATTGCTAACAAGTAAAAACTACAGATTCTAACAGAAATAGCGAAATTTGATGTCATAGGCAAAACTCAAACATTGTAGGACAGAACTCCTGACTACAACATAACTCTGGAAGTATTCACATAAATTCATATATTATTCATATAAAACATAATAGATAAAGATGTGGTTCAAGAAGTCATAGTCAAAACAGTAACAATAATATCTAGCATTTATATAGCACTTCAAATTTGAGGAATTCTAATACATACATTATCTCAATGTAAATGTTCTTATTCCCTAGCGCCTGAAAGAAAACTGATTATGCTCTTTGTTATCTTAGAGCTCTGCAGAGTCCAAGCCACAATCAAAAGGTCTTACATCTCCTATTTCTTCCTCTCCTAAGCCTGACATTGTAGTTTCTCACAGAGCCTAAATTAAAACCTTATCTTAATATCACTTCCCAGTTTTTCATACCCATCAGTCTAATTCCTAACTAACCCAAATTTCTATCTGATCCAAATCTCCCTCTCTCTGGTACTCTCTAGAAATTTCTATTTTTATCATCAACAAGTTTTATTTCATCTTGGACCTTTTTGTTTTTTCCTTTCTTACTCTTCTAATCTTCTGGCACTCATGGAGACCTAATTCTCTCTAGAACATGGTATATCTCTGTCCATTATTATTATATCTCTCTCCATATATGTCCATACATATACTGTATGTATGACTCAATAGCCCCAAAGGATAAATAGGCATACTCCACTCCTCACTTCTACTTCCAGAATCTCTCACTGCTGGAATAATTTCTCATGTTGTTGTATTTTTTTTTGGGGGGGAGGTTTGAGGGAAATTGGGGTTAAGTAACTTGCCCAAGGTCACATGGCTAGGTTTTTGTTTGTGTGGGCATTAAGTGTCTGAAGCCAGATCTGAATTCAGGTCCTTCTGACTCCAGGGCCAACACTCTACTCACTGCGCCACCTAGTTGCCCCAATTTATCATGTTCTATGCCTTTAAATTTTCATCCAACCAGCTATATCACTCTAGTCACATGATGGTGGCAATTATCTATTGGACTCCATATCATTTTCCCTCTTTCCCCAAGGGTTTCAGTGCCTTAATAGATTTGTTTCAATCCAAATTCCTGCTCCACTCCCAATACCGAATTGTACATGGGGGCTTCAGTATACATACTGAAGTCCTCCCAAACTGACTTTCTAGTTCAACAAACTCCTCATTTACCATGACCAATGCTTTTATTCTACCTTAACTAGGGACAGACATGTTTATAGAATTCGATCTTATCACCACTTTTATTTTGGTTGAGATGTCTTACTATCTTTTATCTGACCATAACCTCCTATTCTTTTTTAAATTGTTATCTTTAGGAGAAATCAATTTTCTCTCCCTCCTACACTCAACAACATTAGAAGAAAAAAGTAAAAAAAAAATCCTCATAACAAATATGCATAGTCAAGCAAAACAAATTCCCTCACTGTCTATGCTAAAAAAAAAACAATGTATGCCTCATTTTGTACCCTAATTCCATCACCTCTCTTCCAGGTGGATAATATGCTTCATAATAAGTAGAATTCTTGTGTTTTTCAAAATTATTTGTTTTTATAGTGTTATTGTTTTCCCATTGTAATGTTAATGGAATTGGAAGATCTTTCATACCCCTTTGTATTGCTAAGTTAAGAGGTACTTAGCACCCAGTTCCAAATTAAGCCTGTGTTAAAGAAACAGAAGGCATGATCCCCATGTTGCTGATATAGCAGGAAGGGGCAGAACAGGGAAGAGTTATACCACATATAAGGAAGAACACAAGCTGGACAGACAGAATTTTCCTGAGGTAATCATTGTGGAGGCAAGGCAGCTGCTTCAGTACTGAAGACTGAACTGAGAATTGAGAAGAACTGAGAAGAGGAATGAGAATTAAGAACTGAGACAGAATTTCTTGGAGCAAGCCATGTGGAGGTTGGATAAAGTGATTTTGATTTTGAGAACAGAGCTTATGGTGCTGAAGACTTCTGAGGACCAGCTGGAGCTGCAGAAGACTGAGGAAGCATGACCGTGGTGCCATTACTTTGTACAAATGTTGTTGTGACTTTGTCTAAGCCACAACAAGGTTATGATATCATCACAGCATTTTATCTTGATTTTCTGTTAATGTTTTGCCTTAATCTGCCACTGAATAAATGGAGTTTGCTATGCTTGTAATCTTAACTTGGAAGTTGCTTATTCTTGGCTTTACAAGAAGCTGGGAGCTGTCTGCCTTTGAACTCGGGTAGCAGTTGGTTAGATTTAACGGGAGCTGGGACCATGGAAGAGAAACCATGGGAGCTGAAAGACTGCCCTGAGTCAAGATGAAAAGACTTCTCCATGGGTACTGAGCAGTGACTGATGAAATTGACTGAGTAGTGACTGGTGAAATAGGATACTGAGTAGTGACTGATGAAATTGTAATTTACTTGTGACCTAGGGATGGATGGCTTTTGTATTTTCCACTACCCCTTAAGAGGGTACTGAGTAGTGACTGTTGAGGTTGTAACTTAATTGCACCCCATGGGTGGAGAACTTTGACTTTTGTACTTTGTGACCCTTAAGAAGGCAAGGATGATTGAATGATTGAGTTACTAAATGATTGTACTTTGTACAAAGCTATGTGACCACTTTGGTGAAAACTATGTGGCCATTTTAGTGATAAATTGTTGAGTTGTGATATGATGAATATTGTATTTTGGTTTTCTGTGATAAGTTGTAACATTGTCAACGTTGTACCTTGATTTTCTTTGAATGTTTTGCTCTGATTTATTATTGAATAGAGTTTGCTGTACTATGTAATCAGAATATTGAAAGCTGTTCACAGAAGCAGTCCTCTGGAAAACTGCTCATGCTTGGTTTTATACCCATATTTACTAATTTTATTTTTGTCAGTTTGTACAAATCTTTAAAATTGCTCATTGTTATGGTATTGGAATTATAAATTATTCTTCTGGTTCTGTTCATTTCATTCTGCATCAATTCATAAAAGACAATCTTTGAAATCATCTTTTTCCTCATGTTTTATAAAAATAGTATTCTATCATATTAGTATACCATAATTTCTTCAGCTTTTCTCCAATTATCAGGCATTTCCTCAGTTTCCTTTTTTTGCCACCATAAAAAGAACAACTATATATGTACATATATATATATATATATATTTACATAAAGAAATTTTCCCTTTTTCTTTTAGGTGTAAGCTTAGCAATAGTATAGATATCTCAAAGGGCATTCACTGTTTAGTCCTATTTTGTGTATCATTCCAAATTACTTTCCAGAATGATTGGACTCATTCATAACTCCACATATAGTGTTTCAATTTGCCTCTTTTCCCACAGCATCTTCAATATGCTATGTTCTTTCTCTCCCCTCCCCCACCTTTTTTGATCTTCTTTGCCAGTCTGATGAGTGCGAGGTAGATCCTAAAGGTTTACATAATTTGCATTTCTCTAGTTATTAGTAATAAGGAGTTTTTTTTTTCTTCTAGATAATCCATCCAGACTGTTTCTTCCATTGAGGATGGTCTGTCCATATCCTTACACCACTTATCAAGTACATTACAAGACTTATATTCTTATTAATTTGAATCATTTCTTTAAATAACTTCAAAATAAGATCTTTTTCAGAGAAAGTTGCTGCAATTTTTTTTACCTAGTAAATTAATTCTCTTTTTAATCTTAGGATTTGTTAGAACATAAACTTTAAAAAAATATGTAATAAATTATCCATTTTCTCTTCTGTGGTCTTTTTATCTCTTGTTTAGGCACAAACTTTTCTTTTATCCATCAATCTGATAGGTAATTTTTTGCTTGTTTACTCTTATTTGTGATGTGATTTTTTGAAATATCTAGGTCATGGATTCACCTGGAGTTTATCGTTTTTTTTTTTTTGTTTGTTTGTTTGTTTGTTTGTTTGCTTTTTGGAGGGCAATTGGGGTTAAGTAACTTGCCCAAAGTCACATGGCTAGGTTTTTGTTTGTGTGTGTTAAGTGTTTGAGGCCCGATCCGAACTCAGATCCTTCTGACTCCAGGGCTGGCACTCTACTCACTGCAGCACCTAACTGCCCCTAGAGTTTATCTTGTTATAAGGTTTGAGGTGCTTGTCTAAATCTTTTTTTTTTTTTTTTAACATACTGTTGACCAATTTTTCTCAGGAAATTTTATCAAATGGTGAGTTCATGTCTCAAATTTGAGGTCCTATTGTTTATTGAATGCTAGGCTACTTAGTTCATTTACTTCTGTATGTTATTACCTCCTACTTAACCAACCCTTTGTATGCATCAGTCATCCTAAACATATTTACCATGCACATTGTGACATCCAGTCCTTCCCTCCCTCATTGTTCTCCCAAAGCATCACCCTCAAAAGAAATAGAATTAATGACATAGCCACTAATTTTGGTATTGAGAGAGTGGGATTGCAGAGAGGCAATGAATGGGAGCAAGTAGTCAAAAATAACTATTAAGTTGCAAATGTGTGTTAATAGAGAAATGGTCATATTCTTGAGAGAAATTATGAAGTTATGGGGGGATGACATGTTTGGTTTTAGACATGTTGAGTTTTAGCTACCTATAGGAAAACCAGCAGGTAACTTGAGATGTGAAATTCATTCAAATTAGGGATGGTTATATAGATCAGGAAATGATTTGCATAAAGACGACAGAGATTCATGGCAGGACATTATATTACTACTGAATCATTATTGATTAGAGAAATGCAAATTAAAACAATCTTGAGGTATCATTTTACACCTACTATTTTGACTAAAAATAGAAAAATAAAGTGACAAATGTTGGAGGGGTTGTGGAAAATTTGGGACACCAATTCATTGTTGGTGGAATTGCAAACTGATCTAATTATTTTAGAGAGCAATCTGGAATGATCCCCAAAGAGTTATTAAACTTCCCCAACCCTTTGACCCAGCAATACCACTACTTGCTCTATTTCCAAAGATGACTAGGGAAGAAGGAAAAGAACTTACATATTCTAAAATGTTTATAGCTGCTCTCTTTGTGGTAGCAAAGAACTGGAAATTACAGGGATGCCCATTAATTCGGGAATGGTTGAACAAGTTGTGATATATGATTGTGATGAAATACTACTGCACTATAACAAATGATGAGCTTAATGGTTATAGAAAAAAATGGAAAAATTTGCACAAAATAATGAAGAACAAAATGAATAGAACCAAGAGACCATTGTATAGAGTACCAGTAATATTGTTTTAAGAAGAACTTTGAGTGCAATAATATATGGCATGAAATCCATAATCCTTTTTTTTATTGTATTACGGATAGTAGTACCACACATGAATTCTTTCATAGCTTTATGATGCTTTGATTTATATTGAAATGTTTTCATGTCCAATCATTTATCCTTGAACATACCATATAATCATTTCTAAGCACTGAATGTGACTAAGTATGCATTTACTTTGTAAGAGTTATTCTTAATAAAGTTTTTGATTTCCAAAAAGTGAAATACATACATATATATACATATATATATATACACACACACACACACATATATATATATATATATAAAATACCCAATATAAATATATAATACCCAAATTAATACAAAGGACAAAGAAAGACACTATATACATCCAGAGAAAGAACTGATAAATAGAATAATTTTACATATATGTGTGTGTTACACACATATACATACCTATTTGTGTCTAATGGTATCCATCTCTAGCATGGGAGGAGGGAAGAACCAGAAGAAATTTACATTATAATTTTATTGTATATTTGAAAGCAATAGCAAGTTGTACATAGTAGATTTACATTTTCATGCAAAATCATTTTTATTATACTACATTATGGAAATGCTTGTTTCATTCCATAAACTAAAAATAAAATTTAAAAAAGATTACTAAGAGAAAACATAGAGAGAAAATAGGAAGAAACTCAGCACAGAGTATTGGAGTGTACACTTGCATAGGGGAAATGATATGGTTGGTGAAGCTTCAAAGGAGAATGAAAAGAATTATTCATAAAGATAGGAAAAGAAATGAAAACAATATCATGGAAACTCAGGAAGGAGAGTATCAAAATCAAACATTGTAGAAAAGTCAAGAAACATGAGAATCTGTGCAAGTTCATTGTTAACCCCTATAATATGTCTCAAGTTACCTTGATATCACCCTCATTTTTTACTCTATTGCTTCAATCTTTGGAGAATCTTGCCAAGACCAATCCCTCTACTTATGCACTTGACCCTATCTCCTCCTGTGTTACAGAATCACATATGTGAGTGTTGGAAGAGAGTTCTGTAGTTATCTAGTCTAACCTATACAGGAAAAGAATACCCACTATGAGATCTCTGTTCAGACTTTGAAAACCTCTGGGAGTAGAAGGGGGTGGGAGTTGGGGACATGGGAGGAACACACCTCCTGTTGAGGTCAGACATTATACTTTAATTGTTATATATAATTGTCTGTTTACTTGCTCCTTAATCATTCTCTTTCTCTTCTCTAATATTCAGTCTATCCCTATCTACTTATATCATCTATGTAGGCTATAAACATGCTTAAATGTTCACCAAATAAAAATTCACTGAACCATGCCATCCATTCAAATTCTCATCCTATAGTTCTCCCTTAAATCACAGTATTTCTAGAAAAAGCCAACTGCACACATTATCCCTGCTTCCTCTCCTTTCAGTCATATTTCAAATGACTACAGTTTGACTTCTAAACTGATCTGTCAATTGAAACTCTTTCTTCTAAATTTATTAATTGTTAGATTCAGTGACCTTTTCTCAGTCATCATTCTTCCCGAGGCTCTGAAGTATATGAAACTGTTGACAATTCTCTCCTAGACCCTTTCTTCTCCCTAGATTTTCATGGCTATGTTTTCTCATAGATTTACTGCCCCCATCTGGCTACTTCTTTTCAGCCTCATTTGCTGAATCATCATGGATATCCTGCATCTAAGTCTGGGGGTCCAACAAGGATCTTTTTTCTTTCTACATTTTCTCTACTAATAAGTTCATTAGTTTCCATAAAAATCAAATATCTTTATGCAAATGCTTCTCAGATTCCTATAACCATCCCTAGTTTCTTTGGAGAATTCTAATTAAATGTGAAATAACCAACTCAAATTGAAACTCAACATATTCAATGTAATACTCATTATCCTTCCACCCAAAACCACTCCCTCTTTTCAAACTTCCTTATTTCTTTTGAGGGCACTACCATCATTATTGTCATCCAGGACGATGAACTCAAAATCATCCCTGACTCTGCCATCACATTCACCTCCCATATCCACTTAGTCATCAAATCTTGTCAGTTTTCCATCCTCAACCTTTCACATATACATCCTGTTTCCTACATTCACAAAATTGATATACTAGTATACGGCTTCATTACCTCTCACCTGAATTATTATATTTAACCTCCATGGCTCCATTCTCCATGTAATTGTCAAATTACTAAAGCACTGGTCAGGTCATGCCAATCCTGCCCAAGAAATGCCATTTTGTCCCCTTTACCTCTAGAATAAAAGCATACTCCTCTGTCTGACATTTGAACCCTTCATAATTGGGCTCCATTCTACATTTTCTAGATATGTTTCAAGTTAATCTCCATATATACTACATTTCAGTTCAACTGTCCTACCCACCATTCCCCATACATGTATTCCATATCTTATAACTATGTCTTTCCACAGTCTTTACTCCTGCCTGAAATGTACTTTCCTAATTTCCAACTATTAGAACTTTTAACTTCTGTCAAAGTTCATTTCAAGTACCATCTCCTTCATGAGGTATTTCCTCATTGTTCCAAGTTTTTAGCCCACCCTCCTCCCCCATGGCAGCAGAAATGACATAAACTTTATAATTTCTCTGCATATATTTCATATTTACTTATCTGTTTCCCATTCCAATAAAATGTAAGGTCTTCAAATGTAGGGGCTGCTTAATTTTTCTGTTTGTATCTACATCTAACAAACTGTTTAATAAGTGTTTTTTTTTTAATGAGCGAATAACTGATTTTATGGGTGGAAGAAGTAATAAGCAGAACTGTTATTCTGGATCTGATTCTGATCAATGAAGAGGAATTGTTTGCCAAAAAAGAAACAATGAAAACCATAAGACAAATAACTTTTTCATTTTAGAATTGTTGTTAGAGAGGGAAAGGAAGTTGTAAATAGTCTAACATATCCTAGATTTATAAAGTGTCGATTTCAAAATTTTCAGGGAAGGTAGAGTTTTCTGACCTAAAATTCTATGACAGATGTTAGCCCAAGAAGGGTAGGAAATTCTTAATAACAAAATTCTGAAGACAGAATATAGTGATGTAGATGTGGGATGGGTTGGAGAAGAGAGCTATTTAAAGAGACTAATGTAGATACACAAGTGAGTCATTGATCTAGTTAGATTTTACAAAAGCATCTACAGTAGATTCAATCAGATTTACCTAACCAGACCTCTTTAATTTTTATTTCAGATTTATTTTTCTCTAACAAGACTGGAAATGACAGAGCAAACACTTGTTAATATATAGTTAAAATTCAAGATAAATAGGATTTAATATAAAAGCACTTAGTTGACCTTGCTGAGTTCAAGCCACCAAACTCAGGTGAACTATATCTCAAGATACTGAAAAAAAAGAAAATAAAAACCTTTCAAAGATAATTACTGAGTCAGCATCAGAGTTCTTTGAGAGACTGAGCAAAGTGGGCAGGATACTATAGACAGGGAAAAAGACAAATGTCTGGATTTTCTTTTAAAAAAGAGGAAGAGAGTGAAGTTTGTATATTATATGAGTGAACTAGACTTTCATTTCTGGTAGAATTCTTATAATAGAACATACTACCAAAGGGATTATTAGGAAATATCAAAAAAAGGAAGTGGTGATCACAAAGAGTCACTTCATTAAGAATAGGTCAGATCAGAGTAACCTCATTCCTCCCCTTTTTTTAAACAACTGGGTAGGTTAGGGGGATACTACATATGTATCAGCAAGTGTTTGACAGATTTACTCATGCCGTCCTTGTGGATAAAATGGAGAGATACTAGTGAGACAATTATACAGTTAAGTAGGACCACAACTGATTGAACAGCTGGATTCAAGAAATATTTAGCATTAGATCAAATGACAATTTAGAAGAATAGGGGAACCAAGTTATCCTATATCATGCATATGTTTTGTGTAATTGTATCTTATGCAATCAAAGTTGTCAATAAAAGATAAATGAACAATTGTGATTGCAATATTGAAAAGTTTTGTGCAAATAAGATAAATGATGTTAAGATTAAAAGGGAAACAGTTGACTGAAAAAAATCTTTGCAACTAATTTCTCTAATAAAGTCTGATATCTAAGATTAATATAAAACCAACAGAAATATAAAAGAACAAATGACATTCCCCACTAGAAAAAATGGTAAAAGGGTATGAACAACCATTTCTGAAGTTTAAAAAAAAGGTTACCAAGAAAAATATTTACATCATTAATAGAGAAATGTAAATTGTCTTTTCTGAGATTCTGTTTCATACCCATTAGATTAGGTAAGATGACAAAAAGGAAAATAACAATTTTGGGAGGGCCTGTGAGAGTTTGTGGACACTAATGCATTCTTTTTAGTGTTGTGAACTAGTCCACAAATTCTGGAAAGTAATTTGGAGCTACACTGTCACTAAACTGTATATAGCTTTCGGCCCAGCAATATCTCTTCTAGGAAAATATGCTAAAAATGTCAAAGACAGGGGTAAAGGGCCTATATACAAGCATATTTATAGCAGCACTTTTGTCATATCAAAGAACTGGAAACAAAGTGGATGTCCATCCATTGAGAAATTACTGAAATTATCACTTATGAATATAATGGAATATTATTATTCCATAATAAAGAAAGGAATGAATTCTAAGAAAATTCCATAAACTCTTTGGTGCAAATTGAATTAAGCAGAACCAGGAGAAAATGTAAAAAATAATTAATTATAATGTGAAGTTAAAAAAAAAAAAACCTTTGAATGATTTCGGGTCTCTGATCAATGCAATGACCAACCATGATTCTGATAGATTGATGATGAAGAATGCTTCTCACCTCTTGAAAGAGATATGATGAATTTAAAACATAGAATGTGATATATACTTTCAGACAAGGACAATGTGTGATTTGTTCTGGTTGACTATTCTTGTTAAAAGGGTTAAATTTTCAGGGCAGCTAGGTGGCACAGTGAGTAAGAGCGCCGGCCTCAGAGTTGGGATGACCCAAGATCGAATCCGGCCTCAGAAAATGAGCACCCACACACAAATAATGACTAGCAGTGTAACCTTGAGCAAGTTACTTAACCCCAATTGCTCTAAAAAAAAGGGTTAAATTTTCTTTGGGTGCAGAACTGGAGGCAGGAAGATTATAGGGAAGGTAGTAATTATGCAAAAAGAAATAGAAAAGAAAAAAGGCATCATTGAAACTTTTAAAAATGCACAAATGAGCAGAAGGAAGTTTAAAATGGAAAAAAAAATAAGGTAATACCAATACTATCATGTTAAATATTATAAACATTTAAAAATAAATATACATTGTAAAGATCCATGGTTTCATGTACAAGCCTTTTTTTATTCTTTGTATTTTGAAATGTTAATTTTTTGTTTAGATTAATAACTAAAATGACATCAAAACGATAAAAAATGGAAAAAATAGCATGTTTAGTTTGAATTTTACAAGTTCATAGTGCAGTCATGATAATGGTCTTAAGTACTTGAATGCTATCATGAAAAAAGAAGAATTAGTCTTGTTTAGTTTAGTTCCTAGAAGACAAAACTAAGACTAATCAATACAAAGTACAGAGAGCAGACTTCAGGTTAAGAAAAGAAATGTATTACTATTAATTATAACTAACTTTGTTGTAATGCTTTAAAGTTTTGAGGCTGAGGTTAAATGATTTACCCAGGGGGTCCCACAGCTAGCAAATAGTTGAGGTAGGATTTCAACTGAGGTTATCTTGACCCCAAATCCAATGTTGTATTGAATGTGCAACCCTACAAAGTGGAATGGATGCCTCCTGATGTAGTGAGTTCCACAAACTCTGTATGTCCTTAAGTGAAAGTGAACTGACTACTTGTCTGAAATATCATATAGGCTTTCATATAGGAGTTGGACTTATGGGACTTTGTGTTCCCACCCATTACAATGATTATAATAGCTTTCATAAATAATGACCGTCATCATCATCAGAGAGGGAAAATCAATTATTTGAAAACAGTTAAGATATTAAAAAAGAAATTCAAGTATCTTCTAGCATTTGAGAAGAAATAGTTGGTATAGTAATTCAAATGAGATAATATTTGTAAAGTACTTATAATAGTAAGTACATTGCACTTAATAGGAGCTTATGAATACTTATTCTGTTCCCTTCCCTCCCCCCTGTTCCAAAGTCCTCATCTCCTCCTTGAATAGAGGTAAGGGGACATCAAGTGGTTTAGGATGAACTTCTGTATTGTGTAAAAATAATAAATATGTATTTCTTTAGTAATTTTTCTTTGGTTAATAGTGGTTTTAAACTTTTATTCACTCATCTCTAATGGTAAATAATTTTACTCATACACACACAGTATGAATGAGTGTGTATTTTACTAATCATTAAATACATAACAAAACCCCAAATAATTTTTAAAGATAAAATAATATTCTATTGGAGAATCTGTAGGAAGTCACTGGAGTGACATGGTCAGACTTACACTTTAGAAAAAGCCCTTTAGCAACCATTTAAAAGATGGATTGTAAAGGGTAGACACTTGCGGTAGAGAGGTCAGTAAGGAGGAAGTTAGTGAAATAATCCAACCAAGCAATGATGAGGCCTTAAACCAGTGTAGTGGTTGTGTGAGAAGCACATATAAAAAATGCCATGGAAGTAGAAATCATGAGATTTAGCAGCTGATTGGATATGTGGAATGAGAGAAAAGGAGAAGTCAAGGATAATGTCAAGGATAAGAATCTAGATAACTAGAAGGTTGATGGTACTCTGGACTAAAATAGGGAATTAGAGAAGAGGAGTGGATTTGGGGGGGAAATAATGGAATTTGTTTTGAGTCTGAGACGTATATGGTACATATTGTTCAAAATATCCATTAGACCATTTTGACTTGGGGTAAGAATTTGGAAGAGATCTTAGGTCTGGATATGTATATCTGTAAGTCACATGCATAGAGATGATAATTAAATCTTCAGAAGTCAATGAACTCACCCAGTGAGATACCATAAAAACAGAAGAAAAGGTCAAAGAGAGAGCAATGGGGTGATCCAAATTAACATGAATGATGAACTATAAAGGGAGAATAAGAAGGAGCTTTCGGTCATTGAGCCACCTATCTGCCTTGAAGGTGAACAGGAAGAGAACAATGTCAAGACAACCTAGAAAGGAGAAAGTCAATGTCAAAGAGGAAAGAGTAGTCAATAGCATCACATATGACAGAGAGAACAGGAAGGATAAGAATTAAGAAAAGGTAATCAGATTTGGTAATTAAGAGGTCATAGGTAATGAAGAGAACAACACCAAATGAGTGAAAAATCAAGGATAAAGAGATTGAAAATCAACTAGACTAGAAGGATAATGGCTTCCTTCAAGAAAATAGAGAAAATCAGAAAAGGGGTGAGTTTGGTAGAAAAGATAAGGTAATCAGAACACACCCAATGCCTGCTCATTCTGTACTACTAATTCTTCCTGCTGAAAAACTTAAAAGGGGGGAAGAGACAGACCAACAGATAGAGAGACAGAGGCAGAGAGACAGAGATAGAGAGAGACAGAGAGGGAATGACTACATATTTTTATATACCTAGCATTATACAAAGCCTGGGGAATACAAATACAGCAGGGTAGATAGGCTCTTCCCTCATAGGAGTTTACATTCTAATGGGGGAAGTCAACATACAGAAGGAAGTGGGAAAATGGAGGGGAAGGGGGAAAAGATATGTACCTAGACATTTCAAGGCAATGATTGGTCCCAGAATCTTGGTTCCAGAAAATATGGGGCAAAATTATGGATCAGATCTTTCAAAGCTAGAGGACCCCAAGGCTCAGGTCAAAGTTTCTTTTGAAAAGGAGATAAGGATTATGGCAGAAGTGTAAGTGGTATGGTGCAAAGATGACTTACAAGTGGTGTGGAATGCTTGTTATTGGCAAGATAAAGGAAAGGTTCACCTATGGTAACCAAGGGACCAATTCCTCCATCACCAGACACTGCTGGGGAACATGGAGGTAGCTAGTGTGCTGATGGGGGACAGTGTATATGGATCCTGGTTTGAGGTTGGGGGACGGTTAGCCTGCCTTAGATTATAGCTTTTCCCCCTAGAGAAAGGTCCAAGCCCTGCACAGCTAGAGAAGGTCAGTTCTGGGGAGGAAACAAGGTAAAGAATTACTAACGGGAATGATATAATTATGTTGGCGATAAGCCCAAAATTTCTTATGTGGGGGACAGTGGAATGCAACCCATCTTCTCACCCATTGATTAGTTGATCCAGTCCTTAAAATCAAGGCAAAGTCCTCTCCAGATCATGCCATAACCCCTTACTTGGATACCAGTGGTTTATGACTCAAATACTTTACTAATTCACACTAACCTATTCTTCCTCTGACCTATTTTAAAATTCATGCAATTTAAAAGTTTCAATCCACAGTAACAATTTTCAATCTGACATAAAAAATGAAACTTTGGTATTGTTCTTCAACCAACCTACTCTGTCTGTGGGGCAGATTTAACAGTATTTACCTTCTCTTCTTGAGTACCACATATATTTCCACTTCATTTCAAGTCATATTTGTTAATCACCTATTATGTGTACACTTATGAAAGTGCTGGGGATCCAAAGAAAATTGATCCAGTCTTTGCCCTCAAAGAGCTTGTTTTCTTCTGGGAAAAACTTTGGAATGACTGAAAGCTCATCTCCAGCACCCTATTTATGATTTGAGAGGCAAATTGTGCTGCATTTGGAGTTAGGATTCTAGTTAAAATCTCAGTTCTGCCACTTATCTGCATGACTCTGGCCATATTACTTGACCTCTGTGAACCTCGATTTCTCCATCTGTCAAGTGATGATATTGAACTAAATGACCTCCTTTCTAACTCTAACATCTATTTTCCTTTGATCCTATTGTCTTTTATGGTTCTCTAATCATTTAATGCATGCTAGTTTTGTTCTCTTACCTATGTTAGAACCCTACATTCTTTTTCTTGTTCTTGTTCAGTCATGTCTGATTCTTTGTGACTCCCTGTTTAAAGTTTCTTGGCAAAGATACTGGAGAGATTGGCCATTTCCTTCTCCAGCCCATTTTCTAGATGAAGACACTGAGGTAAACAGTTAAACAACTTGCCCAGCTGTTACATGTCTGAGGTGGTATTTGAACTCAGCAAGATGATTCTTCCTGACTCCAGGGCCTGTACTCTATCCACTGTGCCATATTAGCCATAGCAGCCCTACAATCTACTAGCACCAAAAAAAGAATTGTAGTCCAGGATTTAGAGCTTAATGGGACCTTAGATATAATCTGAGAAAGTCAACATGGCATAATGGAGAGAGTGCTAGAACTGAAGTCAGAAAAACCTTTATTCAAATCCTCTCCCTTACTGTGTGAACATGAACTAATAATGTGATGTTCTCTGAGTCTTGATTTTCTTGCTTACTAAATGGGGATAAAAAATAAAAGCTTTTCATGAGATATGAATGAAATAATGCATGCATAGTGTTTTGTAAATCTGAAAATACTACATAAATGTCAATTATTTTCTTTTAGTCTTCTGGTCCCATAGAGCCCTCCTGTACTACTCTCCTCTAGGTAGATCCCTGACAAATTGGCTCTGTCTTCTGATTGAATATCACCAGCGTACTATTTCAAAAGCGGCTCATTTCATTAAGGGATACCTTTAATTGTTCAATTTGATTTCTGTATATTAATTGGAAATTTGCTCACAAGTGACTTCTCCCTTGTGAAGTAGGAGGTGCAAGTATTATTGTCTTCATTTCCCAGATGAGAAAATGGGTAATCATTGAGGCTAAATGGCCACATCCCTAGGAAGCATTAGGTTCATCCCTCCATGATGTCCACACATTGCTTCTGTGACTGGTGGAGTCAAATCGGTGATACTTATTATTACCATATACTAATGTGGTACAGACAGCAAATCAACATTTGCGACTGTGTCTGTTAAGTTAAATATGTGCTGCTGCGGCCAAGCATAATGGGCTAAGTTAGTGCAGAAGCATCAGTCCTAAGGGTAAATTTATTTCCTCTCAGTAGTTTTTAGCACAGCCTTAACAATGCTTAAATGTAGGCTGTAGGGATGTATTAATATACTCTTATTGTAAAGATAAAAACTAAATTTGCATGGCAGCCACTGTTGCATATTGCATATTTCAGTCGAGTTATAAGTTTCATTAACAGCACAGGGAAGGTTTTTATGAGTGTCCATGAAAGAAAAAGGAATAAAATTTGTCTCCTCTTTAAAATTTTATAACTGGAGTTACACTGTACATTAAGTAGATCAGTTCCTAATGCTGCAAAAAGGAAATGACAAAATGTTGACTTCTAGGGACCAGATAAAACTAAAAATGTTTGCATATTTGAAAGAGCTCGCATGTCTCCATGGTTCAAACTAGCCTTATGGCTGCTACCTACATACCACATTCTATTTCTTCTTGCTGGTCTTTACATGAGTGGTCCCAATGTCTTCCCTCCTTAACTCTGCCTAATATAATCCCTGGTGTTTTTGTAGCTCAACTCAAGGGCTACCATCTGGGTGTGGCCTTTCTGGGTCCCCTTAGATATCAAGATTCCCTCTCTCATGAGATAATGTGATTGTCTGTATTTTGTAGTATGATGATAAATCTTCCAACTTGAAAGTAAGGCTATTAAGGGAAATAACTATTTTTCTTTTGTTTTGTATCCCTAGCATCTAATACGGTGCTTTGCATACAGCAGGCACTTATTTTTTTTTTATTTTAAATTAATTTAATTTAAATTAAAAAATAAATAATTGAAAATACAATTAAACGTTTTTTGAATTGGATCAAGTGACTTCTAGAGGAATCTGTCAGATTATAACTATTACTCAAATTATCTATGTTCACCTCAATCATATACTAGAATTCTTTTAGATGAAAGAAATGTTATTAAGTCTTTGACCCTGAAAGACAAATGTTATATATTCAATTAGGACAAGAGTTTCACTAAGCACTCAGTTACTCCTTTTTTGAAGTAACTCTTGTTGGTACCACTCATATGGCATTTGTAACATATATGGAATATAGTTCAGGCCTTCATCTGTCACTTAAGTTACTGTATAGTCACCTAACAGGTCTCCCTATCTCCAAACCCTTTATCTTCAAACTATCTTCCCCACAGATGCCTAAGTATCTTCATAATGTGTCTTAACAATTTATTAAACTATGCAAAAAACCTTTGGTAGCTTTCCATTGCTTACAGAATAAAATATATGCTTTTAGTTTGCCATTCAAGGCCATATGTTTCAAGCCTACTTTTCTAGCTTCAGCTATCTCTCACCCTAACTGAAATAGGAGTAAGAATGAGAGATCTATGCAGTATGCTGTGAAACTGTCTCAAAGTAGTTGCTTAAAGCTTCTTTTGGATGCCACCTAGACAGAGGAGAAAGAAGGTAAGGAGGACTGTTAAGTGATTTGTCCAGAAACACAGCCTGAGGGGACAGCAAAGAGAGTGATCTCACCTTTTCACAGCCTTTAAGCCTAAGGAGCCGAAATCTATAGAGACACCCAAAACAGAATAACCCCTCTCTCCAGTGGTGCAGGCCTGGGAGGGCTGAAGCTGCCAGATCAGAAAGTGAATGGGACTTCCCTAAATAGCTCCAAGGAAGCTAGAGGAAGCTTCCTCCATTTTCCCCCTGTGGCGTCAGTCTCCGGGACCATTAGCAAAATGAAGCACTATCTTATCTCCTTCAGGGTCTTTGGAGCCTGAATACATTCATCTCCACTTCCAACCCCAAAAGCCTTTTCCCCATCTGTAAGGAAATATATGAGGATGAGTTATACTCCATTAACTTATGAGTGGTTGAAACAGGTTTTATGGTATAGGTTTTTGTGATATCTCTGTTGGATAGGAATTGTCTGATTAAGAACTATATTAGAGTTGAGGCTAAAGCCCTGGACTTTGATTCAGAAAGTTCAAGTCCCATCTAAGACATTTGCTAGTTGTGTGATTTTGGGCAAATGACTCAGTATCTTCATTTGTAAAATGAGTGGCTGGACTCTAAGGTCCCTTCTAACTTTAAATTTATGATCCTTTCATATCTGGGGACTTACTTGGTCAGTGAGCAGAATCTTATACTGTATTACAATGCATTCCAAGAATACATTTCCTTTCCCCCCACACTGAATTCAGTTGTGGTGTGAGAAGCCCCACGGGAGAGTAAAGGACCTCTATAATGCTTGCAAACTAGTTATTTGTGTGATAATTCCTTCCTACTAGATCCTCAATAACTTGAAGGAAGGTTCTATGCTACTTTTCAACTTTGCATTCTCAGGGCCTAATAATAACCCTCAATTCTATAGTGCTTTAAGTTTATAAGCTGATTTTCTCAAAATAATACCAAGAGATAGATATTATGTGTTAATAACTTTACAGATAAGGAAACTGAGACTCAGAAATTAAATTAATTTCCCATAATTATAGAACTAAGAAATACCAGAGATAGAATGCAAACCCAGGTCTATTGAGCCACTGGTCCAGCATTTTCTTTAAAAATCATGTTATCTTTTTTTTTTTTTTTTTTGCTTTTTGGAGGGCAAATGGGGTTAAGTAACTTGCCCAAGGTTACATGGCTAGGTTTTTGTTTGTGTGTATTAAGTGTCTGAGGCCGGATCCAAACTCAGGTCCTTCTGACTCCAGGGCCAGCGCTCTACTCACTGTACCACCTAGCTGCCCCAAAATCATGTTATCTTTATAGGCCTACCTTGACAGTTTACCTATAACTTCATTGTTATGTCTTATCTCCAAGAAGCAGTATATTTGAGGAAAGCATGCTACACCTACAATCACTCAAGATCTGGGTTCAGATCTTGCCTCTGATCTTAATTACTTGTGTGATCTTTGGCAAGTCACAACTTCCTGAGTCTCTGCTCCAAAATAGCAATAAAAACCCCCGGGTTTTGTTGTGAAGCTCAAATGAAGTTAGGCATGTGAAACAATTTGTTTTTCAAAATGTGGTATGTGGTGAATGTGCCCTAGGCAAGAAGGCATGGCCAGAAATACACAATGTCTTAGACACTTTAAAGCTTATGTGCAAATGGGCAAGTTAATGATGCTCCTTAAAGCTTGGTTTCCTCATCTGTAAAACAAGCATAATAATATCTGTATTACCTATCTCATGAGATTGTTGGGCAGATCAAATGAGATATTATTGTAAAAAAAGTGTTTTTCTGAAGTGTTACATAAATGTCAATTCTCATCATTATAAATTTTTAAGAGCACAGAAGCAGCTTTGTTGATTCTTTCACAGTGCCTAGTAGATTGCATTACCTCATATCAAGTACTCATTAAATTGTCATTGAATTAATGAAATAAGGAAGAAATGAATGAACTAACCATTATCATACTGAAATATAAACTAATTATCTAAGCTCAAGTTCCTTTAACACTGTGTGTAGCTTATTACAGTTACCTCAATAATTGCTGGCTTCTAATCTTACCTCTTCTTACTTAACCAATCTTACCTCACTTTCTCATTCTCTGGGGCATCTTCAGCCTTCCCAGCACTGAAGCCTAGTCACCATTTAGCTTTTCTGAATACTTAATGATCCCGTACCAGGTCAAGACTACACTTATTAAATTCTTCACACTCCCTTCCTCTGAAGAATGATGAAGAAAAAAACTTGTAAAACTATATGAAATTAAAGTGTAGGGTGTGTTCAGGGAAGACTAGCCCTTCTGGTGTGAGGGCTGCAGAGTCCTTTCCAGGGCTGCTTTCAACTTTTGATGTCACCAGATTTACCCAGTTCTTACCTGTGGATCCAAGAAGCTGTAGTAAGCATAGTGACCATACATTGCTAAACTGTTTCAGCAGACTAACTAAAAACCATGTTGAGGGTAACCAAGGGGCCTCAAACCTTTGGGTGAGTTAGGAGATGTCTACACCAAGCATGTGAAGACTTCCTCTGGTGGAATGGATGAATGAGAACAATCGTTCCAAATGCCATGAAGGCAGTTGAAAGAAGAGCTGTGGAGCACTTAGAGCTTGGTTAGATATCAAAGACACCAAGGTTATTCAGTGCATTGTGGGCCATCATAGTTATCTTGACTTTGTCTTGCTTTTACTGGACTCTGATGACTCTGGAAGAGAGAGACCAAAGACTTAACCCAACTCTGCCTCACTTGAATCCACTTTATGCATTAATCCATACCCTTTTACCTCTTTTTTTTTTAACCTACCTCAAAGTCCTATGGCTGGGAGTTGTAATCACAACCCTGTATACAGGTGGCCCAGGCCATAAGATTGTCTTCTCACTGGAAGCAGCAGTGGGATTTGGCAGACTACTAGGTTTCTGAGCAGTCTTTTAAGGGTTGCACTGCTCACCTCCTGATGTGAAGAAGGGGCTAGAAAAGGTACCTTAAAAATTGTCTGCTTCACCCAACCCTGGCCTGCTGACTGCCTCAGGTGAGGATCCCATCCTGTGGTAGAAATACAAGTTCAAAACTCAAAAAATTGCACAAAACCGTTTGCAAAGATGATTCCACTCACCATCAAGTACAGGGAATGTGCACACATTTATAGCAACACAAAATCCAGTTGACTTGAAAGATGAGCAGCTTTTTGTTTTTTAGTTTGTTTGATTTTTGCTTTTTGGAGGGAAGGCAGGGCAATTGGGGTTAAGTGACTTGCACAAGGTCACACAGCTAGTTTTTTTGTGTTAGGTGTCTGAGGCCAGATTTGAACTCAGATCCTCCTGACTCCAGGGCTGGCACTCTCTTTACTGCATCACCTAGCCACCCTGATGAGCAGTTTTTGTTGCAGGTATCACATCCAAATAGTAGCCCTGAATAAAACAAGGCTAGCAAATGAAGTACAGTTTCCTGAAACTGGAGCTGGATACACATATTTCTGGAGTGGTTATAGTGAACAGCAGCACTATGAGGTTGATGTAGATTTTGCAGTCAGAACTTATCTAGACAACATGTTTGTATGTCTACCAAACGATAGAATCATGACAATGTGATTGATTCTTGCTGGAAAGCACCATGCCACTATCATAAGTGAATATATTCCCACTATGATGAACCCTGTTGAGGTCGAAGAAGAATTTTATGAAGACCTGGAGAACTTCATCATCAATGTGCATAAATAGGACAAACTTATAATTTTGCATTACTTTAATGCAAAAATAAGCACAGACAGGGTGGCTAGGTGGTGTAGTGAATAGAGAAACGGCCTGGAGTCAGGAAGACCTGAGTTCAAATTTGGCCTCAGACACTTAACACTTACCAGTCATGTGACCTTGGGCAAGTCACTTAATCCCAATTGCCCTGACTGCCCTCCTCCAAAAGGAAAAAAAGAATAAGCACAGACTACCCGATATGGAAGGGAGTCCTGGGGAGGAATGGAGTTAGAAAAAGCAACAACACTGGTCACTTACTACTGAAGACTTGTGCATCTCATTACCAACACCAAAACTGTCTTCCATTTACCTAAACACAATAAAATTTCATGGATGCATCCTTGCAGCAAATATTGGCATTTGACAGACTGTCATTTTAAGGAGAAGAGACAGGATGTGAGAGTGACAAAGGTGATGTGTTATGTAGAGTGCTGGACTGATCATAGACATCCCCTCAAGCTAAATATTCACATTCAACAAAAGCAGCAGTCCAAAGGAAAGACAATTATCAGAAGACTTATTGTCAACAAATTTGTGTGTTTATCCAAGCCAGAATAGCGTGTTGCTAATTTGGAGAGAAAACTGAACCAACACATGGTTGGCAACAGAGGAGCGGAAAAGAAGTAGGCAGTTTTCAGAGATTTGGTGTACAGTGCTACATTTGCTTATCTGGGTCAGAATTCTCACAATCATCAAGTCTAGTTTGACAAAAGTGATGGGGAAATTCAGAAGCTGCTAAATGAAAAACTAGAATTCCACAGAACTTACCAGCAAGATAGTTCATCCATCTCTAAGAAGGCAGCATTTAATTCAATCAAAAGTAAAGTGCAAGTGAAGCTTAGAGATTCAGTATTCTTGGCTCAATAAAAAGACACATGAAATTCAGTTTCATACTGATAGTAACAAATCCAAAGCACTTTTATGATACCCTGAAGGCTATTTTGGGGCCAAAGACCTATGGCATATCTCAACTACTTAGTTGATGGAGTCACATTTATTTGTGTTAAGGACATAATCCTAGAGAGATTGGCTGAAC